>JAJLZJ010000025.1:0-194228 GCA_030572155.1 Suhomyces taliae | reverse complement strand
TACTAAAAGAATAATTATTTCTCTGACACATTTCAGCTTGATCAAAGACAAGTGACTTATACAATAACCCAAGCCCCTTCATTTAAATTGGTATTAATCTAAGCATTTCTGTGGATATACTATTTGATGAGTAACAATTTTATGTATCAAAAACCCGGATGCCTAATTTTTGCATCACCTACTTAAGCAACAACCTCCTCTACTTCACTGGCTCTTCTATTTGTCAATTGCTTCAACAATTCAATCTTTTCACCAATATTAGTAAAAATCTCACCTCCTGGAACTTCCTTGATCTCCTTAGAAATCAATATGGTTTGGTATGTTGTGCTCTTAGATTCTGGCAACTCAATTCCTGTTAAACGGTCTAATCTATACCTTTCACTCACTTCTTGGGCTTGCTTATAAACTATTCTTAACATCCCTTGGTTGATCAAAAGGTTAATATCGTTATTACGAGTAAATTCAATGATAGACTCGGTTAATCCAGGAACCTTAATATCTGGATCCATTCTTTGTAAAATTGTAACTGGATCATAATATTGATTGGACTGTTCATCACTATGTTCAATTAATGCTCTGACGAAGTTTGGCTTTTTCATCGAATAATTAATTAATATTTTCCACAATTCTGAATCGTTTTGTCCCTTCGCAAACTTAATGGCTTGTACAGCATCATCCATACGATTAATAATTAATTCAAGTGCCTTTTGACTTTCTCCAATTTTTCCTAGCAAAAATACCAACTCTTCTATGAAATCATTTTCGGTACATAAAGCTATAGCTTTATCTATATCGTAAGATTCGTCATACTTGGTAAGATACCCCAATAATTTTCCTCTATTGTATTGACTGTATAACGAGATGCGCTCATCTCCTTCTATCGTAGGATCATCCAATCTTTCAAGATAGAAGTAGTTGATATATCCAAGGGATGTAGCACCTCCAAAAATACCAATGATTTCATGAGGACTGATTTCGTAGCTGTGTTGGACCAATATGTCAATGTAATCATTAAGTCTAGCTTCAATTTTATCTATTGGCAAACTGTCCATCTCATTCTCTTTAAACCTCATTCTCATGATCTCAGGGAAACTGGATTTATAATCCACCATTATGTGATGATCAGACAAGAAATGCATTAAATCTTGATCTTGTACATGCATCAAGTGCTTGACAGATCTTTTAGGATCACCAGATTTCACGTACAATTGAGCCAAGCATCTTCTTAATTTTTCATCATCCTTTTCTTCAAGATTAAGCTCGATCATTGACTGGACTTTCTTGAGATCCAAGACATCAGAGTCCCAATCATCTATCAATTCTGCGAACCTGTTTGGGTCACTAATCCAGTACTCTAAGATTTGGTAATATAAATCTTTCAGAATACTCAATCTGGCCAGTTTGGGTATTATATCGGTGAACTCTTGAACATGACCACTTTTGATAAATATTTCTCCCCATGATTCCCATTGTTTGACCACTTCCTTGATGTAATTCTCTAGTTCTTCATTAGAAGGCACGTTTGAGGTCAGTGACATGAGTGTGCTTTTAGTATCACCTTCAGCTGCCAAATCTTTCTCACTTAAAAGTAAGACTTGCTGCAAAAATGAGGCAGCTTCAGTCCATTCGTTATTTTTAATTAAATAATCCAAGTGCTTAATACCATAGCCTAATCGTTTGGATCTATTGATCAAGTGCATGCTGATATTCCAGGCATCAAAGTACTTTTCATGGTCTAAGTACCACAGCAACCTGTCGCCCATCTGGTACTCCTGGACCATAACACCATCCTTGGCACTTATTATGAAATATGAGGTACTTTTTCCCGCTATATGAGCAGTTCCTAAGGTATAATCATTGAGTCCGAGGCCTTGGACATCTCTCAACCCCACTTCTTCTTCAAATTCGACCTCTCCATTGGTGGAGTTTATTATTTTTAATTCAGGATTGTTGAACACACGCTTCCCTTCCTCTATAGTTGGAGGTTCGTAGGTCAATACGAGCCACAAATCATCTTTAAAAGTCGATATCCCACTGACCAAACTGTCAACTTTATAGATATGCTCCACTTCCACCACTTTGGTTTCTTGGGCATGAATACTGCTTCCACGGAAGGAAATGGTAGCTGAAGAAGGAAGTAACGAAAATGTCTTCTCTCCTTCTTCCTCAGGCAGTTTCTTAGATATACTGACTTTAAGGGACCATATGTAATTACCCCAGGCAATTAAAATTCTATTAGTTTCCGGAAAATTCACTCTAGGCCAGTAGAGATCGGAACGGGGTGAGTCTGCCGGTTTGTCAATCTGTTTGACGATTCGTCTGGTGCTCAATTGACATATTGTGATCCCCTTATCATTCATCCAAAATAGAAGATCATCAATAAGCTGAATCGATACAATTGGCCCATTTCCCTCGTCCAAAACAATATCCTGTCTTTTACCAAGCCATCCAGACTTGCTGGAATAAACCACTTTCCCACTCATACCTCCATTAATAAACCCTCCTGTTTTAGCATAGTTTCGATCAAGTACCACCGCGTGTATAGGTCTATGGAAATCGTAGGCAGTTATATCTCTCTCATCACGAATTGAACCAATCACTACCGTACCATCCATTGAACCTGTAGCGAAGTACGTACCATCAGTATATACCGATAGTACCAGCGCTCTGTGAGCTTTAAATGTCCGGACTTTCTCGAGATTAGGAGTGGTAATATGGATCATACCGGAATGAGTGGCGAATATGAAGTAGAAATCGTGGAATGTGGATGCAGACACCGGGTCTTTGGTAAAGAAATGTGGTGGAAGTTGGGATATTCTGGTGTATTTAAGTCTTGGGGGTTCGTCTTCTTCATCATCAGAGTCGGAATCGGAGTGTTTTTCGGAGCCGGAGCTATTGAAAGAAGCCGCATCTTCGAGCTTGGGTGAATTTATATCTGTATCTTCATTTTCGGCTCGTATTTCCGCTGTGGTGTCCCCATTGGCCGCCATTGCTGTTGTTTCTAGGTTATAGATTGTGATTACAATCTATACATACCATAATAAAGCGCGTGACCGTGATCAGCTGATGAACTATATGCAGGATAACATATGGGAAAGATCGTATCAAGTTATCCAGATTACAATGTCAGTTAGAAGATGTAGTAGTACTTATTTCGGGTCAATTAGAGAATAAGAGAGCATGTATTCACTCCAGTCTTTGGTAAATCGATGTGCCTTTTTTAAAGACTTTTAGGACCACTTTTAGACTTGAAATCTCTAAAATTACTATACAGACGTCAGATAAATTCTTGTAAATAGTGTAAATGACTATAATACTAAATAATATTCACTATACTATTAGTTTCGCTGCTAAAAATGGCCAAATAAAGTATATATACTAGCTTGATTATAATGTCATTGAACTATGTAACACGTGATAGTCACATGACCAAATACACCTATATCTGAAACCTCAATTATCAGGATCAACTCCAACCACAAGATGTTGACAGCAGCAAAGGGAGTTTTGGTTCAGTGTGACCCTTCTATCAGAGCACTTATCCTCCAGATTGACTCCAAGACCCCTGGAATCGTCTTGGAAGAATTGGACGAGACACACCTTCTTATCAAGCAAGATCAAGTCAAGAATGTCAAGGACGAGTTGAACAAGTTGTTGTCCAAGAACATCTACAATCCTTTCGAAGAAGATGCAAATTAGGCGATACTGAATAATATTGGTTTAAGAGAGTATTTTGTCAGGTCAGAGTTTGGTAGTCTCGGATTGGAGTATTTGATGGTGTTATCTGGGCCACAAACTGAGAGATGGCTGATGACATGTGCCACCGATTTGATCTAGTAGTAGAGTCTAAGAAGTTATGAGAAATAGGTACAAGAAAGTACACTACAAATCAATCTGACCGCATATCTCATTAATAAACTGATAAATGACCGAATCGAACCTATTATGGTCATATATTGACAGACTGATGAGACCTGATCCACGATTAGGAGTAACAAATGTACCCATAATAATACCATTTGAAAGTCAACAATACTTTGAATAGAAAAGAATCACAAAGAGTCATAAAGAGCATAGTTTACAGGACCTTCAAATAATAATACTTTTGTGATTCATAAAACTGTCAGTTAGATCACCTTTTAATTGGCTGATATCCTAAAGACCCAAAGAATTTACTCTACAAAACATCCTTAATATGCGACCCATTTAGATTATTCTAGTTACAGCATGTAGAGAACTTTTCATTTGTCTATATGTTTTATTTCAAATGACTTATATTCTATATAGTTACTATCTTACAGACAATAACGAATGAAATGAAATACTTAATTTCATTATTTTGTACAGTTGATGACACTTTTAATTGACTTCATTGGTTTCCTCAATAGAAGGTTCATCATTGATTTCTCCCAACACGTCCTTGAACTCAACCTTTTCTTTTTCATATAATTGAGTTATCAAATCATTAATAAACCCAAAAACGGTTTCCACTTCCATTATATCGTCCAATTGTTGTCTATCAGTTTGAATCTTATCTAAATTCTCAATCACATATTTGTAAAAGTTTTCATATGTAGACACAATTAATCCTGATAATGTATCCATCAAGAATGTAATAATATTATCATCATCAATAAATATCTTGATTTGTTTATAAATATTAGGAATTTTAATAATGAGATTATCTTTAAATTGGACACTCTTTTCCAAAGGATTATTCATATTATTTTCATCATTAATCATAATTGGTTCACTGATAGAATTAGTACATTCCTTAATAAAATCATTAACAGCATTATTTAATTCAGATTCAATTTCATAATTAGCATCAATCATATCACTAATGATTTTAGGAACAGATTTCTTAACCAATTCAATTAATCCATTATCATTCAAATTGAATTCACCATTTCTAAGAATCTTCCATACTTCACTAATACCACCAGTGAAATCAATAGTATAATCGGTTCTAATGAATTGAATATCGAAATTATTGATTTGACTCTTGAGAATAATAAGATTCTTTAAATAATGTAACTTGGCATCAATAACACCCAAATGAGTTAATGATAATTTATAAAATTCTCCTTTCAATAATATAATACAAGCATGAACAATATAATGGGCCAAATCATCAAAAACTACTGAGTTGACAAGTTCATAAATATTAGAAAGTAATGTAAGTGCTTTTCCTAATGGCAAATACACTTCAGGGAAAAGGTTTTCAGGATAGTCAACATCCAAAATATTATTCAGAGATTCAAGTTCTTCATTGTTTGGTGCTTCAATTTCACTTGTGCTCTTTGGCTTGGTAGATCTACGTCTACCTAAATGTAAATCTTCTGGTTTTGGAACATACTTGGTCAATTTTTCATCAACATAATTTTGAATTCTGAAGATTAATCTTGATTGAACATCATATAAAATAGGGCGGAATAATTCTCCAAAATTAATATCTCCTTGCCCAGATTCTTCTTCAAATTCATAGTATTTTTGTAATAATGCAGTTAATTGACAGAGATTACTGATACTAGTTTCTCTTAAAGTGATATGTCTTAAACTATCATATAATGGATCAAGTAAGTTTCTGGAAAAGTTATAGAATTGGGCATCTATTGGACCATTTATACCGAAAAATTCTTTGAAAAGTTGAAATTCTTTTTCGTTGACCTTCTTGAAAAATGAAATTTGATCTTGACATGATTGGACCAAGTTTTTGGTATTAGGAGCAGTATTAAGTAAGTTTTGAAGGTATGTATTTTTGGAGAAATAGAGTTGAAGCAAATGAAGTCTCACCTGGAAATATTCATTCAATACTTCATTCATTAAACCTTGATATTCTTGATGGTTACCAATTCTCACAATGATTTCGGATATAAGTTCATTAAATTGAGTTCCATTAATTTGTAAATAATCATTAAATTCATTATAAATTAATAGATCAATGGAAATAGATTTTTCAGAACTTAATGATTTGTTGACAGATTCGGAAAGTTTTTTGATTTCTGATACCGAATAATTCTTAATCAAGGTTAATGCTCTGGTCATACATTGTCTGAAACGACTGCTGTACAGTTCAACTTCCTTAAAGTCTGGATGTTGCTCGAAAAATAAAATAGATTGGTCTAATTGGTTCAATATTTCATTCTTAAAGAATTCTCTTCTTTGATTCACCAAATGGAATCCTGATTTGGATAAATGACGGGTAATAGGTTCGAGGTTTTCAAAGTACTTGAGGTATCCTTCGATCTGGTTATACTTGTTAGTGTAGGTGATTTGAGAATTTAAAAGTTGACTTGATTCTTTATCGAAATCAAAGGTTTCATTGGCAATCTGTTCATACTTCAAATTGAGTGATTCCACTAATGCCAATATATCGTCGGTCTCTCCCATATAATCTTCAACCTGTTGTTTGTTGAGCTTACAGGTTTCTTGGAAATTGTACATTTGATCGGTGTCCAACTGGTTGATATCCAGCGCATATTTCTGGTCTAGTAAACAGTCATAGTTGAACGAATTGATGTAATCAGACCATAATTGGGACTTTTCTTGGGCACTAAAGGGATATGTAAGCGAAAATGACTTTTGTTGCGGTTTGGATGTTTCAGAATCCATGCTAAAGGATTTTTGACGAGGAATAGCCCTTGATGTCTCCAGACCAAGATCAAGTTTCTCGGTATGTTGAGGAGTATCAACGGCGATTTTGTGTATGATGGACTTGCTTCTGGCGCGTGTCATGTCTGTGGTAGAAGTGGAGGGCCTATGTATAGTGTGGGGGCGACACGACGGGAGTGTTTTAAGTGCCTTGGTAATGAATGAACTAAGTAAGTCAATAGGTTATGGTAGTATTAGTAGTGCTGTTAAACTGAATCGGTGAAGGGACTGCACCTGGTACCAAGTCCTGTATACTGGGCTTATAAGTCTACTAGACTAAATGCACTCCCATTCGCGTCTTTAATCAGATCATCTCCACATCAACTTGCAATTTACCAATACGCGAATGCTGCAACCACTGTGAATAGGCAAAATGGAAGACCCTCGGTACACCGCCAAAAACGAAGAAGATCACTTGACCGATGACTCCGGTGACGAATTGAAAGATTTGATCAAAGAGTTCGAAACGAAATACGAGCAGATCCAAAAGAGGAAAGATCTCAAGCGCAAGCACGAATATGAAGAAGAAGTAGTAAGTGATGGTGAAGAACCACCAAAGCAACCAGATAAGATTGTTGAAAAAAAATTACACAGGGAACAAAAGAAAGAGCCAGTGAGGACAGAACATGCACCACGCGCGAGCAGTACCCACAAAAGCATCACCAAACAAACTCGAGTAGAGCCATCAGTGCCTGTTAAGAGTGGTAGTGGTGGGTCTAATGGAGCTTCAGCAGCATCATCATTTGTCAAGAAACTTTACGAGACCAATTTCAAAGATGAGGCCCACAAGTACCAACGTATAGACTATTCCAAGAGGAAATTTGCATTTGAAGGTATTGACAACCTCCAACACAAGGACATTTCTACAGATGAGCTTGATAACATCTCTGGACAGTACCTTAGAAAGAGGTATATGGACCAAGCGACATTAAATTCGATAATCAACCAAACCGACCCTCAGATGAAATTCTTAAAAGTAGACAAACTATTTGCCAAGGTCAACAGAACAAATAACTTCCAAGAACCATTATATAACAATTGGTGTTTCAGTGGAATAATCCTTAAGAAATCCAATCCTAAAACAGCCAAAGATAATAAGAAATACCTCAAGCTTTCAGTGGGAGATTTTCTGAGATCAGTAGAATTAATGCTCTTCAACGAAGCCTTCAATCAGTACTGGAAACTCAAGGTAGGTGACGTGATATTAATATTGAATCCTATGGTTAACAAGTACCATTTTGACCTTAATGATGGAAACTCCAAATCTGGGTTCACTTTAAAAGTAGATGATAACGGATTAAATTCTATAATGGAATTAGGAGCTACAAGGGATTTTGGTAAATGTATTTATGTTGGTAAGACTGACAATAAAAGGTGTGAAGAAATTATTAATACCAAAAAGACAGAATTATGTGATTTCCATTTAGAACTCAAGTTTAAGACAGGTAATAAAAGAATGGAACTCAACGGAAGTGTTCATATGAAATCACCCCAAAAGAGCAAGCAATCCGTTTACTTAGGAAAATCAGGAACAAGTTTTATGAAATATGACAAGTCTTACAATGAAGATACTAAGATATACCTGAGAGCAAGTGAATTATTCAGAAACCCTGACAAATATCACGATCCAAAAATGTTACAAAATAATGCTGAAAAGAGAAGAAAATTAATGGATGCTCGTGCCAATAAAACCCTTGAAGATAAATTATCTAGATTATCAAATAATGCCACATTTAAAAGTTTGAACCTTATTAAAGAAGGGACCAAAGTTGGAGGCAATGACCCTAACAAACTTATGGAATTGAAAAATAGGGGGTTTCCTAATAGTATGCTTAATAAAATAGGGTTTGACCCTACTTTTAATCAAAACCAAGAAGAGCCAAGTCCAACTAAAAAGAAAGAAAAATTAGAGAGAGTTAAAGAATTATACGATTTGAGTAATAGAAAGTCAAAGGATAAAATATTACAATCATCAAATGAAGATAAAAAACTTAAACTTGAAAAGTGGCAATTGAACTCTAAAAATTTAAGTTCTTACAAAGAAAAAGTAAATCTGAGAGAAATCAATGGAGGAAACGTCAGGCAACCTACATTAGATAAAATTATGCGAAATACATTACCTAGAAAAAATAAGGTTCTAGATAGCGATGAAGATTTTAGTGAAAGTGATAGCGATATAGATATCGAGTTTGATACTGAGGAAATGAAGCAAGCGTATCATAATAGAATCCAAAGTCTGGCCAAGCCGAATTGAGCACTTTTCAGTCAGTTGAGGGCATTTTGAGGTTGTCAAAAATATTTTCTGAGTGATTAAATGACAAACTCTCCAAAGTGTAAACATATTTATCGGACCTAATATAGAATTTCTATTCATAGGTCCACGACCCTGAGCAACCACCTTTTACCACCTAACATATCAACCAGCCACCATCTGACATCGGACATCCGTACTTTCCAGATATAATCAGCAAGAAGATAAGCAAGCCTAACACTTGAAAATTGACTTTTGCTGTGATCCCTTTTCTATTGTAGTTTTGCTATCAACGATAAGCCACCACCAGGCTCAATTTGAGAGATTTTATCTATATGTGGTGTTTGATTATGGGTTAAGAGCAAAATACATAGAAGCAAAATAAAAAAAAATCAAAATGGAACATGTAAAAATAAAACTTTGTATGTGGTGATTGAGTGAATTGATAATTGGATAATTCAAAACAATTGACACATTTGCAAAAAAAAAGAAAATTGTGGTTAATTGCTCGGAGTACAAAGTAGGGGTGGGAACTGTTACGATAGTCCGCATTCCGATAGATTGGATAACCTGTATAGGAAGCAAAAGATTACGAGCACGTGGAAAGGGGGGGGCAGGTTTAGAGTAGCAAGAACTACCGAACAAATAGAAAATAGCTCCAAGTGCAGTATCAATGAGTAGATTAGGTTTTTTTTCAGCTTGACTCTATCAATTTACAGTAATCAGATGTGGGTGATAACGACTTTTTTGCAAGTTAAGACCACGAGTGTAGGGATAATGGGTGATTATTCTCCGATGGACCGTTACTATCACCAGGTCCTAGGAAATCCCTGGTGTAGGGCCTATCTCTACTGCGGCCAGGTGACCAGTTGGATGATATAGAACTACAGAGATAACCTTGGCAAAGGTTGATATTTTATAATAAATAAATATGAGAGTGTGTTATTATGCAGTGTCAATAAATAAATAAGTATATACCAAGACCAGCTTGTTTATATAAGGAATTAATGGAGATTCGTCTTGTTATCTTAAGCCAGGTAAGCAGCCAGCTTGAATGCACGCATACACAAGTATCCTAAGAAATCAAATATGAACATCATGATAACAGGAATTGCAATCAACAACATAAGACCACCAGAAGCGCTAGTGAGTAACAGTTCTAATTGGTAGAAAATTGGTAAAATACTTCCTCCAACAACTGGGTAAGCGTTCATGGTCATTGCAAGCATTGTGGAATATAATTTATATGATAGTTTGGGGTCTGGGAGTTTGGTTTAATTGAAATTTGCTGGTTTCTAATTGTTCTAATCAGTTGTACAATTAGATAATCTATAGTAACTAGAATTTAGAATTTGGATTCTATGTTAGGGTATTTATATTAATGAATATATTAAAGTGAATGGTTTATAGGGATCAAACTAATTCTCTTATCAAGGGGTTTCAGGGTCTTTTATAGATGAAATGGTTCCGGAGCTGGACATTTTTTTTCTTGCAACCTGTAAAACGCATCTGGGGATTGTTTAAGATAAAAAATATCATTCGGGCGGGCTGATACCCTAGAGGGTTTGAGGAAAGGGGATTACCCGGCCCCGAACCTCGGGATAAAAAAAAAAGAAAAGTCCAAGAAATCTGGTTATCCATCATTCACCACATACTTTCTTCTAATGGGCAATTAGCCCTTTTATAAAACCGTAAGTAAATGGTGGTTTCGATAATGATGATTTAACCAAAATACTTATCTACATTACTTGAACTACGTGAAAAGCAAAAGTGTCTGAATCGACTTTAATTACCAAACAAACTTACTAACCTTTTAGCCTCATCACTATTTGTAAAAATGACGTTTTGAAAAACTCTTCATTCTCGGAACCAGTGGGGGCCTATGTGGGGCATTGTAGACATTGATGTAGGTTAATGTACTCATAATTATGTCTAAAGCGCAGGTATAGAAGGAAATTTTTTTGTTCCTTGGTCGAAGATACCGAGGTTCAGCAGTTGTAGATTCCATCGGTATGTACGATGACTCGTAGATCTGATCTTACGATCTATCAGAAGACAAGTGACTCAACGAACTTATCATCATAAGTTTCAATAAAATTAAAATAATTGATACCTCACTACAAAGTGGTGTTATCAGTAATAGGTCACTTGATAATAGTTTCTGATATTGGATGTTTTCGGTGACTCGGAAATTGACACTCCCTTTTTTAGTCACCCCATACAGTCTGGGGGACCTTCTCTGTGTGGAGGTTTTTAGTTTTTCTCTATCAAACTAGGATATTTCCACAATGATGCCAAGCCACAACCACCACATTTGGGAAAGGGATTTCTTCTAACCTACAATTTTGCCCCATACAAACCTATAAACTACAAACCTTAAATTAGGTTCGTGACATCACCACAGACTTATTAGGTGTATTTTGTGGGCCATTAGACTATTACAGTTTAGAAGTTTCACCTAGATCGCATGTACTCTGCTGCGACAAGAACAATAAACCATCTTGAGGCAAACAATAGACAATAAGAATAGTATGAAACTGTAAAGAAAAATTTTAATAGAGCTTATTACCATTAACCAACCTGTAAAGGAGTAGATGATCTATAAATGATTAGTAGCCAGGATACAAACGAACGAATGTGTTGTGGTGCTTCTAGAGTCATTGGTTCCTGAAACATTTTCCCCTTTATTATGATCACGTTGTTGATATCAAAAGATAACGTGGTACATTACTGATAGTGTAGGTCTCTTTTCGGACGTAGAATACCTATCTATGGTTAGAACAAATATTTTGCTATAATTTTTATTTTTACAGTTTACAACCTGAATTTACGAACGGCTTGAGCTTACGGGTGATAGGATCATCGGTTACGAGATCTGGCGGGCTTAGAACTTCCTTTCTCCCGAGGTATGTAATTGGTCTGGGCTATTGCAGCTTACCAGAGTCGGAATAGAATTACATAGAAGGCAAAAGAGTCAACCAGAACCACAAACCCCCTTGTAATGGTGAAGGCAAACGCAAACACAAACGCCTTGAAAATTATACCTTCCTAATGACGAGAGTAAACCGTATAGTCAAGGCGACCAACCAACCTACCTACCTAGCAAGGGAATTTTTCACTTAACTTTCTTGTTATGTCAACCACATATATCCGGAAGGATTTTAGCGCACTTGCGCTGACTCGTTATTTCCACAAAACCAGGGTTGTGGCCAAGTCAGGTTGAAATTTTTGTGACCGATATTGTGCTGGTTAACCGAAGAAACTAAATTAATGTATTTCGTTGTCGGTTGGCACATCTACTTCCTGTCCACATCGTTTTGGCAAAGGTTGGCGAGCCTTAACTCTTTGCTATGATTTTTGTTTTTGACATGTTAACACCTGGAAACGTTGCTTCTTGCCTTTAGACGTTCCTCCCAGGAGTCAGGGGAACCATACCGCAAATGTTTCCTGGGGGAATGTGAAGTGTGGGAAGCGAGAAGTGGTGGTGGTGAGTGTTAACTGGTAATAGTGTTAGTAACACCTGACTTGATGATTAAAAACCCTGCACCTGGCGACCCCTTGAACATAATTTTTATAAAATAATGGTAAATCGCCTGGTGTGTAAAGCTTATCTCTACGGTGATATTATATTGGCATATATGCAGAAAAGGGGCAGCAACTTGTGGGTTTGACTTTTAAGAGTAGAAACCAATAAGGAAAACCTGCATTCTTTTCTGTTTCTTTTCAAACCCTTCTTTTAAACTTCTTCTTATTGATCTCGGTTGCGGAATGTGGTTGTTAACTTCATTTCGCACCCAATTCTTATTGTGTGTAATCAGGCACCTTTTCGCAACAATCAATATATAGTCGAGTAAGAATTCCCGAATTGTGATTTGATCTAGACAATGCGTATAATGTTAGCGAGCCTGCTGAGGGTCAGTTCGAATAAAAGTTCGTCTAAAGGTGTCGTATGGTGATCCAAACGCCGTATTGGATCCTGGTTGAACGTAGTACTATCTACAATTGGATTCATGACCAGGCACTCAGATAAATTTTTCAAGATGACCCAGATCCTATAGATCCAATAAACAACTTGACAGGAAGTCTCTAAGAATAGTCAAAGAAATATTCATTTATCAATAGGTGAACTATTATGACTCAGACACCACAAACACATATACAATTGAAAAGTTTACCCCACAAACAGAGGTTTTTCAATAGTTGATACTGAAGAGTAGGACTATTGTACTTGGATTATTTTACATCAGCTCTGGTAGTATCTAAACAATGACTATTTCTTAAAATTTCTTCAACCATTTACCCTGTTCTAGTATAAACGAAGATTATTAGAGCAAATAGTTTGTTTTTTTGTTTTGTAAAGAATTTTTTGAATTTTTCACAATTCGCAACTTTTCAAAAAACATGAATACTTCAATTTAACAAAGAGGCCGACAAGGCAAATATAGAACAGACACACATTTACGACAGCAACAATTCAATCTACATCACCACATATATGAAGAGGTTTAAATTTCCACTGTCTATATATAGACAATGCATATCATATTAATTCACTAAAACTGAGAAATACCCACTTACTTATACCACCATGATATATAACGTAAGCACTGAGATATCTAGCTCCTATATACATGATAAGTTCTCAGTACTAGCCCCAGAGTGAACGCAAGATACCTGACTATCAGTAACCAGATTGGGGCAGTGGAACAGAAGCTTTTGTTTAATATCGGGCGCTCTTAAAACGTTTTTTTTTGCAACCAGGTATTGATTAGCATAATTTCCAACATTGTTGCTCTTGTGGCGAGTTGGACCCGTCCGGTCGGAGGAGCTAGAATTCTGAGCCTTACAACGATAGTTGTTGTTCTGTTGGGAAGTGAAGGAACAGTTGCCTTATTTAGTGCCGTAATTGTTACCAGAAATGACCTTGTTGTTTAAATACCTTTTCCTGTCTTATACCGTATGAACGAGCTAAGGTAACAATTGGGGGATTTAACAAGATACGATGACTTTTCAAAGGTACGCGAAACTTATCAAAATAGATCTCGACCGTAGCAGTTTCGCTAAGTTGAGAAGTCACTTTTTCGAATATACCAATTGAAACGGTCGGTGTAGTTCGCAATACTTTGGTTAGGTTGCTATACGAAGTTGTATAAAGCTAGTGTATCATTTTGATTTTTGTAATTAGGACGTTCTTCAGCGTAATAGATGGAATCTTCCATAATTGATTAAGATCAGCACAAGTACCATTGTCAATATTGTATTGATAATTTTTGTAAATGAGAAGCATGTGAGGGTGGTCTTCACCGGGGTTCATTTTATGAAGGGCGTGAATAGCAAGGTCAGAAGGAGAGAGAAAGTGACGACACTGCTATGAAAGCGTTTGGAAGTCCTCTAAATAATACTTGAGAGTGTCACAGTATCATATGTTTCAAGGAACACGCAATCGAGAAAAGAAGCAATTTCAGCAACAGGAATTGGTTCAGTCTTAATTGAATACTTCTGAGCACTTTGACTCATGATAATACTCGGCAATTGGGAATCGGAAATCAGGAATTAGCTACCAAATAAAATAGAGGGTCTTTGATATTTTAAGATTGGGTAATTGATAGACCACAAACTATTAATAGGAAAAATACTTTGATTATATTGTAGTACTCAGTAGCTGTTTAATAAATGTGGAAATGGCTTGAGGATATAGTTTTTGTTTGATTATTTATGAGAAAATAATCAAGGTAATGTGTTACCTAGTCTAAGAATTGATTAACCTTTTAAACAAGGTAAATACAAAATAATTTTTATACGTTCCTAAATTTGAGTAAAGAGCGAAAAGTAAAAACTTTTCACTATTCTAATAGGTTTACCTAGACGACTAAGTTATTAGGCTGTGTTCATAGTAAATCCTTTTATTCTTAGTTGTAAACGCTTATCCGAAATTAAAGATCTTTGATTTATGAACATGTCAAATGTAAAAGAGTCTGTATATCTGAACCGAATTCATTTCCAATAAAAAGCCTGGTTAGCTCAATCGGTAGAGCGTTTGACTCTTATTCTGAGGTATCAAAAGGTTGCGGGTTCGACCCCCGCATCGGGCTTTGTTTTTTTACAATTTTTTTCACCAAAAAGATCTTTCCTAACATAGCTTATATCCAAGCTATTAAAGCGGGCAATACCACTACTGGCCAAATACCAGCAATTCATACTTGCTGTTCCCATTACTCTAAGTACTACTTATTTCCCACTCTAAATTCATCCGTTAAGGGTCCATTGATCTAATCTCAATTAATTATTGTGGCCTTCGCAGCCCAGACTAATTTACGAAAATTGCGTCAGTTTTCTATCATCTAAATTTCCAACGTTGAGTCACACATAACTCTAAAGTCTCCTACCAAACAGCATCACTATAGTCGCCATGGGTACAGCCAAAGAGATCCATATAGACGGACAGGAAGACAGTGGCGAGAGATCATACGCCAACGATCTTAGTGAAGTTTCATCCAAGTCTTTTAAATCAGAAAAGACTCAAGAATGGAGATTTTGGCAAGTTCTTGCAGAAGCATCCAGAAGATTGGATGGTTTAGGTGTCGAAACAAGAGGTATTGAAAGAATTGAGCCTTATGAAAGATCTACCAATAAATTTAAACAATTTATCTCAGTTTGTGGATTATGGCTTTCAGGATGTGGTGGATTAAGTTCAATGTCATCATTTTATTTGGGTCCTTTACTCTTTGAATTAGGTTTAAAACATACTTTGGTTTCAGGACTTGTTGGAGAAACCTTAGGATGTGCTATTGCTGCTTATTGTGCTATGATGGGTCCAAGATCTGGTTGTAGACAAATGGTTAGTGCTCGTTTTTTATTTGGATGGTGGTTTGTTAAACTTGTCAGTTTAGTGAGTATCGTGGGTGTTATGGGTTGGTCTGTGGTTAATAGTGTTGTTGGAGGACAAATTTTGGCCAGTATTAGTGATGGGAAAATTTCATTATCGGTTGGTATTGTAATTATCGCCGTGATTTCTCTTACTGTATCTATTTTTGGTATTAAACAATTATTAAGAGTTGAAACTTTACTCAGTTTACCTGTTAATCTTGCATTTTTATTACTATATGTTGTTTCTTCCAAAAAATACCTGTACTTAACATGGGATGATGCTATTACTGATGGTCCTACTATTAAAGGTAATTGGATTACTTTCTTTTCCTTATGTTATGCCATCACTTCTACTTGGGGTTCTATTGCTTCTGATTACTACATTTTATTCCCAGAAAATACTGGTGATTTACACATTTTCCTTCTTACTTTCTTTGGTATTTGGATCCCAACTACTTTTGTGGGTGTAGCAGGTACCTTAATTGGTAATGTTGCCTTAACTTATAAGCCTTGGGGTGATGCGTACGAAAGATATGGTATGGGAGGTCTTTTAAATGAAGCCTTTAAACCTTGGGGTGTTGGAGGTAAATTTTTATTGGTATTGATTTATCTCCTGTTAATTTCTAACAATATTATCAATACTTATTCTGGTGCTTTTGGTGTCCAATTGGCTGGTAGAGGATTAGCTAGAATTCCTAGATGGTTATGGGCTTTAGTACTAACTGCCATTTATTTCTCTTGTGCTATTGCTGGTAGAAATAAGGTAGCTACTATCTTGAGTAATTTCCTCCCTATGGTTGGATACTGGATTTCTATCTATTTCATTATGTTACTTGAAGAAAACACCATTTTCAGAACCGATAGATTTGCTCATTTATACACCAAGGAACTTACCAAAGAAGACGATGTGGTGAACCAGAACTTCCATCTTTATACCCCTAGAAAACAGCATTATAATTTTGCGATCTGGAACGATCCTAATAGACTTACTAGAGGAATTGCAGCTACCATCTCTTTTATTGTTGGAGCTACCGGTGCAGCCGTAGGAATGTCACAGACTTACTGGATAGGTCCTATTGCCAAAAGAATTGGTGGTGAATACGGTGGTGATATTGCCATGTGGTTATGTATGGGATTTGCCGGGTTGGTTTATCCATTCTTGAGATATTGGGAGTTGAAGAAGTTTGGAAGATAAGTCCAGATTGTTCAATTCAAAACCAATGAACCATAATGATACACAGCTTATCAGCTTCTTCTTGTTAGCTTCTTCTTGTTAGCTCCTTCTTCTTGTTAACTTGTTCTATTCAAGCATTTATGATATATGAAAAATAATTTGTCATTATCACATTAATCAAAAAAAAATTCAAGTTCAATTCATTCTCTCAGGAATTTTAGTAGTTCACAAATAGATATATCAAAATAATAAATTAATAGTCATTTAATGTATAAATAACGAAATCACGTCTGTAGTACTATGAACAATAAAGCCATTCAAAAACGAGGCTAATAACTATGCATCAAATTTACAATTATTTTTATTTTTTGCAATGTATAATGCACCAGTTAATAGGTGTAGTTTAGTACATTCTTTTTGTTTTTGGTGTTTGTGAATTAAATGGGTTCTGTCCGTATTACGAACTAATTTTTGGAGCAATCTACAATTATTATCACAGCCAACACAATTGACTTACAAATGAAACCATAATAGGTATTATTAGGTTTTAATTAATAATCATAATAGGTAGCAATACGAAATTTAGCCATGACTCATACACATTTATAAGTTTTAAAAAATAACTAGGGTGGGTAACATCACGTGGAAATTAAGTATGGAGTCTATTACCTATTAATAAAAAGAACACATAGTGTAGTATATATATATATATATAGAGAGAGAGAGAGAGAGAGAGAGAAAGACCAATTACTAGATCCAATTAACAGGACCCACCAGGTGTAATTATACGAATTTTTAAGCCATCAATTGATACTCATACCCCACCAATCAAACACGTCACAATCTCCAATTGATAAACCGTTAAGATTTTTAACAGCCATGTAGCTTTTTTAGGCTGATCGATAGATTTCAAATCTTGTCATCTCATGTAGAATTTTCGAGGTTTGCGCGATAGATAAGAAAATCAGGAACCAGTAATGGAACGTTGCGGGGAACAAAAAAGCATAAAAAATAAAGATCTATTGCGTTAAAGGTTTTGAATTTTTATTTTTATTTTTGAGGGATCTTTTGATTAGTCAATTCCTTTGGATACATAATCCCCGTACCTCGTGTGGGTTTCTTTGTAGAAGCAACCTTCTATCTAATTGTTCTAGTTCAAGTTCAATGTCAAGAGTTGGAAATAAAGAGAATGTGTGGTTAATTGTAGGGGTTGAAAAGATACGATAGTGCGGCTGCAGTTACCGTACACTAAATTAGGAATTAAAGTTTTTAGGACTATGAGTCAACTAGTGGTTATATGTAATCAATCCAATTATAGACAATACAGCCAAATTAAGCCCACGTACACATTTTTGAACATTGAACATGATTACAAATAGCAATAGACTAAGCATTCCCACCACCACCATTACCCACCACAACTACCCTCCCCCCCAATCGCCCGTTAATTCAGGGTCCTGGTAAATTAGAGGGGGAGTAAACAGGATCAAAAATACAGAAAACAAAGAGGTGTTGTTCCAACAACCCCCCACCTCGCTCTCTATGTAATGTTAGGCAAGGTTATCCTTTTGGAGCACTTGTCCCCTCTCTCCTAGAATAGTGTGACTTTGTTCAGCCGTCTGATCAATTGGGTTGGGTTTGACACGCATCGGTATTTTTTTCTAGAATTCCGTTTAGTCCGCAAACGAGCTCTTTAGTCCGAGACTAACTGTATTGAAAATGAGGTTACAACAATAAGCCTGGTGGTATCTTAAAGTTCATGTGCAATTTATGTACTTAGATTAATAACAAGTCAATTGAGTCCTATTGAGTCATATTGAGTCATATGGAGTCAATTCACTTTTGTGGGCTAGCAACTATTTCTTTGATTGGTAGATCGGTATACTTATGAGTGAGACTTAGTCTATATTCGCTTAATAATATGGGGTGACATCTATTGATAAAGTGAAACATTCACTGATCCGTTGGTCCATCCTCTCAGCCAAGAAGTAAAGTGTTGTTTTCTATTATATGTTACCAGCCCCTCAAAAATAATACAACAAAATATTCTCTTTGGGGGTTCGGATCTGATTTGTCAGATTCTTTATTTCTTCGTAGAACAAGGTGGAACTGTGCGACCAAATTACCGAAAAGGTCAATCTTTAGTAAGTCGCGCTACGAAGCGCCAGTACCGAATCCATTTAAGTAAATATGAAATTCAATTAATACTACGAATGCTCGGGCATCTCCATCAACACCAGCTTCAACGGCCCAAGAAAAACCTCAAGACTCCTCTTCCAAGCCTTATTCAACCCCTCCCCCACTATTGTTGCGACACGTCTTATAGTACTGATCATTCATTTATCCGTGTGTTCTTATCATTTGTCTAGATGAACTAACACCTTTTGTGGTGTCTGATGAACGTGTAATCTGGCACTTCAACTTCGCCTTCGGTTCATCCCGTATCGCCAGTTCTACTTACCAAAAATGACCCACTAAAAGCTCTTCATTCAAATGTCCACGTAGGATCGGGTCGATGAAGCGCCCTTGCGGGCTCTCACCTACCTTCACTTTCAATCCCCGTACAGGGATTACACACAACTTTTTTGGTCGAGCCAAATCGCAGAATTTCCCCGCGGTAATAATAAAAAATAAAACTACTTTGGTAATTCCGAAGTACGGTACGCAACCGGCTTTCGTATTCTATTATTAATAGGTAATTACTCATCTCTCTGATGTAAAACTACTTAAGTAGAACATTTAAGCCATTCGTTTTGTCCTTTTTTTTTTTGTTTTCACTATTCTATATTTTATTTATTTATCTTATCTAAATATTTCACTGATAGCTTTCACTAGTCATCGATAATGGCCTTTCATACCGATTCTACTAGTGATCACAGTACCAGTACTAGTGGTTCAAGTTCTCGCACTGTCACAAATCCTGAACTGAGCGGTTATGGGCGGCAGCACAGTTTACAGAGCTTCCAAAACTCATCCTCATCAAAAGACTATTTTAGTGAGGATACCTCGAAGCCCATTGACTACTTTAGTCACAAAGAACCTCGCAAATTACATCCTGAAACTGAACAAATATGGAGTATTCTTCCCTCTTATCATATGTATACAGACAGTATCAAGCGGAATTTGAGTGTTCCCGATGAGGGAGAACCTCCGACATATGAAAATTCGGGTACCAATTCTGTGGCTTCTACCACAACCTCAATACCAGATACCCCTCAAACTCCAGGTACTTCTTTACTTCCCACACCTACTGCCCCTACTGTAGGAGGTGACACCATTAATGCTGCTGCTGACTTCATTCTTGCTGATGAAAATACCAACTCTTGGCAAGAAACAATTTTGGATAATGTATTGAAACTTAAAAACTTGACCGATACCGGTAATTCTATCTCAGATGCTATTGATATTAAAGTCTTTTTCACTACCGATGTAGCTAAAATTGGGGAAATTCCAGAACACATTGATCCCCTGATCTACGAATATAAAGAAGGTGATTACATAAACGGATATGTTTTGATCAAAAATACCAGCTCCAAACCTATTCCTTTCGAAATGTTGTACCTCATGTTTGAAGGAAAATTCATTGTATCCAACCTTAATAATGCAGCAGAAAAGAAACCTATCATTTTAAGAAAATTTTTGGAGATGTTCGATTTTAGTGCTTCGTGGAATGAAGCTAATATTAATAGACTACTTACGGAAGAATACGCTCCATTTCAATGCGACAGATTAGTTGATCCTTTAGATAATACTTATTGCTATTTTGGTCCTGATAAAACTATCCATCCAGACAGAGAATACAAGAGATTCTTCACATTTAAAATCCCCAAAACTTTATTAGATTCAGAATGTAATGACCATAATTTATCTCTGCATGTGGAAATGCCTCCAACATTGGGTCTTTCACGTCACGATAGAGAATCTGTGGGTACCAATAAAGTCAGAGATTTCGCTATGATTGACACTGCTGTGAGTTATGGGGTTTTGGTAAGATTTATTGGTAGAAAATCCAAATATGAAGTTGATCCATTATTATTCCGTAAGGATGAAACCATCTTAGTTAACTCCAAGGGTGACGAATATATGATATTAAAAGAATCTTCTGATCAAATCCGGATCTTACAACAAAGCAAAGAATTAACTCCAGGCAGAAAAATCGAACAAAAGATTTTACATGATAATTTATTTAATAGAGTGAAACAAAAAATCGAAACAGGAAAACAACTTCTTAAGTCTATTGAAAAAAATGATGGTTGTTCTGCATTTGATATTGCACATGAAATAGATAAGAAAGAATTGGAGTTTGCCAAATTAAAGCAAGCTTATGTGAGAAATATAACAGGAACAGATTCAAAAGCCAATTTGAATGATGTGAAAAATGTTGACGTGGTTTTGCCTTTAATCAAGAAAAGTTTAACTGGATCTAAAAAATCTTTAGGATCCTTCAAATTGTCAACTCCGCAAAAAGATTACTATGTTGATTATATTCCACCATTAAGATTTAGAGATGAACCCATTAGTCTGGAACAAATGGATAGTTGGAAATTGGAAATTCCTTTAGATTTATCTTGTATCTTACCAGATAATACTGAAGTTGGAAAAGCTCCTGTGGAAATCAAAAAGATCAATGTTGAATTTGTCATCACCACTATTAGATCCGACAAGTATGCTATTCCTATTGAATTTAGCCATGATTTAATCTTCAACAAGAAATCATTGAATGATACCTTTTATGATGAAGATAATTTCACTAATAACATGGTAAGACCAATGAAAGTATTGTCTTCAGAGTTAGTAGGTATTTTCAAGCAATTGGGTTCTGGAAACTTCAAGCTTGAAAGAAGTTTATTAGAAGATATTACAAGTATCTCAAACATACAAGAAAGAAGTCTTCACTTGCCAATCAGTGACGTGAAGTTAGAGGACAAAGATACCAACAAATCAATTCCTCTTAGTCTGTCCAAAGGTATTTCTGCATCATGGAAATTTGATCAAAAGACAAGAAGCTATAACAAGAGATTAAATATTAAGGTAGATTTATCAACCATGAAACCAAAAGATGGCTCATCTAAAGATAAATTTGGGGTAAAAGCATATGATATTTCTTGTCTTGTACCAAATTTCCAATCATGTTACTTGGGTAGATGGTACCAAATCAGAATTCAAGTCCTCTTATCCAATAACAAATTTTCCTACATCAAAGTTCCAGTTTTCATTCACAAGAGTTAGCGCAATAGTAATAGAGTAATAGTGAGAAATATACTGACACATTAATATGCTAAACAGATGTATATATGATTATACTTAATAAAGAACATAATAATAATAATACTAATAATGATACTAATAATAATATTATTAAAGCAACGAAAATCTTACTAGCCGTAAATGATTCAGCCGAAGTGATTACTGTTCAATGATGGGAGTTTACCTAAACCAGAATCACAAGAGGGTAGGATTGTATGACAAGGTGTAAAGTTGTGGAAAGAAGAGGCTGTTGCTTGACAAGCAAGCCGTGAATGATATCACCCAATTTCAGGTAGACGTCAAACTTGAAGTGTTGATGTCACCGACATCTCCAGCAATACTGAATGTGCCACTTTACTACTTTTGTAGTTGAAGAATTAGGTGTGGATTACAGGTTCTGTTAATGTTGATGGTAGGTGATGTGGCGCTAACATCCAAAATAGGCAATGCAGCAACTGTTTAAATGTTCTATACCTGACCAAGAAGGTTCTACGCGTCAAGCGCAATGACGTTATATGTGCACTACCCAGCCGACTCGGTGTTGCACACTTTTCTCAAGGAGTGTGCAAGTTTTTCGCAACCAGATACACGACAATTCCATAGCAATAGCAAACGTTATTCATCGCGGAGTCCCAGCCGTCTTTACATCAGTAAGAAATAGATCTGGGGTCAATTGAAAGATGATTAGATCGTCCGATTGATCCAAACGAAAAAAAAGTTAGTATTTCCAATAATACTTTGATGGAAGCTTTTACAAGGCTTCGGAATTATCTAAAAGGTTGCGTATTGTAATAGACTTGAGCACTAAACTGTTCGAAGATGAATGATGTAGAAAAACGTGTGGTTTTGAAATTGTAGACAACGTCATGGTATGACGTAAAATAATGTAGAAAACAAATTTCAAGTTGCATTGATTCCTGTATAATTGCACTTTATCTAATAAGGGGTGCTAAGAAGAAGTTTGCATATGAGCGTATACATCTCGAAGATGAAGCAACATGTGGCGGTGTAAGAATAGCATCATCGCAATTGGCAATCGAGATGGGTTTGTTCTCTAAAAATTGTGTATAAATAAGACAAGATAACCCCTCCTTTTCGCTTTTCTTCACAAATCAATTAACTTTATTCAAAAAAATATATTAAATAAAACATTATGGGATTAACAGATAAAATTCAAGGTAAGCTCGGTAAGTCCGAAGTTGACAAATACGACAAACAAGCCGGTAAAGCCTTGGGTAAAGACAATATCTCTGGTGAAATTCAAAAGCAATACAAGGATGGTAACATTTCCAAGGAAGAAGCCATCAAGCGTGCTGATCAATTGGATAAGCAAGGTGGTAAGTACACTGGTCGTGAAAACTTGAGTGGTGGTGACCAAGGTATTGGTACCAGATTTGGTGGTGGTTCAGGTGCCGGTTCTGGTTCTGGCAAAGAAGCTGCTGGTGTTGGTGCCGCTGGAGCTGGAGCTGGAGCTGCCGGCGCTGGAGCTTATGGTGCCTCTAAACATGGTGATCTGAGCAGTACCGACCCATACGCGAAGGACTCTTCCTACGGTACTGGTAAGGACTCTTACGGTAATACTAGTGGTAAGGACACTTATGGTTCTTCTGGTAAGGATACTTATGGTTCTTCTGGTAAGGATACCTATGGTTCTTCTGGTAAGGACTCCTATGGATCTTCTTCCCACCACGGTAGGGACGCAGCCTTAGGTGCTGGTGCCGGTGCCGGTGCTGCTGGTTTAGGTTCTGCTGCCTACGGTTCCTCTCACAACAAGTCCTCTTCTGGATACGGCGATGAATCCTCTGGTATTCCAGGTACCAAGGCCCAAGGTTCTACTCAATCTGGTTACGGTAGTGGTAGTAACACTGGTGTTCCAGGTACCCAATCTCACGGTGCATCTCAATCTGGTTATGGTCAATCTGGCCACTCCAGTGGTTATGGTGACGCCAGTAAGTCTGGTATTCCAGGTACCAAGACCCAAGACTCTACTCAATCTGGCTTCGGTTCTTCTGGCCAATCTGGCTACGGTCAATCTGGTCAATACGCATCTGGTCAATCTGGTTACGGTTCTGGTCAAACTCAAGACTACGGTGGAACTGGTATTCCAGGTACCAAGTCTTACGGTGAAGACTCAGGCTACTCCCACAGTTCTTCAGGTAATAACTATAGTCATGGTTCCTCCGGTAACAACTACTCTTCCGGTACTGGTTCTCACTCTGGTTCTCACTCCAACTCTACTGGTCGCACCAGTGGTCTCGATGGTTTCACCACCGGTAACGACAGCTTAGACTCCAAGATCTCCAACTTGGACCCTAAGGTGCAAGAAAAAGCCAAGGAAGCCTTCCACCAAGGTTACAACGACGCCAAGAGCTCATTTAAGGCTTAGATATTTTAGGTCTATACGAGTTATGATATTTATGTGATTTAATGAATGTTTACTGAGACAAATTAAGATGCTAAGAAACCTGTAGATAATAATTAAGTACTAATTGTAGTTTTAGAATATGGTTATTTTGGAAGCTATACTGGAGAAACCTTGTTAGTTTTGGTGATTTTTTACCAGTCAGTGTTGCTAATTTTGCAGCCACGTGAAACAATAATACGGTAGCAAGCTACATGAGGGGAGAGTTGATAGGTCACATCTTGGTTATTGTTCTCTCAAATGTGGGCCAAAGGATTTCTACCAATCCCCTCCTTGAGTCATCCACCCAGGATTAACCTCCAATTACACGTAATTACACATAAGTCCGATAGTTAGCTAATTAGCTTTGAGTCAAAACTAACTGAATAATATAGTATATCCGTTTCAAACTATATACTGGATATTAATTGAAATGAAACTTTTAGTGAGCTTCCAATTGGCGTAAAAAAGCTCAGAATGCACTCCCCTCTTCTTCTTCTTCTTCTTGGGTATTTTCCTCAACTGGAACAACTACATTGTAACATAGAGTACTCAGTACCCATATCACCTTGTAAGACCCACTTTTCTTCTAAGTCCTTGAGATCATCTCCCCATTTAGACTCGTCAAATGGGTTAGAACTCATCTTTTCCAATTTTTTTAAGTAGGAAACATCTTCACCTTCACTGTCTTGAGTATATTGGATAACTTCATCTAAAATCCAGTTACGTGGTAAGAACAATGGGTTGTAAGTCTTACTTAATTCTCTGGAGTATTCAGGGTCGATTTCCTTGGACTTTTCAACAGATGTTCTGTAAATTTGCAACCATTCGACTATTTCCTTAATTAAATCTTCTTTATCGTAAATAGAGTCTTTACCGTAAGAAGGAAGTAAAATTTCTTCAGCAATTCCCTTAAGGGCAAATTCTGCCTTGTTTTCAATATCAGCATCTTGTAAGGTCAAGAAAAACTTGTTGAAGTCACTTCTGGACTTGAAAAGAACATCAAGCAATGGAGCAATGACTTCCTTGTTACACTTGTCAGGATCTTCAACATCAATCAACTTGGAGGAAAGACCCAATCTACCGAAGAAAGTCTCCACATACTTTCTGGTGAATGCATATTGGTAAATATCTCCACCAATCTCAATGACCTTGGTGGCTCTGGCAATGATCTTTTCTTCCCAATCTGGTTGGAAGTTACCTGCCTTAAAATCTTCATTTTCTAAGAATTCAGCACCACCAATCAATTCAGCCAAATCTTCACCAAATCTAGTCAAATTCCACCAGATAGAAGTTGGGGTATTCTTGTAACCATATCTTCTTTCGTGATCTTCGGAGTTTGGAGTATAGTTTGGATCGTATCTGTCCATAATAGAGAAAGGACCGAAATCCATAGAAAGTCCTAAAACAGAAGTGTTATCGGTGTTTAAAACACCGTTTAAGAATCCGTAACATTGCCAAATGGCAGTGGTGGTGGCATTTCTGACAATAGATTCAAAGTACATCTTATCATATTTAGTCAATTCACCAAGTTCCTTGGTATCAAAAGACTTTTCATGCAGCAATTTTTCCCAGTTTTGGAATTGTTTACCGTTAATAGTGAACAATTCGTCTATAACATAATTGGCCAATTTTTGGATACCATCTCTATCACCTCTCCATCTGTATAAATCAAAAGAACCGAGTCTAATCCAAGATTCAGCGAATCTGGATACAATAGCACACTTTTCAGCCAGATGTCTTTGAGCATAAGTCTTTGGTAAGTATGTTAAAGACAAGGCACGAGTAGAAGGAATACCAATGGCATTTAAATGTTCAGAAATGATATATTCTCTAATAGAAGATCTGAGAACAGCCTTACCATCAGCAAAACGAGAGAATGGAGTCTTACCAGCACCCTTCAATTGGATTTCATAGGAACAACGGTTAGGAGTTTCACCGGTCCAGTCCTTTTCTTTCTTTTCCTTGGCAATCTCAAAAAGGTTGACGACTCTACCATCCCCCAATTGTCCAGCAAATTGTCCAAATTGCCACCCAGCATAAGCTTGAGCATAAGGGTATGGAACATCTTCCTTTTCCCATCCAGGATTACTATAGAATTCTCCACTAACAAGTTGTTGATAACGAGGATCAGTGACCTGTTCAGGATCCAATCCCAAATCTCTTAAAGCATTTTCATTAGAACTCAAATATTTATACTCTGCTCTTTCTTCTGGTACGGTCCATGAGAAAGCCCCCAGAAGTAAGATTCTTGGCTTATGAACAACATTATTGGCATTTTCTTTGGCCGCTTCAACATTAGGGATTTTGTTATCCGGATCAAGTTTCTGCAGCACTGATAAGTGTTTGGGAAGTTCCCACAATTTGGAAGTATGAACCATTCTAATTGGAATATGATTTAGTTTTAGTTTCATGCTTTTGATTTATTATATAGAAAAGCGCGGCTGCAATACCTTGGCAGGTTGTGCGGGTGATTCGGGGTATTATAAAGGGAAGAGATGGGCTGTGTGCAGTAGGTGGCGATAGTAGTAATAGATCTCTATGGAGTTTAGAGCTTGCGATGGGGTGGAGTATTGCGATGGAGAAGGTGTGATCACGTGGCTGCTGTTTGTTTATTTATATGCAGGTCGTGGTGAGTAGATTTAGGGGTATGACAATTTGCACAAATGTGTGGTATGGATGGTGGGGACAGAGGTAGAACCAGTGGGATTCAGGAGCAAATATGGTTGTTTAGATGAATTTTTCAGCAAGTGAAAAATGATTCACTTACAAGACAAAAAGTACGTAGTAAGTGCTGAAAAACACTTAGTTGGACGATCTAAGGGGCATTTTCCGGCAGAGACCGGGGCTAGGGCCGTATGCCAAAATTTTCAGCCCTTTAGATTGGCACAACCAGTCCAAAATGAGATATTTTCCATTTGACAGTGGATAAAAACGGTTGTTTCTTATTGTTCATGATACCCCAAAAGTGTACTGGAGCACTTGATCAACCACCTAAACACCGGGACCATAAACATACACGCTCATATCAATTGACAATCAATGCCAATCTTGTTTTCTATCGAATGTTTAATTACCTAATTATAGATCCTTGTGTATAATATAGCGCCTCTCGTAACCTACACTGTATGCACTATTGATCTCACGTGTATACCGATCGCGATCGATCGCGTTCCGACAACCACCAATACCACCCATAATAACCCACTTTAAATCACCCACTTTTAATCACCCACTTTTAATCACCAGAGATGGGGCTTGCAAGATTACTAAAGCGTGACAAGCTCAAGATCATAGTCGGTACTTTGGTGCTGCTCCTCGTAGTCCATTACTTCGTGCTGAGCTACAGTGGTACCTCCATCGCAACCATTCCTCATGGCCAAACGTCTACCGCCTTGAACGACCCACAGAATGAACAAATAGAACCACACAATCCAGAAAACCTGGCTTTTGGTAACGGAGTACCTGCTAAAGTTTCTGAAGAGAATGAAGAGAAGCTTAAGTTGATCCGTAACTATCGTGTGTTCTTTGATGGAATGGAAGACTATGCTCTTAAGTCTCCTTCTATTAAGGGTAAGTATCAACATGAAGAAGATGGTGCTGCTAAAGAAGTATCATCTAATGATGAAAATTTCTTATTTTCTAAGGAATACTTGAACACTCGTTTGGATATCAGTGATGAACTTTTTGCTGAATTGAAAGACTCTCATTCTAGATATGTTGATGTTCATATCAACAAATTGATTGAAAATTATGGTGTTAGTACCTTTGGTAACATTTTAAAATCTGACCCTGAATGGAGTAATTATCAAGGATCTTCTGGTTACGTTTTGATTGGTGGTGGTGAATACAGTTGGTTATCATACTTGGTTATTAAACAGATTAGAAAGAATGGATCCAAGCTTCCAATTGAACTTTTCATTGCAACTGAAACTGACTATGAAGCTGATTTCTGTGAAAAATTATTACCTACATTAAATGCTAGATGTAACGTTTTTGATGGTCAATTTGCCTTAGAATTGCGTGACAAATATGGTATCGGTGGTTATCAATACAAAATGCTTGCAATCATGAGTTCTAAATTCGAAAATGTGCTTTATGTTGATTCTGACAATTTCCCAACCAAGGACGTCGATTACTTGTTCAAATCCAAAATGTACATTGAAAAGCAAATGATTATTTGGCCAGATAACTGGGCCAGAACCACCAATCCTAAATGGTACGAAATTGCTGGAGTTAAGGTCCCTGAAAAGAAGATTAGTTACAATAAGTATGATCAGAAACAAGCCGAAAAAGCTGGATCTAGTGGACCAAAACCTTTAAGTGAATACACTTTCAAGGACGCTTGGTACCATACTTTTGAAAATACCTTACCAGATCCATCTTCTGAAACCGGTATGCTTATGATCAACAAGACTTCTCATTTGAAAACTTTACTTTTATGTTTATACTATAATGTCTTTGGTCCACACTATTACTACCCATTATTCACCCAAGGTTCTGCTGGTGAAGGTGATAAGGAAACTTTTATTGGAGCAGCCCATGTGATGCAAGAACCATGGTTCCAAACTCTCAAGCAATTTAAATGGGTTGGTTACTTCAAGGAAACTGATGGACAATTCACTTCTAAAGCTTTGGGACATTTCGATCCTGATCAAACCTTTGCTCACAAAGAAGGTGACAAAGAGGAAGATCTTATTTTCATGCATTTATCATACCCTAAATATTATCCTAACTGGGTTGCTGACAATCACGATTTCATCTATGAACAATCCGGAAACCATATCAGAATGTATGAAGGAGTTTACGAAAATGTCGGATACGATTTTGACCTTAGAGTTATGCAAATCTTCACCCAAGCTTTATGTCCTAACTACTATAATGATCAAGGTGAAGCAATCGATGGAGCTGATGCCAAGAGTACTGAATATATGGCCAGGTATTTGCTTTCGGTTGAAGTGGATGCGGAAAAGAACACAAGGAGATGTAAGGACATATTTATTCCTCATTTGAACTGGTTGAAGGAAACCACCAAGTACAAACAAGAGAAGTACTAAACACTTCAACCACACAATTTGGTGAGTGTTTAGAACAAACGAAATAGACATAAGACGTATAATAAGAGGGTGAAATTAAAGACAATAAAGAGAGAGGAAGAAAGAGAATGGCAAAGTCGTGACACAGTACACTAGCATGGTTAATAATATTCAATTCGTACAGTTAAAAATCTAGATAATGCAGGGGGCGAGGAAGATGTAAGTGGGCCAATCACAACCACTATATAGGGTGTTAGAGTTGTGAGTTCATGCAGTGGTGTGTCAAAGATTGACTGGTACTGAAAAAATACTTTAAGAAGGACAATGCTTCTAGAAGCACAATACTTTAATCTGTACTATGTCTCTGTAGGATGTCACCAGCACGAGCTCTCATTGGCCAGCAAGGGAGGCCGCATGGCGGCTGTCAAGAGATTTTTGTATACAATCAAATATTAATAATTCATTAATATACAGTATAGTCATTAGGATATAGTATTTTTTTTTTGCTAACCACCACCATACAATACCGGAGGTAAGGAACCCGGCTCTTTACCGGCATTCCAGCCGTATCCGAAAATTAGTGGAATGCGCATAAAGAGGGCATTACGTCTGTCTGTCGCGGCACCCTGTCACAATCCGTACGATACTCGCTTTCTTCGTAGCCTTTGTCAATTGATAAGAGTGGCAATGAGAAGGTTCCAATGAGGCACCAAAGAGAGAGAGACGAGGGTTGTATAGTAATTACAAACGACTCCTTATCTCTTTTTTTTTTGAGCTCATTTTAACACATTTCCAGTGCTACAAATCGGCAAACTTTAAGCTTTATTATCCTTTTTGTTGCGGATATCCTACAGTCCGGTGTCAGTATTTATTACTAACATTGCGGGTATGCACCTGATAATATAAACAGCCGGACCGAAAAAAAAGCAAAGTCATCTAGACACTTTTCTTCATTAGTCAGTCCTCAGGAGTATATATCTAGTGGATCAGCTTAGCTGGATAATACCATTCATTATAATACTATACTTCCAACATCACTAGTTGAATTAATTGTCAGTTATGAGTTCAATAGAAGAGAAATCAGAGATGGCTAGACCTCAGTCTTCGTCCGACCAACAAGATGAGCCAGTGGATCTTGCGTCTCCAGCTTATCATGAAATATCACTTCCTCGAGAAATTGTGTTTATGACATTACTATCGGTGTCCCAATTGGTGACACAGGCATCTGTGGGTCAAACTATGGCTACTGGAGATGCCATCGCAAAGACATTCAATTTAGAGGGAGAGGCTGGTGAAATAGCCTGGTTTTCCGCAGCATTATCTTTGACAGTAGGTACTTTCATTTTGGTGTCTGGACGTCTAGGTGATATGTACGGTTATAAGAAATTGTACTTGATAGGTTACATCTGGTATACAGTATGGACTCTTGTCACCGGATTTGGTGCCTTTGTCCACAACCGGATTTTTTTCCAAACTATGAGAGCCATCCAGGGTATTGGTCCAGCTATTATGATGCCCAATTCGCAAGCTATAATTGGAAGTTACTATCCTCACTCAACCAAGAAATATGTGTTTATGGCGCTTTTCGGAGCAATTGCCCCTTCAGGGTTCGTTATTGGGGTTCTTTTCTCCTCCATGTTTGCTGAGCTTGTATGGTGGCCATGGACTTTCTGGGTGGGTGCAATGTTCTCATTATTGGTGGTGGTAGTCGCATACTTTGTGATACCTGAAAATATCGGCCATAGAACAGCATACTCTTTTGATTATTGGGGTTCATTCACCGGGATCTCGGGATTGGTGTTGATTAACTTTGCCATGAACCAAGGTCCTAATGTTGGATGGCACACTCCTTATGTATATATATTATTTATTGTGGGGTTTTTATTTATTGGGGCATTTTTCTACGTGGAGAAAAAGGTCAAGGACCCATTGGTTCCGTCCGAGGTACTTAAGGGTGAAACCGGGTTCGTTCTTGGGTGTATTGCAGCCGGTTGGTCATGTTTCGGTGTCTGGCTTTATTATTCATTCAGATGGGTCTTGGTGGTGGAAGAAAAATCGCTGGTTGTTGCAGCCATTCAATCTATTCCATGCGCACCAGTAGGTTATATTGCAGCCATTGCATCAGCATTTTTGCTTGAGAAGATTCCTCTGTCTATTGTCATGGTGTTTGCCATGATATTCTTCCTTATTGGATCTGTCTTGCAAGGTACCAGACCAGTGGGTCAAACTTTCTGGATTCAAAAATTCTTGAGTTTTATCATTGCACCTTTGGGAATGGACATGTCTTTCCCAGCAGGATGTATTATTTTAAGTCAAGCATTCCCTAAATCACAACAGGGAATGGCAGGATCATTGGTGTCTACATTTGTCAATTATTCCATTTCTTTAGGGATTGGTTTGGCCGGTGCTGTTGAATATTATACCACCAAAGATAAGCCAGAAACCAAAGCCACTATTGTGCTTGGTGTCAGAAATGCCTTCTACATGGGTTGTGGATTGGCAGGGCTTGGTGTGGTTATCGGAGTAGCATTTGTACTTGTGCAACATACCACTCACCATAAGGACGTATACTTGAAAGATGGAGATGCTGTCACCGAAGACGAAATTGTACACGAGCCTGCTACTGCAGCATAAACAACCACCTCATCACTACTGTATAAAGAAATAATATCATGTTATAGAGTTAATTATTAATATATCAATATGCAGTGAAAAATTGAAATAATGCCAATTAGTCTAATTGAATTATTCACCAATTAATTGTAGTTGTACTAGTAATATACGAGTAGTGGGGTGATAACGGAGTGGGTGCAAAATAGGGGTGACACTAATTATGTCCGTTAGGCTACTGGTATTGTTGAGGTGAGGAGCAGAGATCTGATGTGTCAAATATCATCCTCTATACCCTTCAGTCAACACTATACGGTTCCATAATAGGTATGTCAACCCGATGTTGTAGGTCCCGGAGAATACAGAGCCCGCGCCTAAAGCTCTCCACTTTTAGCGGGAACTAGTGAAAAATCTCGCCAGAGTCAGTGGTGCCAACTATCGGTGATTACACAATTACCCCAGAACCAATAACTTAAACAGTCTATCACACCGTAACTGTAACTCATCATATAATGACACGTCATATAAGCTAGCCTGTAAACTCCAGACCTATAAATACGACTATAATCGGTGCCCCCTTCTAGACTACTAACTTATTGACTCATTAATTACGCAACACCAAGACTTACCACCAGTTCGCAGCCCAGTGACTCCACACTTTTACGATCCGTCTCCACACGACCTTCTAGGTATAAAGCTATCTACTTATCTTACCAATACACATATTAATTACTAATTAACTACAGAGGAGTCATGTCCAGTCCAGTGCTAAAGAATCCATTGACCAAGAGCTTGAAGATCGCTCTTATACAATTAAAGGCTGGTGCCGATAAGGGGGCTAATTTGGCCAAAGTCACCAACTTCATTGATGATGCTGTGAAGGGCGCTAAGAATGGGTTGGACTTGGTGATGTTACCAGAATGTTTCAACTCTCCATACGCTGTCGACCAATTCCGTAACTACGCCGAATTGATTCCTCAAGGTGAAACCACCGCTCTTTTGGCCTCATTGGCTCAAAAGCACAAGATCTTCATTGTTGGAGGCTCTTTCCCTGAAATAGACCCAGAACTTGATAACAAGATCTTCAACACTTCATTGACCTTTTCTCCACAAGGTGATATAATTGCCAAGCACAGAAAGGCCCATTTGTTCGATATCGACATTCCTAATGGAATCACCTTCAAAGAGCTGGTTACTTTAACTGGAGGTGATAAAGCCACTGTTTTCAAGTTGGGTGATTTCGGTAACGTTGGTTTGGGTATTTGTTACGATATCAGATTCCCAGAATTGGCCTCCATTGCATCCAGAAGTCCTTTCAATTCCTTTGCCATGTTCTATCCAGGTGCCTTTAACACCACCACTGGTCCATTACACTGGCACTTATTAGCCAGATCCAGAGCCGTTGATAACGAAGTTTTTGCTGTTTTGTGTAGTCCTGCCAGAGACGTTGGTGGTTCAGGTTACCAAGCTTACGGTCACTCTTTGGTCTCTGATCCTATGGGTAATATTATCGCTGAAGCTGGTGAAGGTGAAGAGATCTTATACGCTGAATTGGATAGCGAGTTGTTACCAAAGGCTAGAAGCGGTATTCCTGTCCACTACCAAAGAAGATTTGATATCTATGGAGACTATGTGGGTGAAGGAAAAGTCAAGGTCTCTGATTTGTAAGACCAGAAGAAATGTAGATTCTACGAAAGGTAAGAAGGAGCGATGTTCTTGAACAAATCGCCTTTGTTAATATAGGTAAATAATGATAACCCATAAATATACATTAGAACGAAGTAGCCTCTACTAATCCTCTTTCTTTTCTATGAAATCAACAACCAAGTCGACAAATTCTTGAGGTTTTTCACTGATGATCCAGTGACCAGCCTTAACATCTCTAACTTCGAAGTCTGGGAAGTACTTACCAATTTCTGGAAGAATATCATCAGGAATGTAACTGGATTCGGTACCTCTAATGAACAAGGTAGGACCCTTAGACCATCTGCTGATATTCAGATCAAATGGCCAACTGGAGATTTTACCCTTGACAATAGCATCACCAATGATATCCAAAGGAACCTTGGAAGTGACCACATCATCCTTCTTACCACGGTTAAGATTGGTCAATAAGAATTGTCTAATCACCACACTTGGTTCTACCTTGGCCAATTGGGCGTCAACATCTTTAATATTAGTGTATTTGTATTTTTCAAGTGACAATCTCAATTGGTTCACGTACTTGCCAAAACTAGAGTTGGAGCTGGCATTCAAGTCCATTGGTGCATTGTCTACTGAGATCAACATTCCAAGTAAATCTGGTTGACGTAAAGCCAATGCCATACTGGTCTTGGCTCCCATGGAGTGTCCTATCAAAATAGGCTTTTCTTGAAATTTATGATCAATAATGAATTTTTCAACATCGGCTGATAATGAAGGATAGTCGAGTCTTTTGATATGTGGAGATTGACCGAAGTTTCTTAAATCAAGACAGTAAACATCTCTGGTAAGCTTAGTGGCTAATTGCTTAGCGACAGTTCTATTATTGGATTTGGATCCGAAAAGACCATGTAATATGATGATAGGGGCCTTCACCGAGGAAGGTTCTGTTTCTGGGCTGAACTTATCGTAGGCCAAATCGACGGTTTCTATAGATCCATCAATGGCAAGAGCATCTCCTAAGTAGGAAGGATCGGCCGAGAAGGGACGGACGAAACGAGGTTGGATTCTGGTGGCAGACCTCAAGAGGGATGGTACCTGAGGGCGAAGAAATGCAAGCGAAGGCATGTTGTGAAGTAAATGTAGAGGTTGGTACTGTAAGGTTGAAATATTCACCTCAATTAGGCAATGCTGCTCAGTGATTTGGATTACGTAAGCACTGACAAATCATACTACTGAAATCCGGTTTACTATCTCTCTTCTACTAAACTATAACATCTATACCAGGAGTCCGCCCGACAAGTCCATATTGAGGTATAGGAGCGTTCTAACGCAGCAAAGGACTCGTTTACTACGCGTTAACTCCCATTTGTTGCATAAAAACTGTGGCTTTACTCCTTCCTGCACTGGTAAACGGCTTGAGAAACACCTAAAATTAAAAGATCCAGTGCGTAGCTTACCATCTGCAATACCTTATCTTAATTCTTGGTCCTTGACCTCGAAAGTTCCACCCAAGTGGTCGGTGTTACCGAAAGCCTGGATAATTCCGTGACCAGTCTCCTTGTCAACATCCACAACAGTCACAGAAGTGTTGAATGGAACCTTCAACTTGTCTTCTGAAACTCTAGACTTGAATCCTCTGTCTTTGTATAAGTGATTACTCCACATGGTGATAAGACCTCCGTGGGTACACAAGGCAACGTTGGTACTATCACCATTTCTAGTCAATAATTTCTTCCATTCTTGGTCTACTCTATCTTTAAACTCCTTTCTATCTTCCCCAAACTCTCTGAAATGTTCTCCGTACTTTTCTTTGGCCTCAGTAAGGTACATTCCTTCGACCTTTCCCATGTTACGTTCTCTAAGGTTGGTGGTAAAGCTCACAGAACGTTCCGGATGATGCTTGGCAATCTCTTCAACAGTTCTCTTGCATCTGATAAGGTCTGAAGACACAATATCATCAAAAGGGATCGAGGAAAGAGCCTTTCCAACCGCCTGTGCTTGTGACTCACCAGTGGTATTTATATCGATATCTTTGTGTCCTTGAAGGATCTTCTTTTTGTTATGGTCGGTTTGGCCGTGTCTGACTATGAACACTCTTAGTATTCTTGGATCTGGGTTGCTTGTTATTTCTACTGTCATTCTAAGAAGGTGATGTGATTAAAGTTTTTGATTTCTCGAAATCAATCATAGTATGTATATTAGTTGCGCTGTATACAGGGTAAAGAGATAAGAGAAAAACGTGCAAAAATGGGGTGTTTAGGTGTAGGATAAAGTAACAATAGAGAAGGTTCTGGTATATAGGCGAGGCTATAATCAAAATTGCAAGAGCTGCAAAAACCAAAAAATAATGACGAGTCATTTTTCACTCTTTTATTACTGGTATTTACTTGATTTTGCCTCCTAATGTCTACGATAGTGTCTATATTTGATGTTTGATATAATAAATAATAAATGGAACGCCCTGGTACTTTTTGGGAACCAGCTAAATAAAAAGAATCCTATTTGGTCCTAATTTTTTTTACCTTTGATATGGCCGTTTTTTTGGTATGCATGGAGTGAAATTTCAGTTATAACCACAAATGGTTAAACTGTAGAAAACACAATTGGATATATAGAATGGAAAACTAGATGTGGGTGCTATTTGCATATCTGTAATTTTGGACGTTTGCAACTATTTTGGTCTAAATTAGTGGAGTTGTCTCACTTCGTCCATAATACCTCTCTTGATCTTGTAGCCGTGCTCTTCAGTAGGGAATGCACCAGATTCCAAGTCAGTCTTATAAGTGCTCAAACCCTCTACTGCTCTATTAAAAAACCCGTCATAACTCTTGACAAACTTTGGGACATGAGAGTCTTCTGGATCACACATTCCCAACATATCAGCCACCACCAAGACTTGGCCTGAGACTCCAGGTCCCGCACCAATACCAATAGTTGGAATATTTAATTTGGAAGTGATAAATTCGGCCAAACGGCTAGGAATACATTCTAAAACAACTGCAAACACTCCAGCTTCTTGTAATTTTTGACATTCACGGTAGATTTGAATCGCATCTTCCACATTATTACCTTGGAGCTTGAATCCTCCCAAGGTGTTGTGTCTTTGAGGAGTTAATCCAACATGGCCCATGATAGGTATACCAATAGAGATCAATTTCTTGATGGTAGGAAGGACATCGTCGTTACCACCTTCGATCTTGATAGCTTGAACACCACCTTCTTTGACTAGACGCACACAGGTATCGATGGCTTGTTTTGTCAGTCTTTCAAAAGTACCAAAAGGTAAGTCTGCCACTAATAATGATTTGTTATTACCTCTAGACACGGATTTCACATGGTAGAGAAACTCTTCAAATGGAAGCTCATTGGTGTCCTTATAACCAAGAGTTGTCATGGCCAAGGAGTCACCGATTAATCCTATGTCTATATCTGCCTTTTGGAGGATTCTACCAGTGATGAAATCATGAGCTGTGACCATGGAGATTGGTTTATTATCATTATAGCTCTTTCTAATATCTAAAAGAGTCTTACGAGGATTGGAAGCATGGGCTGATCTCAACCTGGAGACTGATGAGAAACAACGCGTTATTCTAACAAATGACATCGATGTATAAAGTGAACTAAAGGTTTTCTTTGGTTAATAATAAATGTGATATGGAAACTTTTTAGAATTATATTTCACACCTTAACTTTTTCATCAGTTGGTTACGTGAAGGTGAAAAAAAAAACGATCTATTGTGAGAAAAAAATTTGTTCCCCAGATTTTTATACGATGGCAACAAATGATCAAATGATCACCAGATGTTGACGGAAAAGGAAGGGACAAAAAAGGGCCAAAGAGTCACGAGGATATTCGGAGTTGAAAATAGAACCTCTGAAAAGAACAAAAGTAACTACCAAATACCCAAAACCTGGGTGGGAATTGGTACTCTTTATAGTTGTGTGGGGCTTCGGAGATGAGGTCTCGGTTGTTTGAATACCGAGGCTTCGCAGTTGAAAAATAACTAATGGAAACCGTTTTTAGGGGTCTATTCATACGCACTTTTTGGCCCCACAAATTACATTAGTAACAGAAGTCACAAGCAGGTCGTGACTCATTGGGAACGAGCGATACGAGTGATCGTGACCTTTAATGCTAGTAGGTCAAGGAAAAGTGTCACGGGACTGAGTATAGGGGTCAGTGATCGTGACCTTTAATGCTAGTAGGTCAAGGAAAAGTGTCACGGGACTGAGTATAGGGGTCAGTGATCGTGACCTTTAATGCTAGTAGGTCAAGGAAAAGTGTCACGGGACTGAGTATAGGGGTCACTTCTTGGTGGTTTCTGTACTGGTAGTGTGGTGAACGCCTGTTGGGTCTCGTTTAGGATTTAGGGTAGCCGCATAGGTTTGTAGACCTCGCTAAGATCCTTCGCAGCCATAGTGTAGGAGAGTAATAGATCGAAAGATGTGGTTACATACTGACAGTGTAAACGTCAAGGGGTGTTAAAAGTTTGTGGAGATACCTATGAACCAGAGAGGCTTGACTATAGTCAACCAGGTAGTGTATGTTTCTCTATGCCTAGTTTTCTTTATATCTGGTCAGTTCGTATAGTTGCGAAACCAGTAATTTCTAAAGACAATCGTAAACGAGTATAGATAAGGGGAGGATACAATACCAACTTTAAAAAGAGAATCGATACGAAGATAGATGATGGACGTTCCAGCGAACTGATGTTTCAAATTTGTTCCAATGTAACACAATTTGCTTCAAATCACAACTCAAATAATCTGCAAATTATGTAGCAGGTATAAGGCAACTCGAAAATTCTTTAAAATTCAATACCCTTTAGGCAATGATTATTCTTTGAATTTCTTCTAAAATACCACTTTAACTAACCTGAACTCAATAAGCAAATGTAGAGATAAGTACAAAACTATCTATACCATTTCCCTAAGAAAAACCATACAGTAAAAATACTACTAAGCTGATACGATGTTAGTTGCCTTGCCAATTTGCTTTCATCATTCACATGCTAATTTTACATTAGTTTATAAAATGAAGTGGACAAAAAGGTTGAGCCATCAAAACACAAATAATCGTCATTTACTCTTCTTTAACATCTCTCATAGTTGTCAAGTGAACTTAAAATTGATTAAAATTGCAGCTCCTTTCACAATATGTGAATATTGATGATTTACTGTAGAGCCCACTTTCAGTGTTTCGCTGAAGTCATGAAAATCATAAAGAATCTGAAAGTTCACTTTTGCATCTTTCATACCTTGCAGCCACTTGACCCATGGATACATATGCACACGCCTATATTGGTATAATTAGAATAAGGTTATCTAAAGCAATTACCAGATCTCGGCTTCACATAACCTATGGAGAAAGACACGCTTGAACGTCCCTCCAATGAGAATTGGATTTCCATTGATATTCGGTTATCAATACTGGTTCAATTGGCAAACCTTAATTCACATTACCAACCTGGTCAATTCCACACGTTTACCTATCCAATTGTTTTCTTATCCTATCTGGTCACGCGGTCGAAAATCCTAGGCAAATTGGGGATGTTTGTAGTAGAATTAGTTCGGCGGAAACTGGAGCATAGTTTAGATCAAAAAAATATTTTTTTGCTGATCAAAGATGTGACTCTATCAGGAACAACAAGAAATTTATGAAGAACCCCTGGAAGTGGCTTAGTGCATATTTTTCGGATAATAACCACTTGCAAAACTAAATAGGGCTGATACCAATTTCCTTCTGCATTCTCGTATTCCTACGTCATAGATTATCAATTACTTCAGTTGGTAATTCCGTGTCAAACCCCATTGGATTCGTATTTTTATTGCCTGAGTGATAAACAGTCTTGGCATGGAGCGCTCAGCCCCACGTTCACATGGATACCTAACTTTTAACCTTTTGTTATGGTAACCAACAATAACTCTGCCCACGAGACCTCGTAAATGACCTAGTATGTTAACACTCTAGCCTCTACTGTACTATGAAAACCTACATCTGTATTGCGTTAATGTGCGCATTCTATACAGTGGTCTCATCGTATATTTGCATATATCTTAGCCAGAGGGCCACACCAGTTCACGGATTTACGAAAAGCAAAAACTATTAGTATCTAATATGTTTCCACTGTGAAACTAGATGATTGGATAGATAACGTCTTGGTGTGGACTTCCACATATAACCTGATGACATAGTCAAGTCAAGTCAAGTCAATTGAGTTACCGAAACATGTATCAAAATTAAGTTTAATTAGAGGGGTGTGACATCGCATTATACATGTGGTATAGTTGAGTACCTCGCAGAATGACCATCTTTCCTGGAAGGATGGGGGAATATACGAACTGAATTTTGCACCATAAATGAGTCGCGATATGCCCCTAATTTTCACCAAGTCAAAAGTCAACAAGACCAAGTCAAACATGGCAATTGACCCAGAAAATTCTCCTTTATATAACGAAGTTCTTAATGATTCCGATCTGGATGAAGGTACTATTATCATCGAAAAGGAAGAACCACCTGCTTTCTCCGAGAGACATTCCAAAAAACAATACTCTGACTCAAAGCCTACTTTTGTACAGATCCTCGAGTCAGCCCTGCCATCTGATTTCGCTCAATTGAGATACCTCAATTCTGTGAAGACGAGAAAAGCAACATCTGGTGTAAAACAAAAGAAGTCCAAAAACCATGTGGATCGTATTCCTAGTTTACCCGATACAGTGGCTCATCTCAAACTTCTTCGAGCATTTGGAGAATTGAAAAAGAAGATCGTTGGAAATATTGCAAATCCTCAAGTTGCAACTAAAACATGGCAAGTATTTGTCACAAATGCTGTTAGACGTTTCCTCTTGTACTTGACTGCTTTTAAAAAGCGTTTGGTGTTGGAAACGGATGTATTTGATGTGGATGAAAAACTAGTTTTTGACGAGTCCTCCTTAACGGTTGAAGCAATTGAGATAAGTAAATCATTACCACCATTGGATGTGATTATGGTATGGCATGCATTCTTATTAAATCCTAAATCATTTTATGATTCCTTTGCAAGAAACAGATTTTTATTCTTTGCAAATTATCCATTACCTTTAAAGGATATTAGTGATCTGATTGATAACAATACTTTTGAATACAATCCAGCACAGCATTTCAAAAATGCATATAGGGACATCTTAAGCGAAATCACCAGTGCTCCAAGTGATTTGATCTACACTTATGACACCTTCAACATGGAGGAACCAAAATTCCTTGTCTATTGTCCAATATGTAACAGATGTTTGATAAGAGATTGCAAATACACCAACTATTATGGAACTGGGTTTGCAGATGAAAATTTTCAATGGCAGAAAGTACCAGGTAACTGTCTCTGTGGATTCAGATCAGTCATAACCCACGAAGAGCTCAAGAAAAGACAATTATTTGCTGATACTAAAAGCATTTTACCATTACCAGGTAGTTTCAAATATTATTCATGTGTTATTTCTGATGATTTCTTCAAAAATAGAAAGCCTTGTTCAATTAGTGATTTTATCAAACAGAAGGTGGAATTCTTTTCTCTTCCTCTCATTAAGCATCATTCTATGAGAAAGGTGGTCTCAGATGCTTACAAAATTAGATATCATCAGAGAACCGTCAAAAACCTTTTAAGAGATTACTTGTCGATGAATTTAATTCAATCAACCATTCGTAAATCATTCGAAGTATCAGAAGACTTGGTAGGTTGTGTTTTTAGACAAGAAAGATTTGTTGAGAAGATGAACAATTTAGATTGGCTTCATTCCCCTGTTATTAAGCAAAGTCTTCATGAATCTTCAATTCGATATTCAAGATTTTTCAAGTTATTAACTTACTTTGATCAACGTCGAATGTTGGTACCAACCTTGGATATTGATTTAGTTTGGCATACTCACCAATTATCGATGTACTATTATTATGATGATTGTCTCAAATCAAGAAGAAAATCAGTGATCGACCATGATGACAAGGTCGAAGAAAGTCGTTTAGATTCCGGATTTGAAAGAACTGCTAAAGCATACCGTCGGACTTTTGGTGAAGAGTACTCTATATGTTTCTGTTGGTACTGTGTGGCGATTAGAACACAATCTCGAGGTACAATGAGTAAGATCTTCAAAAAGAAGAAGACTGAAGAACAAGAAAAAGAAAATTTTAAAAATAGCAGTCTATTTGTCCACTCCTTAGGGTTGACACATATTAGTATTCACAATTCAATTACCTTACCGACTGAAAAATCGCAAAAGAACCGGGCCTTAGTTGATCGAAAGTATCCAGGAAGGACAGTTCCTTGGCGGGCTGAAAGTGCTGCTTATGGATTTGCTTTGTTTCCATTCCTTTATGTAGCAGCGCCTATGGCCCCTTTGGCACTTGCAGATTGCGAATTTTATGGTGATGGTAACGCAATGTGTACAACGCTTAGAGATTTCAGCTATTCTTGCCAGGGCTTACCTACATGTTCAGGTGCTTCATGCGGTTCTAATTTCCAATGTGGAAATGGTGGTGGAAGTTTATGTGGTGGTAATGGTGGAGGATGTGGTGGTAATGATAACTGTGCTAGTGGAAGTGGATGCGGTGGTGGAGGTAGTGGAGGCTGTGGTGGAAGTAGTGGAGGCGGTGGAGGCTGTGGTGGAAGTAGTGGAGGCGGTGGTGGATGTGGTGGAGGCTGTGGTGGTGAGTAATAATAATTCGACCACCCATTTAGTCGTCCACCCATTTAGTCGTCCACCCATTTAGTATTCTCCATTTAAACTATAAAAATTGCAGCATCCTTGGCTGCGAAAATATTTGGAATACTGAAAATTAATTATAAATGGTTTCAATAAGCCATTCTATGTACAAAACTAAGCTATCTCTATGAGATGAAAGTGCAGGTCACTTCAATATCTTTTCTAGAGATACTCAATAAATGATATTTTAGCAATAAATAAAACCAGTAGATATCTTGTGAACGGATAGGAGCACAGGGAAGAGCATCAAGGGAAAAATACTTCAATGTCCCTAGTTAAGGTAGAAAATTTGGAAGTCATTATAAGAAAACATGAGCATCTTATTATATATATATCTAACTCTGTGAAAATGATAGAGTGATGCTTTCCTTACATCTGATAATGGTATAAGCTTTGCAGAACGGTTAACGGATAAGGAATCTTTGAACAGTACAAAATTAGAGATAGAATTGTTTAACCTAATCTGAATATAAAAATAACATCTATGTTACTTCTTGTACCCTTTGGACGTATCTCATAGCACTATCTTTTCTGTTTGGTGGTTTTGTCCTCATCAGTCACCACCAACAAATGTTCCTCGCTAATTCAGACAGCTAATCTTTCCGCTAAATTGGTACTAAACTGACAATCACTCGCTAGGCATGAGGTTGCCCAAACACTACAATCCCAGTGTTTCACTATATCTACAGTTGAACAGGACCCATAATCCTTCCAGAAGTACTTAGGATCACCACCTAACCCCTTATATATATCTATACCTCACAATGTAGACCAATTGCATTACACTCACTTCTCTTCCCTCCCTATCTCCCGCCACGAGCTTCCTTGAATTTGCATTTTAGTTCGCAATATTTAAGCATCAATTTCCTCAGCTCAGTTCCCCCAATGTTAATCCGTTCTTTTACGTCACAATTGCGTACACTTGTTAATCCAATTCGTAACTATACTACCATGTCTAAGTCTGCAGTTCTTAACCATACTTGTCTCCGTATCAAGGATCCAAAGGTTTCCGTTCCTTTCTATGAAAAGCACTTTGGATTCAGTCACAGAAAGACTCTTCACTTGAACAATGCTACTCTCTATATTCTTGGTATGGATAATGATCCAACCAACAAGAGTGGCAACTGGGCCGGTGAAGAAGGTCTCTTGGAATTGAAACACGAACATGGTTCTGAAAACGATGCTTCTTTCTCTGTCAACAACGGTAACGGTGAAAAGTTCAGAGGTTTTGGTCATATCTGTGTTTCTGTTGATAACATTGTTGAATCCGAAAAGAAGCTTTTAGACGGTGGTGTTCAATTCAAGAAGAAGTTGTCTGATGGTAGACAAAAGGATATTGCATTTGCCTTGGATCCTGATGGATATTGGATTGAATTGATCGAAAACAAGATCAACAAGCAAGAAGGTAAGACTGATCCTTCCACCTACAAGTTCAACCATACCATGGTTAGAGTCAAGGATCCAAAGGTTTCCTTGGACTTCTACAAGAACATTTTGGGCTTCAAATTGTTGTCTTCTAGAAAATTTGACGACGCCAAATTCACCCTTTACTTCCTTGGATTTGATGAATCTCCAGACTTCAAAGAAGGTAATGATTCCACCACTCAAGCTGGCCGTAGTGGTATCTTGGAATTGACCCACAACTGGGGTACCGAAAGCGATCCAGACTTCGAAGGTTACCACAATGGTAACACTACCGATAATGGTGCTAAGACTGGTTACGGTCACATCTGTGTCAGTTACAAGGACGCCAGTGAAGTCGTCAAGAAGCTTGAACAAGCCAATGTTGAATGGGTCTTCAAGTACGGTGAAGGTGATCCAAGAGACCTCGGTTTCTTCAGAGACCCTGATGGATATGAAGTCGAAATCTTCGACCACAGTATCTTTGCAGGTGCTGAAGACGAAACTGTTAACGTCTAAATAGAATTAACTGTGGGTAGTAATTTTTGCACCTCTACCATACAAAAACGATGAAAAATCGCTTACATAACATTCAGTCAATAATGATACACTTTACAACCACTAGTTAAACAACCAACAGTTAGGCTAATGGCCTCTCCTCCATAATGTAACCTGTAAATTGTGTAGGTGGTAGTAGTCAATTCGGGGTTCACTCCGAATAACTAAGCAGCAATCCCGATACCAAAGGTTCCCCACCCTCCGACCGACCCGTTAGGCACAATCTTTAATAAACCAACCGTTGGGTATAATAAGATCCTACTGTTTTAAAGCCCCGTTCGAGTAGTCAATGTCAACCAGATACCTTTAGCGGATAACAGGGGCAATTACCGATTTTTGTGAAGTCAATTAATCAGCAATTGCCTCTGCCACAGTCTTTACGGATCAATATGATAATATTTGACAGATAATAATTTCTTTCAGTAGGTGAACGTGGCCAAAGTCGAACAAAAGGCAATGAACTGCTAACCAAGACTAGTAATACATAATCGCACTGTATTGAGAGCCTGTTTGCCTCTTTTTAGAGGTAATAGGACCCTTTCTACCACCTTTATCATCACTATGTTCCATCATCTTCTTTGATATCGAGGCGAATCTCACTCTTCTTACCAGGATATCATCACCAATTTGGAGAGGCCATTTCACGTGCGGAGGTCTCAAAAAACGGTGGCAATGTCTATATAAACCGTCGAAAATACTCCATCCAGTTAATGAATTTATTCTTTAGAAGAGCATTATCATCTACAAAAATGGTTTCCCAACAAAGCACCCAAAAGATCCAAGAATTGATCAAGTCTAAGCCAATTTTCATTGCTTCTAAGGTATGTGTCTCGGGATTGTCCCGCAGTTTCGATCCATCCTATGTTCATTAGAGATTGATCGGAGGTTCACCAAACCATGTTTTACTAAAGATTGAATTTGACAATTGTGGTCATTGAATCTGACCCCCAATTCGATAGTTTAATTAGTTTGATGTTCTTCAATACTAACTAACTTCTAGACTTACTGTCCTTACTGTACCGCTACCAAGAACACCATTGGTCAAATCACCAAGGATGCTTACATCATTGAATTAGACACTTTGGAAGACGGTGCTGAATTGCAAGACGCTTTGCAAGAATTGACTGGTCAAAGAACCGTTCCAAACGTTTTCATCGGTGGTAAGCACATTGGTGGTAACAGTGATGTCCAAGCTTTAAAGTCTGCTGACAAATTGGAATCCAGCATCAAGGCTGTTTTGTAAGCGTATGTACGTAATGAATGATCCCGTATATTGAAACCATATTTGAGGGCTGGAGCTAACCAGCTTTTCTCATGTAAGAAAAAAGTTTGATAGTTGTAATCAGTAGGTAATTGCAGCCATGTTGGTTATTCACTCTTCTCCCTCTTGACAGTAGAGATCTGCAGCATCAACACGATCATTACAATGGCTGGTAATCGATAAGCGATTGCAAATCCCAATTGCAAATCCCCCAGCAACATGTCCCTGCGTTTCTGTATAAGCCATGAACTGAAGATATGGGGGGTAGGTTTGAATCATCTAGCAACGTAAGGTACATCCAACATGGTCAACTAAATGCGTTCTGCCAAGTGCTATTGCTCACCTATTTGATTGGCTCAACCACTATAAAGCACACATGGCTAGGGTTCTCTCCTTTATCTTGAAACACAGAAGTCTACACACCGTGCCTTCTGGTGGGCTATTATGAGCTATTCTGGGTTATTTTGTAGGGTGACTTTCTTGAGTTGGCCCACACGTTGTTGTCTATGGAGCCATTACTTTCTTTGTCTCCTTTTTCAAAATCTCTTGGACCATTTGATTGGCAGAACAGAAAGTTGCAACAAAAAATTTTTTATCCTACAACAAACCACAATATCTTTTAATCTTACCATAAAGGGACTTCAATGGGAAGGTTTGCATCATAATATCGTTCGGTGCATGGGGTTGGACCCTGTTGTGCCACATTTGCAGCCATGTGTATAATTCACTCTGCGAGGATTGCCTAATTTGGGTGCAAAAGGAAATAGTTGACACTCAATTTATTATCAGAAAATAGTGAAACCTATGAAGGTGACGAGTTAATACCTTCAAATGATACCACAAGGCATGTCTTCAGAGGTAGAATGAACATTTAGTTTGAAGGCGGTTTCGTAGTATAAATTGATCTGGTTTCGTTCCTCTTTTCTTCTCGTCATTACAACAACAACTTCTACTACTACAACAACTTCCAACAAAAATGAAATTTTCTACTGTCCTTTTAGCTGCTACTTCTGCTTCTATTGCTGCTGCTGCTCCTGTTGCTGACACTTCCAACCCTGCTTATGTTGAGCAAAACATTCTTTTCCCTGAAGAAGCCATTAATGGACAAACTGTAATTACTGGTGATGAAGAACCAGTTGTTACTGAAATCAACGGCCAAAGAGTCGTTTTGTTGATCAACGTCACCTTGGCCGATGAAGCTATTGCTAAGTCTGGTTTGACTACAGAAGAATTTGAAAAGGCTGCTGCTACTTACCTTGATGGAACTGAAGGTTCTACTCTTGCTAAGAGACAAGCTAGTGCAGAAGCTTGGAGTTGGCCAAAGTGGAGATTCTTCCAACCAATCGAAAAAAGAGAAGCTAGTGCCGACGCTGAAGCCTGGAGCTGGCCAAAATGGAGATTCTTCCAACCTATTGAAAAGAGAGATGCTAATGCTGAAGCTTGGAGCTGGCCAAAATGGAGATTCTTCCAACCTATTGAAAAGAGAGATGAAGGTTCCGATGCTACTCCAACCAGATGGGGATGGGTTAAGAACAGATACTACGCCTCTACTGCTTAAGTTTGTTTTTTAAGCAACTTTTATCAGACTTAATTTTTAATCCACTTTTTTCGAATTTTTCAGTTGTTAGTTTCGGACTATATATGTTTTCCATAGTTTGAATAAAAATCACCACAAATAAGAGTAGATATTAAAGTTGAAAGAGGATGAATATGAGCACTAGTGATACTAAATCAGAAGAAGAAAAGAAACATAATTGACAAATTATCGGAGTATATAGTTCTAGTAAGCCAAATTATTAAAAACCTATTCAAAACGTTATAGTAGATTTGATGCTTCTACCTCTCTTTACAATGCTCCTACAATATATAGAAGACATCAGACGATAGCACTTCCATTTGCTTGTCAATTGTCTTTTAAAAATATGAAAAAATTACAGATTCCACCTCAAACCTAAAAACGTCTAAATTGCCACCCTTAACTCAACTTTACTCTATACTCACTCCAATTTTCCATCGCTTCTTCTCCCTCACACCCTCACTAACTGTCGCACACACTTAAGCCACCACCTTAACCCAGTTTTTGTCCTGCACATACTCTTAAAAAATCTTAACGCTATATCGATCAACCTCAACATAACCAGATTTGTAACTATTAGAGACTAGACATGTCCAACGTTGCGCTTCAAATTCGTCAAGCGGTCCCTTCAATCGACCCGGTCGTCGCCGACTATACTGTGGGGTACATTCAACATGTTTCCAATTCCACTGAAGATAGTGTTACAGCTCAACAAGTCAATATTAATGAAGAGATGGAATTCGTTAAAGAACTTCTTTTAAATGCTGGAGGTCAACAAGATAAAATCGGACAACTTATAGAATCCATATCGAAGAACTTAACCACCAAGCTTCAAGAAAACATGGCCAAATTGGAACTTACTGGTGATACTTCCAAGAGATTATTGGATATTAATGTGTTGAAACAGAACAATTCCAAGAGAGATATCAACTCTTCTTTAGCTTTATTAAGTGCTAGTCATGATATTGAACATACTGGTAGAAAGATGGAAAGTAGAGTTGATAAGAAGAAGTTGGAAAAGCAAGAACGTAAGATTGCCAAAAAGGTGGCCAAGAGAAACAATAAATTTGTTCAATATGAAGCCTCTAAATTACTTAATGAATCTAAAGGTGAAGATTATGATTCCTTCTATCTTGAAATTAATCCTCTTGACTTCGGTTCCAGTGCTGGTAAATCCAAAGATATTAAGCTTGAAAACTTCGATTTATATGTTGGTGATGGTCAAAGAATCTTGAGTGAAGCTTCTTTAACTTTAGCTTATGGTAGAAGATATGGTTTAGTTGGTCAAAACGGTATTGGTAAATCCACTCTTTTAAGAGCTTTATCTAGAAGAGAACTTAATGTTCCAAAGCACATCACTATTTTACACGTTGAACAAGAAATTAGAGGTGATGACACTCCTGCATTACAAAGTGTTTTAGATGCTGATGTTTGGAGAAAGACTTTAATTAAAGAAGAACAAAAAATCAACGAAAGAATCACAGAAATTGAAAAATTAAGAGCTCAATTCGAAGAAGAATCTAGTGAAGTTAAAAAATTGGATCTTGAAAGAGAAGATTTAGATGCTCATCTTCAAGAAGTCAGTGAAAAGTTATATGAAATGGAATCTGATAAGGCCGAAAGTAAGGCTGCTGCTATTTTATTCGGTTTAGGTTTCACCAAGGAAACTCAAAACTTACCAACTAAATCATTCTCTGGTGGTTGGAGAATGAGATTGTCATTAGCAAGAGCTTTATTCTGTGAACCTGATTTATTATTACTAGATGAACCTTCCAATATGTTGGATGTTCCATCCATTACCTACTTAGCCAAATACTTACAAACTTATCAATCTACTGTGTTGATTGTTTCCCACGACAGAGCATTCTTAAACGAAACTGCTACTGATATCATTCATCAACATTCTGAAAGATTAGATTACTACAGAGGTGCTGATTTCGACTCTTTCTATGCCACTAGAGAAGAAAGAATCAAGAATCAACGTCGTGAATACGAAAATCAAATGGCATACAGAAAGCATTTACAAGAATTTATTGATAAGTTCAGATATAATGCCGCCAAGTCTTCTGAAGCACAATCCAGAATCAAGAAATTGGAAAAATTACCTGTTATTGAACCACCTGAAGATGATAAGGTTGTTACCTTCAAATTCCCAGATGCTGAAAAGCTTAGCCCTCCTATTTTACAAATGACCGATGTTTCTTTCGGTTATAGTCCAGATAAAATCTTACTTAATGGTGTTGATATGGATGTTCAAATGGACTCTAGAATTGCATTCTGTGGTGGTAACGGTACTGGTAAGACCACCTTATTGAAACTTATTTTGGACCAATTAACTCCAAACAAGGGTTTGATTTCTAGAAATGGTAGATTGAGAATCGGTTACTTCGCACAACATCATGTTGACTCTATGGATTTGAGTCTCTCTGCTGTTTCATGGATGTCTACTACTTTCCCAGGTAAATCAGATGAAGAATACAGACGTCATTTGGGTTCTTTCGGTATCACTGGTACTCTTGGTTTACAAAAGATGCAATTACTTTCTGGTGGTCAAAAATCCAGAGTTGCATTCGCTGCATTATCTTTACAAGACCCACATATCTTAATTTTGGATGAACCTTCTAATCACTTGGATACCCAAGGTTTGGATGCTCTTGCCAATGCATTGATTGATTTCAAGGGTGGTGTTTTGATGGTTTCGCACGATGTTACTATTATTGATAAGGTTTGTAAGGAAATTTGGGTTAGTGAAGATGGTACTGTTAAGAGATTCCCTGGTGATATCCATGCTTATAAGAAGCACATCTTGGAATTGGCTGACGAAGCGGGTGTTGTTAGAAAGCACTGATTTTGAATTGTTCAAATTGGTCATAAAATTGAGTACACCGAAAGCAGCGTGAAATCGACTATATTTTTAGTTGGCTCTTGATGATGGGTTTTTGGTTCATTTGGTGATACCCCAAGCTGGTCCTTAAAGAACATAGCAACACAGACAGAGGCCGATGTACACTATATAAATTATTACTTACACTCTTTAATTGTTGTTTAAATGAAGGACCACTACGCCATCCAATATGTATAATATCTGTAGCGTGCTGTATAGGTATGTAATAAGATCTGCATCTTACTACTGTAAGAGATAATACCATTGGTTCCTCTGTAACACAAGCTGCACCTTCATCAACACTGTTGGGAAAATACAACGATACGTAACAAAAACCAGTAAATTGATGTTAGCAGAAAAGCACAACCCTCACATTGGTGTCCCCCGCCCTGATTACCTGTCATCTGTCATCTGTCACACACTAACTGGTCCTTTGATGACTAGTCTCACCTGCCTCCCAACAATAGTTACGTAATCGCATCTCGTTTGCATCTATCTCAATACATCATGTCGCAACCAACCAACCAGATTAGCCATAACTCTCTTTTATCAACATGGGGTTGGCACTATCATTGAAATCGAAGATCGGCCTCGGTATTCTCCTCAGTTATTCATCATTTGAGGTTTATACCCAAGCAAGAACCAAATATGTTATTACTCAAAGAAAGAAAGAAGTACAGCAATTATCAGATACACCAGACCAAACAGACGTGTCTAAGTTCCGTTCTGCTACAGTAGCAGGGATGTTTGTTAACCCATTCGAAGAGTATCGTGCTCAAACAGCGTTTGAGTTTTTCTTCGTTAGAATCATGGAATTTTTTGAAAGTATTTATGGTAACGAAGTGGAATTACATGACAAGGTACCAGGGGATGAAGAGCATGGAGAAATTGAGGATGTGCTTAAGGCGTTCAGGCCCAATTTGGAGTTTTTAAGACAAAACTCTCAGATCCTCCAACAATGTACCATTTCTGGAGATTTTGGTCCAGCTAAGGCCATACGACAACAAATCTTATTTACATGGTTAGGACAATCATGTTCATTGGTCCAGATCTCAGGTATTAATATCTTGACTGATCCTATTATGGGAGACCATCTTATCAGCAAGTCAATTGGCCCAAAGAGATTTTTGGAATCTCCTTTAACGCATGAAGATATTAAATATGCTACAAATAACAAATTAGACTATGTGCTTGTTTCACACGATCATCCAGACCATTTAGAGTTGGATTATGCCAAGGAAATCGGAAACACCACCACCTGGATCGTTCCCTTGGGTTTAAAGAAGAAATTGGCTAGAAAGGGTATTTATAAGGTCGTGGAAATGGACTGGTGGGACACATATCCATTGGATGTTGCATCTCCAGATAAGTACGAAGTGGTCTGTGTTCCAGCCATGCATTGGTCAGGAAGATACGTATTTGACTCCAACCAGTCATTATGGTGTTCTTTCATTATTAGAAGAAACGGTCAATCGTTGCTTTACCATGCAGGAGATACGGGGTACCTGAAGGATCTTTTTAAGGTGATAGGTCACAAGTACGGACCAATTGAGCTAGGACTCTTGCCAATTGGACAATATTGTCCATCTTGGCATCAAAAACCACGTCACATCTCTCCACAAGAGTCCTTACAAATCTGTGAAGATGCATCTATTAAGTTTATGAAGGGTATTCACTGGGGTACATTTAAATTAAGTAGTGAACCAATTTTGGAGCCAAAGAACTTATTGACCAAACATGCCAAGGACAAGAGACACAGTGTTCCTGAGTTTGGGTTGACATATTTGATGAACATCGAAGATGGTACCGAGAAGGAGTTGCACATGGATGGAGGTAAGCACAAGTAGGTGATAAATCCTTAATCACTTAATCAATGAATTATTAGAAGGCGAAATAGGTATTTCTAGAGAAGTTTCCCCATCAATGTGTATGTAGAACTGTGTATACTGTTCTATGAGAACTAATTAGACTACAATAGTTATGAATAACGAATTATGACCAGTCGTAGGTGGAACTGTAGAAGTAGAAGATTGCCACTTTTTTTGGGGCGACTTAGTATATTTTTAATCGTTTCAGTACTTTTATTAGACCTATTTACATCATCATTAAGGACCAACCACGAGTCGATCCGTATCCCTAAAGCAAGCACCATTGTAGAGCATCAAAGTAATTTATATAATGAAGACAAAATAAGCAAAATCACCAAAATTTCATAAGAATCTCATAGGACTTTCATAATCATGAGATGATGAAAAATCACATTATTTGATTCATTTCCAAATTAATTCAACTAATTTGCTAATTTTATTTTTTGATTGATTAATTAGCATTCAATGATTGTTTTTTTTTTTTCTAGTGATTGACTTATTCGTTACGGTAAACAGCTCTGATGGTAGCTCTTTGAGAGTCCAACATAGATCTTTGGTAAGCTTGGAAAGAAGGATCAGATCTAATGACAGAACCAATGGACATAAACAAACCGAAAGTCCCCACAGAACCCATGATATATTGACCTAAAGTTCTCATAACACCATTTGGTCCAGCACCATTTTGTAAAATAGAGAAACCACCGAATAAAACACCAACACACACTCCGACAGTTGATCCCATCATAAGACCCATTTTGAACTTATCAAAGTTGGAAGGTTGTTGACCGTATTGAACTTGTTGAACTGGAGGCATTCTTGAATGATTTAAAGTAATGAAATAGTAACAGAAATTGGGGTTAAAGCCGTTCTAATCTGGTTCTTTTTTTTGAACCTTTATATCTTTTGTGCCGGGGTTGAGAGTTGAATTCTTTAAAAATTTGATATTGGCGCCAGGGGACACGACCTCCAATCACAGTGATTAAGTTTTGAGACTTTTATTGTGTGAGGTGAGACTTTTGATATCATAGTACTTGGGTTTTGTTTCATATACACCGCTATCTGATACCAACACATATATATCACCACTGCCATGGGTTCTGCTACTTCCAAACCTGAAACAAAGGTCTTTACTCCTTCAACGCCTGTTGATTTCAGTGCTTCCTTCCTCAGTCAATTGGAATCTTCCGCCGAGGTAAGTAAACTTAGAGAAATAGACAAATAGAGAAACTTTGGTTTTTGGATATTTGATCTAAAGTCACCACAGTCATTAGAGTCATCAGTAACTTTGGTTGGTTCTGGCTCAGTATCACAATATTTCACCGATTCATACTAACAATTCTAGTCTGATTATTCCAGAGCTCAACACACTGAAAAATATATCCAAGAAAGAGTGGCTGCCGAATTAACCAAGTTGGAACAAGAAACCATCAAGAAATTCCAACAAACAACCAATGATTCATTATCTACTGAAAAGACCGAAGGTGTTTCAGTTCCATCTACAAACGAAAAGATCACCAAGTTGACCAATCTCTTGAAGGAAAACCTCAAGTTGACCAAGGTTGAAGTGAGTGACGATATCAAGAAGGCTAGAGAAGGTGTCATCAAGTGTTTGAAAGATAACGAAGGTAAGAGTTTGAACTGTTGGGATGAAGTTGAACAATTTAGAAAATTGGTCAAGGAATTGTAAATTCATCCTATTCAATCTATTCAACATATTCAACATATTCAACATATTCAACCCATTTAACCTCACAACCATTTCCATTCTATAACACATTCATATTTATATTGTATATCTGTATAATGTAGACTATAAAATATACAAACTGAACGAAACAGGTGAAATTTCACCATCAACAGTAATATACAATCATATAATGCGATAAATCGCAAATTGGGGCTCATCTGAACCAACTAAACGGTTCTTTCTACTGATCTACAATATCATAGTCTACACAATACTTTTCAGGTCTACCTGTATTATCTATATTACCGTATTGATTACAAACCAACACCCTTGTAAATTAAAATTAAAGCACTGTCGCTTTCACCACCTCCAGCAAATTGTTCGATCTTTTCCTTGTTGACAGGAGAAACCTTGTCATCATTAAACTTCCACCATCTGTCACCATCTAAGTCTTGGTCATCTTTGACGTAAGATTGGTAATGACCAGATTCAGAAGAAGCACCAGCATGGGTAATAACAGCAATAAGTTCGTATACAGAAGATGGGTTTTCACTGCTAGATTGTAAATCGTAACCTTCTGGTAAGACCTTGACCAATTCATCTTCGAACTTACTCTTGATAGAAGCAATCTTCATTTCTTCTTCTTCTTGTTGTTCTAAAGGAGTCAACTTAGTGTCTTTCTTTTGTTTCTTGAAATCACGAATCATGTCCAGGTTATCTTTTTCAATCTTTCTAATTTGATCTCTAACCTTAATCTTATCAGCCTTTACAGATTCATCCAACATTTCAGCTAAATCCAATTCGAATGGGAATTGAACTTTTCTTAAAATCTTAGACTTCTTATTAATATCTCTTCTCCAGAAAAATCTAAGGAAATGAACAGTCAAATATCTTGGTAATCTAGTGATAGTTTTATTGATTTCATATTCGGAGTTAGCTTGTAAAGTTGGGTTGAATTTTTCAAGCGATTCTTTTAATCCGTTCAAAATACCATCTCTTAAGAAATTGGTTTTAATATCAATATGACTGTTTAATTTAAGAGCTTCTTCAACGCCGTAGACAGGTTCATCGTTTGGAGAAGCAAGACTTTTTTGTTCAGTTTTGAATTCTATTCTGAAATAATCATCAAGATGTAAATTATTATTGATTAATCTAATCATTTCGGAGTAAGCTTCTTCAGCATCATGTTGTTGAGGAAGACCATTAGGACCAGTAGTACTGAATTCTGGATTAACTTGTTTAAGTATACTTAATGGAAGAACTGGTTTAACCTTTTCATGTCTGTTGGATAATTGTTCAAAAAGAGCTTTTAAAGCCAAGTTAAATTTGGCAGCAGCTGGATTTCCACTAGCAGCACTAGCAGCTCTAAATTCCTTTAAACGATCTCTAAGAACCTTAATACTGTATAATGCTTGGACTGAAGAATTGAAATAACAAGTGTTACCAAGGTTAACTAAACCTGAAGGATCTGGAGATACCTTGAAAAGTTGATTTTCATTTAAATCTTCCAAAAAGACCAACTTTTCAACTGGTTTCCTTGGAAGGTTCTTATCTGGAGTACCAAGAACCATAATTGGAGCAGATAAGTTCAAATTCAATGAGGCAATAACATCATCATCATTGATCTTACCACCCTTGATAAGAATCTTTTGTCTTTCTGGTGGAATGAGAGTTAATTCTTGGATCTTCTCTTTAAGAAAAGATCCTGTTGAAGTAGGTGTAAGTTCAATATCATAAACCTTACCTGCGTTTTTAATCGATACTGTTAATGTTAGTAAAAGTTCATTGGTAACTCAATTGGTTCTAGAACGTTGTTTGTCAATCTTAAATCGTTGGTGGTTGCCGCCAGATCGCATGATTCATTAGACGCTGTTGGGGACTATTTGGATCCGGTCAAACTTTGGTTCTTTCTTGGTAATCTGAAACAGCAAACTGACTAAACTATAAACCCTGGAGCACAGTCATGGTTGATTGAGAGAGCTTTGTTAAGTTGGTACTTACATTTGAATGAAGACATGGTTCTATGTGTTTACTCATAGTGGCAAAATGATGGCACCTTTTGTAGGAGGTATGTCGTGCAGCTACCGCTTTCAAACGTGGGGATTAAACCCTGAAGAAGGTGTAGAACCGAAATGAGGGTTTAGATGGGTATTATTAGTAGAGGATATTTATGGTTGAGTATCAGGTGAATTGCTTATGGTATCGCTTAATTTATAGAGCTTGCTTGTTTACTTAAACTACTTGTTATGTTCTTATCTAATAGTGAGATAAACCAATATTAACTGTGTAATTTACACGAAAAAACTATGTGGTATAGTGAATTATCGCCAGCCGTAACTTCTATATTTCTAGACATTTAATAAAGCTGAAAGTTCCCATAATGGTCATGAAAACTTTAAAATAACTGTATATCTTGAATATATCGTTATCTTTCACGTGACCTCGGACTTCGAGACACCAAACAAGCCATTAATGTGTCCTCCAAAATGTGATTATCCGTAACATTAAGGATTTAATAACACACTACTCACTTTAGAACATAATAGAATCTTTTTGCTCTCTTAATGTGAATGTTGTTTTCTGTCTATCATAACTTTAATGTATTGCTGCAAATGGCAAATTCAGAGACTACTGCATACTGGACTTCAGAAGCTTTTGTTTGCAAAAAATATCTCCCGGGGGTGAGTCGAACACCCGATCTCAAGATTACTTTGAGTTAACATTACAGTCTCGCGCCTTAGCCAGCTTGGCCACCGAGAGTTACTTTACGTGAAAGGAAATTTTGGAGGGGACCCGATCTTGAGTTTTGTGAGTGTAATGAACATATATTCAAATACCCAAACACACTCTTTTGTGAGGCAATTTAAATGAACACCAGCCAAATTACGTTTTAGAATCTGCTTATTTACCATGTTGAATTTTCAATTTAATTTAAAAAAAATTTTTAAAGAAGAATAATGAGTATACTAACAAGTAACAGATCTGATCTGATATACTATTCCCTACAAACTTTAATTACAACTGAAATACAACAGTAATTATACATTCAAGTAATTTTAATTGCACATAAGTAGTAATATAAATTGCAAATCACTTTGTCCCCGCTTATAAAATTTTTATAAATGCCTCTGAGCACTACATGAAAGCTTTTGAGTTCGTTTATCGCCATATATAATTATATCAATTTGCATCATCCAATAAAGAATATTGGTGCAAAAGTATGCAATCTCCACCTCTTTCAGGATCTAAACCATAAGTATAAAATAACCCTTCAGATGTTACCACATTAATATGTAATAAATTTAATGGTACTGCATCCTTTTGTAAGAAACTATCTTTAGCAGGAGATGAAGGTGATAAACCATCTTTATCTCTAGAAAGATAGGATTGAGGAACAAAATCTTGCAGTAATTCATTATTCATCACAGCAATTGATTTAACATCCTTACCAATGGCATTAATTTTCAATGATGCAAAATGTCTAGTTGGTTCTAATATTGATGAAAATCTGGAAGGTAAAAAGTCACCCATTTTTTGAGCTGCTTTACGTCCCAAAGTTTGGGATGATCGCCTTATTAATCTTGCAACTGAAAGCCTATTTTGATCAATAATTGGTTCGGATTTAGTGGCCATATCTTTACCAGCAGCAGTATTATTGACTTCTTCATTACTTATAATTGAAACTCCTGAATTTACACTAGCATAAGAATTGGTTGAACTTTGAGAAAGTTTTCTTTGTTTAGGAGCACTTGGAGTATCGTCATCTCCATCAATATCTATATCGTCACCATCGTCATCATTAACTGCATCACTATCATCGCCATCATCTTGAATATCATCAAAATCATCATCATTATTTTGCTGACTTGATTTTTTGCTGCATTCTTCTATATTTTCATTTTCTTCGGCAATGGTTTCATATTCTGGGTTTAATTTTACTTTCTTTTTGGATGAATTATCTAATTTTTTCAACTTATGCTTATTTTCTAATGCTTCTTCTTGACTTAGTCTGAATATATGAACGGTTTCACTTGAACTTGTAGCAACCACATATCTATCATCAGAACTAAAACTTAATGAATATATTTTAGTTGGATAAGTACCTCTTCTGAATTGATATAATTTTACACCTGTTCCCACTGAAAATACTCTTACTATAGTACCTTTATCAGAAGCAGTGGCTAATAATCTTCCATCGGCAGAAAGAGTCATTGCTGCTAAAGTAGATTTATGAGCTTCAATAACCGAAAGTGGTTGTAATGTAGTAAGATTGAAAATAATGACGTCACCAACTCTATTAGGACTGTTACTGACAGATTGAATATTATTTTGGACTGAATTAGAACCACCATTGGTATTGATACCTGTTACTAATAAAGAATCGTGAGTGATGGTCTTTGGAGGGGATGGATATGCAAGATAACTATTTCCATTGGCATCAGGAGATGAAGAAATGGTACATAAACCATGTAAATTGGGAGAAGTTTCAATAGTATGTAATAATTTCATAGTAGCAACATCATAAATATAGATTTGTTCTTCTAATAACACTACCAAACGAGACTTTGTAAGTTTAACTTGAAGGATTGTTGAAGGAAATATTAAATCACAAATAGTAGATTGTCTCTTTGTATTTATAAGTTTCAATTTTCTAGGGGATGATCCGGGTTCTTCTCCAAGAGACACCACAGCTAGAAGGGAAGTACAATAAAGCATTTCCACAATTCCAATCAGTTCATCTTTTTTAAATTGAAAACATTTTCCAAACAGTGGTTTGCAATTGAAGATCTTATATCCGTTATTAAGCCCAATGGCTACACATGAAGCATCTTGATTGAAGGTGATATAATTGACGTTTCCCTCGGTATGACGAACACTACTTACTACCGAAGAACTATCTTCATTAGTAAAACTTCTGGTTAGTTGATTGGCCAATCCGGACTGTAGGGATGATCCCACTTGGGTTTTTAGCATGATGGAAATTGAGTCCGTAGAATATGATGGATGCCTCCTAATATATTGTTATAATGGTGGGGTGGAAGGAGGAAGTGGACTTTATATTGTGTGATATTAATAAAAAAAATATAAGGCCAATTGGTAAGTTGATTATGGTAATCAGTTAGTTAGCGGTTAAGCGGGTGTTACTGTGGCAAGGAAATTGTATCTGTACACTTGAGTGATCCAATATGGTGATGTTGGGGACAAATACCGGAGGGCGTGTTGAGCCAATAGAAGGGCGTAGAACCAGTTGAATGGAGTTATTGGCAATCGGTTAGTGTTTTGTTAGTAAAGATGGGTTACGCATGGTGACCAGTTACAGTTACATAGTGGAGAAACGGCACACGTGACGGTGGGGCCCTAAAAGGGGTGGATGGGGGACGGGTCACTGATGGACTGGCACCACAAAAAAAAAAAATAATACTGTGTATACTTGCAAAAAAAAAATCTGTCAACCTATGGAACTAGGAAGCTTATTCCATGGATTTTGGTGACTAGGTAGTAACTAAACTGTAATTAATTATATTAGTATTATTATGTATGTATGTATATATGTAGTTTTGAGGGCAAATCATGCGTTTGGTGGTAATTCTGAAGAAACAGCATCATTTAAGTACATTAGGACTAAAAGCATGATTTAGGCTAACTAGCCAAGGTGATGCTCGCTAACAAGCGATGGGGATATTTTGGTTTGTACTACACGCATGATTAAAGTGATTGTCAGTATGGATATTTGATATGTAGTAGTAAAAGTGTAAATATGTATTTTTGCCAAAATACTGCAAAATTTGTAAATTATGCAAGGTATGCAAATTACGGGTCACTACAATGCAGCTATACGACTTCATACCTACAAACCCAACATAATGCAAAACTAATACGTCAATATTGATTATCTACGAGTACATATGTAGCCGAATCAAAGGTTCACCAGGAACATTACATAAAGCCCTTACATCTCTCTAAAGTTGCTTGACTAACCAGGTGGTGAACTTGTCTACCATTTCTGGGGTAATGTTATGGCCAGTTTCTTCTTGAACAAAGACTTCAGTGTTACCATTGGTGTTGACGTACAGGTCCAACCATGGAAGGGACAACTTGGTTGGAACCAACTTATCTTCCTTACCGTGGGCTGCAAACAACTTGATATCCATATTGAATTCTTCGTAAATAGCGATATCTTGAGCGGAAATATGCTTGTGCAAGGCTTCAGGATATTTACGTCTTTGTTCAGCATCCAATGGCAATTCTTCGTAGTCAAAGTAGAAGAATTTCTTGTCGTAAGACAAGCTATCCAAAGGGGATTGAATCAATCTGTTAACCATTAATGTGGTCAAATCAGGACATCCAATTACCGGATTAAGTACATGGACAAGATGTGGGTATGCGCTAGCAAATCTGATGGCTACATGACCACCAAGTGATACACCATGCACAGAAGTTTGGTACTTGATACCAGTACCAGTTTCCTTATTGTAAGGAGAGATGAATCTTTCCAAGTCGAGGTAAGCTGGAAGGGCATCGACCAAGAGTTTAAGATCAGCAACAGTACCATCAATTGAACTGATCATATCAGCTCCATGGGTGTCATTACCATCTTTCCAGTCATGGTTGTTGAAGGCATCGATAGTTCTTTCACCATGGTTTCTAGCATCAAAGGCTACACATACAAGTGGTTTCTTACCACCCTTTTGGTAGTACTGGTCAAGCATATTGTAGGCAATTGACTCTGCCATCTTGTAGTGAGCTCCACGTCCATGAACGAGATATAACACATTCACAGGGATTTCACCATGAACTGATTTCTTGACATATTCAGCAAGTGGTTCGGCATTGAGAATACGGGCTCTGATTCCACCAATGAAGGTGGTTCGCTTGGAGTATGCGTCGGGGTTGTGTTGCCAGATTCTAGACATCTTGGATGAGGAGAAAGATATCGGAAGTGATGGAAATGGGTCGCACTAAGGTAGTGGGTGCAAAGGGAGATAGAGAGAGGGAGCCAAGGAGAGGGAAAGAGGGAAAGGGAAGACAGAGTGAGAAATGATGGTTTTGCTAGTAAGGGGAGTAGACAATTGCCGTGTGTGTGTGCCGAATATGATACTGGGCACTATTCAGTGTAGTGTTAATAGTGGTTGTTGGCTTTAGATAATGGTTGAGCTGTGACTGGCGGATGTAATTGGTGATTCTGTTTGTGGAATTTTTCACTTGAGAAAAGGTAAAGATGTTGAAGTGAATGAACAATTGCCGGCATTTCTATGTACTTTCTCGTTCAACTGCGATGTTTGATAAGCTAGGATTTGTGCTCACTTGAATTGCAATGTCTAGCCCCAATTTGACGTCTTCTGTTGTCCTAAGTTCCAGTTCTTTCTCAACCCTTTCTTTCCGTTTCCCCGGATTTTGCGACTATTAATTACAAACGTTTCTCTTCTACTCTTCTTCTATACTCACTTGTTGATATATTATACTATACACTAGAAGCATTAAATCATTAAAAATAAACCGAGTAAATAAGCGAATTGAATAAATAATATGAAAGCCTTTCAATTGATAAAAAACAACTGAATATGATATGTAATGATATGCAATGATATGCTATGATACAAAAACTGGAGAGCTACAAGAAGCAACAGCTTTGAAGTGGTTCAACATTTCATGTTCTCCAACCTGTATTCAAGATAGCATTTTTCAATGCCAATTGTTCATGCTCTTGAAGTTCCTTCTTACTTAATGTGCCCAGCCTAGATCTGTTCGAAGGAATCTTATCGTTTTCAATAATAGGAGGAGAAACTTTTTCTTCTTTATTGCGTTGGAATTCTGGTAATTGTGCCTCTTTGGCATCAATTGTGGTATCATCATCATCATCATCATCGTCGTCGTCATCTTCTTCTTCAGGCTCTCCTAACTTTTTCAGCACAAAGTCTACCACTTCTCTCCATGATCTCATTCCTCCCATAGCAATATTACCATCAACATCTACACATTTTTCCACAGGTTTTAAAATAGAAACATTAGGGTAACTTTCTTGTAACATGACCAATTGTCTCTTGGTAATCGGGTGTGCATACATAGAATTGGTCAACGCTAATGCTGCAACAATTGGTTTGGGTGCAAATATATTATTGGTGATGACAGTATTATCAGTGTTTCTTTGAGGAACTTGTTTATGATTGTGAGGAAGGGGCCAAGTGTGGAGAATATCGGTAAGTAAATTATCAGACAAACCATTGATAAGTTTAGCAAGAGTATTGGCTGATAATGGTGCAAGTAAAAGTACATCGGTCCATTTTTGTAATTCTGGAGCCAAGGAGGTTTGGAAGGATGGTTTGGCAGCTCCATGGAGTTGATGCTCTATCTTAGAAGCAATATAATAAGTTTCGCCATCGTCTGCAAACCATACTTTGACACCCATATTGGCGAATTTATATAATTTATCAGTTAAGAACCATTCTGCTGCTTTTGTTAAAACCACCTGGATTTCTAATTTTTCAGGAGTATATAATTCAAAGAGTTTTTCAATAATAAGGAAGATATTCTTTTGGATTGAAATACATCCGGTGATACCAATTAAAAGGTGAAGTTTTCTTTCAGTTGGATCAGCATGTTGGGAATGGAAGAGGGATTTAGGGATTTCGAAGGTACGGGAACCATCACCAAAGGCAGTTCCGGTGATTTTACTCTTTTCATTGACAAATAAATCTTGAGCGGTGATTCTGACATCGGATTTGCTACCATTCTTATTCAGGTCTTCAACGACTTCAGTGATGTTATTATGAGAATGGATACTATTTGGCGAAGCATGTTCTTTATGTTTTTCTCTGGCAAGCTCATTGGGGGTCTTTGTTCCATCTTCTTCGGTCAATCCGTGATTATTAGGACTCAAGTCATCATCAGGCATTGCAAAGGAAGGATGCACCGGAGTTTCATTTGGTTCTCTTGAATTCTTCAACATACTTTCCTTTTCGACCTTGGCAGTCTTGTTCTTTTCCAAAATGGCCTTTTGAGTATCCACCGATGGCGATAAACATGATTTAAGTGAAAGGTCCTGTTTCACCTTCAATGAGGGAAGCGGCTTTTTAGGATTATGAGGAATTGGGGCCACAATTGGTTGATGGGATTGTGTTGATGAGGAAGTAGTGGTTGCTGACGTTGACGCTGAAGCATTCGATTGCGATGGGGGATCGTTCCCCAAATGTTGACTACTCATGATTGCCGAATTCCAGCTTATTAATTGATGGGGGGTCCACAGAGAGTGTAGTAGTCAAATTGACAGCCCTAAGGGAAAAATAGAGCGGTTTTAGTTAAGGGAAACGGTCACGTGTGGAAGGTTTAGTTCGGAGAGTTGTAGAGTTGGTCAGTTAGGAAGGGAAACCGTCGGGTGACTACTAAGTGAAAAATTAGGTCGAGACACCGGATAAATTAGAGGTTTAGAGAAGTGTGGTATATGGCGGGATCCCGGTTTAGTTGTGATACTAGAGAGGTTTAGTCTCGGTCTCGTGATTTGTGTTTCATGTGGGCTAGTGATACTAATCGTGGGCCAAGATTGCGAGAGATGATATCAATGACATAACCTTCATGCGACAGGGTCGGGACAGGGTCGCGACACTGAGACGACAAAAGAGAAAAATACGACAAGGAGACAAATGTCGTGATCCACGGAGTCCAGTTTAGGTTGGATGCACGACATTTAACCCAACGGTATCCCCGCACAACAATGTCATTGGTGGGATCATCTCACGTGATCCCGATCTACGCGACACCCGTCATGGTCATGTCGCAGATCACCCAACGTGGAGTGATTCCCTCAGTGAGTACCCCCATACTTTTTTCCTTAGGCGGCCCTGGCTGGATCTTTTCCCCCTCTCCCCCTCGAAACCTTTTCAAAGGCGTACCCACAGAAAAACCCCTAACGACATTTAGATTTTAGATCAAACATTTGGTTCGCGGGGTTAAAAGTCACCATAATTTTACATTACCTCTATTAGTTAGAGGTTCCAATTGCCTTCGTTAACCGAAACAGGTCGCATCATTGCACAATCGGGTTCCTTACCATTGCCAGAATATGCCATAAAAAAAAAAAAAAAAAAAGCCCACCCCTCCAACATTGTAATTGTTAACTGTTTGTAATTCTGGTTTGTTTTTGGTTAAAGTGCCTTTGATCTCTCAATTATGTTTATTATGTTTAGGAGTTTTGCCACAGGTCACCCTGCCCCACGTGATGCTTTTGGACCCCAAAATCCAATACAAACGGCCTTAAAGCCACATCACTATAACTACCGCACGTGTAAACTCAATTGGTAAAAATGGTGGGTAAAACCTCAATTGAGTGCTCCAAAAATACCCACTTCAAAAATTGGTACAATTGGATTTTAGATCCTCCACTTTTTTTTTTAAAGTCCCTGGTTCTTTTGTAGTTATTTGGGGGAATTGGAACCAAAAAGTTTCCCCTCCAATCCAAGTTGTCACTAAAACCCCCAATCATGTTTTTAAAAACCCCAATGACCCCAATAAAATTCCGCCAATGACGCGCCACTTTTGATTGGCCCCTCCTGCATCTAGACCCGGTCGCATTCCTAGCATCCAATATAAACCCACCCACCATTTTTACAGCACTTTTGTTTCCTCCTTCTCTCCCCATCAAAACATCTTTAATAAACAACCCCAATTCAAAATGGCCCCAGCTGCTTACTCTGACATTCAAAAGTCTACCAACGACTTACTTAACAAGGATTTCTTCCACTTGTCTACCGCTGCTATTGACGTTAAGTCCGTTGCTCCAAATGGTGTTACTTTCACCGTTAAGGGTAAGACTGCTAAGGATAACTCAATTGCTGCTTCTGTTGATGCTAAGTATGTTGACAAGGCCACTGGTTTGACCTTGACTCAAGGTTGGAACAATGCCAACTCCTTGAATACCAAGATTGAATTATCTGAATTGTTGACCCCAGGTTTAAAGGGTGAATTGGACACTTCTGTTGTTCCAAATGGTCCAAGAAACGCTAGATTGAACTTCTTCTACCAACAATCTGTTGTCAATGCTCGTTTATTCTTTGACTTATTGAAGGGTCCAATTGCTACTGCTGATTTGGCTGTTGCTCAAGACGGTTTCACCGCTGGTGCCGAATTAGGTTACGACATTGCTTCTGCCAAGGTTAACAAGTACTCTGTTGGTGTTGGTTACTCTAACTTAAACTACGCTTTAGCTGCTACCGCTACCTCTAACTTGTCTGTTTTCACCGCTGCTTACTTCCACAAGGTTTCTCCTTTGGTTGAAGTTGGTGCTAAGACCACTTGGGATTCCGTTAAGTCTTCCAACGTTAACGTTGAATTCGCTACCAAGTACGCTTTAGACAAGTCTGCTTTCGTTAAGGCCAAGATTGCTGACTCTGGTTTGACCGCTTTAGCTTACTCTCAAGAATTAAGACCAGGTGTCAGATTAGGTTTAGGTGCTTCTTTCGATGCTCTTAAGTTGGCCGAACCTGTCCACAAGTTGGGTTTCTCTTTATCTTTCACTGCTTAAGTTCATTAATTGATCTTCTTAATCTTTTTCTTTTTGTTTTTGTTTTGTTGAGACCATTATAAATGGTTAATAATTTAAATCAAAAATGAAAAAAATTCAGTATTACAAAAAAAAAACATCAATTACAACTTAATTCAGTAAAGTTTGACTTCTCAATTTAGTAGATTCTCCTTTATGTAATGATAATATATGTGGATATTAAAGCCATATAACAAAAAAGAACAAAAACAAAAAACAAAAAACAAAATTAAAAACACCACCATGTAGCCAGCCGCTGAAAAACCTCGTTGATCTCAATTCCAGCTATCAATTGCATCAATTATACTGTTACAACTGTCATTTTGTAGATTTAGTTGATTATAGTTTATGGAATGACTGTATGCAGGACCAAACCAGAAAAACCATTTTCATCTAAGTTTGACATAATAGCACTTAAAACTACCCATCTTCAACATGTCTACAAACACCCCAAACGCTGCTGTTGGAGTTTCTCCGGGTCTTGGCGATGGATCATCCAAAGCGGGCCTTACCCCAAATGGACAACAGCTGTCAGGGAAGCCACGTCCTTCAGTTGCACAGGTTTCTAGACCATTCTTTACATCAGCAGAATTATCATACTTGCATTCATTAACCATATCTGAACCTAAAAAACTCGTATTTATGCAAAGGAAGCACCAGATCTTCCAGTTCTTGTTCCAGATCGTAAAAGCCCACAAGTTTCCACTTCGGGTATTGAATACTTCCATGAACTATTACCAACGGTTCTATCTTTTTAACAAGTTTGAAGAAGAAGACAACGAATCTGGTGAAGATAACAAGCTTGAAAAAGACCCATACATGGTGGCCATAACATGTCTCTTTTTAGCCACCAAAAACGAAGACTGTATCAAGAAATTAAGAGATATTCAGACCGTTGCCAACAAGATTAGAGATATTGATGAAACTACTGGAAGCCATAAGGGATCAGGTTCTAACGGAGGAGCTTCAAGCTCCAGAAATTCAGATTCCGTGGTGGAAGTCCAAAGAAAGTGTATAATGAGCTTAGAATTCAAGTTGTTACAATTAATCAAGTTTGACTTCATTAACGGAACTGCTTTAACCTTGGACTCTATCGATACTTTAACTGTCCAGTTTTCCAAAAAATTAGGCATCAACTACAAGCTCTCGTTGTTTAGCTGGTTGATTTCCTTTGATATCATGTCTACACCTTTATGTCTTATGATCCCGTCTCACTGCATCGCATTGGCGATAATTATCGTTACCCTTAACTTGAAGCCATCAGAAATCAATACCAAGTTCACTCCTGTGGATGAAGGAAGCAACTTGAACTTGGAAGAAATCTTGGAAAATATCGACAGTTACGAACAATTCAGGTGCCCAGAGCCTTTGGTCAACGAAGCGATCATTTATGTTCTTGATTACTATATTCACCAAATGAACTATTCCATCTTGAACGAGTACATCCCTTCCATAGATAAGGATACAGGAAAGGAACAAGTGTTCAAGTTTATGGAATTAAAATCCAGATTCAATGACTTGACCAAGATGAACCAAAAATCAGCCTTGAAAAGACTGTTGTTGGAACAAGACGAATATTTGAAGGTATGGGACTATTCTGTCGCTTTAAAGGGCTCTGCTAGATTCATGTTGAGCAACAAGAGAAGAAGATTCTCACAAGAGATCTCGGCCGAGTTGAAGAGTGAACATGATGCCAAGGCCCATAAGAAAGAAGAGATAAATGTGTGAAAAGTATCTTTATTCAATTGATTAAACTAGTACAGTAGGTTACGGTTTGATCGTGTAATATATGTATAATAGTAATAGAGCAACATAATAAACAAAAACAGAACATGATGCTGTAGTCTATTTCTGTGACTATATACCTGGTTACGGCACTGGGCCATATATGCAAATCTAGAGGGTATCTATAGTGATGAAATGAGATTGGTCGACTAATGTCTTTGAGTCGAAGGTCTGGCTTTAAAGGACTCCAAGAACTGGATTGACGGAAAATGCTGGATATGTTGGATTATCTGTGATTTTAATGGTGGAATTTTAATTGTGAGTCCGATGATTTAAGCTTTAGTAGTTACTTGTATCTTTAATCCACTTTGTAGCTGACGACAGTGCCAACTTTATGGATATCGGTGCTAAACGAGGTAAAATTAACCTTTTCAACGTCTCCGTCCAACATCTTTTGGTCACCGTTGGTGTCGGACCACTCAATTGGCACGTTGGCTGGGTTATTTGGATCAGTGTACACCATCACATTGAAGGTATAGTCGTCGTCTTTCAACATAGGCAAGTACGAGACCAGCGAGGTGATTTGCCGTATGATGGCTTGGATCTCTTTTTTGGTGGCGTCTCTGCTCTTAGTGCTTACTGGATGGTTATCTGCTTCTCCTTCTTCTTCTCCTTCGTTGGAGTCCAATACATCTATATTGAATTCCCATCTTTCAACTGTTTCCACTGTGGTCTTCGAGACTATCACCAACACCAACTTGACGATCTTCTTGCCGTAGATCCACTTCTTGATCTGTTCCATGATCTTCAGTATATATTCCTTGACATCATCGTCTACATTCACAAGAAGCGGCAAGTCGTACTTCTTGACGGTCTGGAAGTCTTCTGCTGGGTATATTCCTCTCTGGAAAAGAATGCTGTTGATGGCAAATTCGAAGTAGTCGCTGACAATCTTGCTGGAACCTTTGAGGGCGAGCTTCGAGGGGTCCTGGTTGGTCATGGCGATGTTGATTTGGGGGTTTGATGAGGTGATTAATGTGGAATGGGTTGGGTTTGGCGGTTGCAGTTCTAGATCAAAACAGTGTCAGTGTGTGCAGTCGCGTGGATCTGGTCTATAGAGAAACGAAGATGACAAAGATGTGGGTAACAGAAGGGGAGGAAAATTGTTGAGGGAACGATAGTTTATGGGGATATTTCGGTGGCTGGTAAGTGGCTAATTGGCGTTGTTTTGGTTTCTCTGGATGGCTTCTTTGAATTTGTGGCGGTGGTTATTGTGGGGATCTGGTCCTATTTGTATATAAATTGAGGCAATTGACGTGAATATAAGATAATTGAAAAAGGTGAAAAATATTAAAATATTCAAATTATGAAGGGTTAAGAGGGATCAAATGGAATGGAGGATTTTCATGGTTTTTGCTAATGCTTTTGCTCTTTATAGTCATTATAAATGTCTGTAATTACTGAGGAAGTACACAATTGAATGACAAAACCATAAATATATAATTATTATAATACAACTATTCGAAGGAAAGAATTTAGAGAATGGAACGAAAAACTAGAAAGGTATTTATAGATGCCAATAAATAATCTAAAGTCACAGTTTCTACTCTTTCCTCTTGTTAAAATATTGTCTTGAATAAATTCTATACTATAATGCCTCTAGGTACTAAAACCTACTCTAAACGGGCCAGATTTTTTTTTGAAAATTAAAAAAGGGTTCAACAAGAGATAAATGTACTACAAGTCTACTCACGAACCTTTCACTACTCATTTACGATCCATTTCCCCATTTTTGGTCCACTTATCACCTCATTCACCTTTCAGTCACTACCAGATCACGCACGCACACGACCAGCTACCTATATTGCAAAAGATAGGGCTAGCTCACTCCTTCCAACTACCTATACCATTCATCATGGTAAGTTCACCGACTCTTTGACCTCAAAACATCTACTAACATCACAGCAACACGGAATTAAACGGGTCTACCTTTCTGAAGAAGCCATACAGGCAAAAATCGCCAAAGATCAATCCAAGATCGCTAGCTACAAGAAAAGCTTGGATGAACTTTATGAATTAAGAAACAACCATGATTACTCGTTACAGGCATTGGATAAGAATACTCAATTGCTTATGTTGAATCCCGAGTTTTATACGGGATGGAACTATAGACGTGAAATCTTGCTCCACAATCAAGGATCTCAATATCAAGAACTACTTGAAGAAGACTTAAAGATGTTAATGGGAATATTAAAGAGGTTTCCTAAATCTTACTGGATCTGGAACCATCGTAAATGGTGTCTTTTTGAATTGGTGAAATTGGGCAAAGTGAATTGGGGCTACGAATTTGCCGTGGTGTCTAAATTATTGGAATTAGACAGTAGAAACTATCATGGATGGCAATATAGAAGGTTTGTGGTTGAAAATATCGAAGCCCAAACCTCTCACGTTAAAGGAGATTCTGCCGATTCTGCATTATTAGATATCAGTGTCAAGGAATTCGACTATACCACTTCCAAAATAAATAATAATATTTCTAATTTCTCTGCATGGCACAACAGAAGCAGACTTATACCCAAGATCTTTAAATTGGTGGAAAAAACCACCGAATCAGAATTCCCACATACTGTCGATTTATTCAAAAAACCATATACTCTTTTAGTTCACGAATTGGAGCTTATTAAAACCGGAATGTATATGGATAGTGACGATACTTCAGTATGGCTTTATTTGTACTGGCTTTTAACTGATCCATTGTTCGTGGATGATTTAAAGAGCAATACCAATGACAGATCTTATTTGGATATTCTCAACATGCAATTACAAGAAGTGGAACAAGTTAACGAGCTTGAAAAAGATGATAGTCCAGATGGCTTGGATAACACCTGGTGCCTAAAAACCATAATCTTGATCAGAGGTCTTATACAGAGAGAAAACGCCAAGGATATTTTGACCGACGATATTAAACAGTGCTTGAAAACTTTGATCCAAATCGATCCTTTGAGAAAAGGAAAGTACTTGGATCAACTCGATGGAAAAGCCTCTGTCATTCCAGTTTAATCGACTAATGCATAAGAAAAATTACACGAGGTGTGTATTTGATAATAGCAAAAACCAATGGTTTCCATTATGTTTTATCTGGGTATAAAATTAGGAAATACTTTAATGGGTGCAAAATTGATATAATGTCTTTATTAATACATTATATTAATCGCTATAAATTAGTCATTTTGGATTTGCCATTTCTCCTTAAATAATCTCATCTATATGGTGCAATGTTCATATTCACTTTCTTCTCTAATATCTTTAATAACTAAAAATAAGCCATACTAGAGGTGTGAAGTTCATAATAATTACATAGTAGTACTCAAGAATATCTCAGAACGATACAATTGTAAACTCTTAAATTAGTAGTTTGTTGTTCCAACTTGGCACCCAGTTGATCAATGTTCACATAAAGAGAATTGTCTTTCGAAAGTCCAAGGGTAGATCTGATCATCAGGATATTTAACTACCTTTTGAGATCTATCCTCCATTAGATCCTTTCTGATTTCCTTTGCTTCGTCCAAAGTCTGGGGCCATTTTTCCTTTACCTTCATAATTTCTTGCTTTACATCGTCAGGAATATAACCACTCAAAGAACCATCGTTCCACCATTCTTCTTGTTGAGGTGGAACATCTTTAGTAGAGAAGACCAAGTCATTGTAAGGATCGACAATGAAAAAGCACAAAATTCTTCTATGGCCAGGTTTCAGCTTATCTTTCAATTCAAAAGGGTCTACATGATGTTGGAAACGATTAGGGAAAATTATGACTCTATCCTCAAGAGCTTCAACACTTCCAATGGTTTTTGAAAGGACATCTTCGTCTTCAAGATTAAAGTATTCTTTCACGTAGAAAGCATCACTTTGTTCATATTGAGGCTCATCATATCCAGTTCTGAAACTTAAGGTTGATTTGGTGATATTATCTACATCATAGTAGTATAACACAGTGGCTACAATATCTTCATTGATGGTTCCTTCAACATGCCAAGTTCCACCAGGATATACTGGATTTTCGGGTGTTAATTCGATATCTGCCATTTTTACAATAACCTTCAAATTCTCGAACTGTTTAAGATCAATCTGCTTTTCGAATACAGGATCTCCCTTATAATCAGGGATTAATGGAGGTAAAAACTTCTTTTTCACTTCATTGACCTCTTTTTCCAATGCTTCATAATCAGCTTTGTAGTTTTTACCTTCTCTTTGTTTCTGATAATTTTTTTCATAAATGTCTTCTATAATCTTTTCAGCTTCTTTTCCATAAATACTTCCTTCTGGAAGAGGTACACGAAGCTTTTCAGGGGCAGCGTATTGTGTTAAACTGAAGTTCAATCCTGGAACCACTCCATTGAATACTTTGGCAATTGTATCATATAAGGGAGCAAATTTGACTGGGTGCAAATTATTAATATATGATGTAAATTCAAATTGTCCATTATTTAATTCCATAATTGCAGGAATCCATTGATACTTCTTAGAAACACCATAAGTTCCAACATCTAGCTTAACCCTATTAATTTCGTCGGTGAAATCAGGAATTACAATTGCACCATCTTTCTTCACAGGAGTAATATCATATTGAAGAGGAAACAACAGAGGATGAACCAAATCAACAACTTGAGTAGTTCCTGGATGATAATCAACTTCGTCAAAAGAACCAGCCAAAAATCTCGATTGCAGTTTCAAGGTATGCTTAATATTGTCATCAATAGCATCATCCTTAGTAAGAATTTTATAATCATCTTCCATTTGATAACCGACTTTCTTTTCTGTTTTTTCAACCCATTCTAGTTCTTTGAATACGTAGTCAAGAATTTCTTCAATATGAGGCTGATCGGTGATTTGTTCTTTGGTTTCTTGACTCCATTTTGCAGCAATTTTTGGATCTTTATACTTTTGTCTCCATCCTGGCTTCTCTCTAATCGAATTGACGATATTGATAATATGCCATTCAACTGCTGAAGGATAAGTAGGACCCACTTCAGAGAACGCGTCCCAGAAAGGATGAGGGAATGGTGATTTAGGTACAATTTTTGGCCTAGCCATGGTAATTTTGTAATTGGTGAATTAGTGAACTAGTGAATTCGTCTCCAACTATATGGAAGATTTACACGCTTGAGGAAAACGGGAAAATGGGGGAAATTCAGAATCCTTTTTATCCTTTTGTACTTTTTGTAACCCCCGTAAAAATCAACCCCATTTACGAAAGGTTGGGGCTAATAAGGCTATTGGGGGTTATGGGCACTCTGGATTGGGGAATCGTTCGTTTTACGAGAAAATAGAATAATGCACCGTTATTGTAGTGCCAAGATTCCGAGGATTTGCAGGAATCACCTTTTAAACGCATTGGATGTTTTGAGTTTGTGGAACAGTCGCTGTATCGTCAGTTTCAGTTTCAGTTTCCTTTGGTCAGATGATCTAGCTATTGTAGTAGTCGCGATGGCTGTTTTGGTGGGTTAATGGTTAATTGTTTTTGGTGATACGCATTGTGTTGAGATCTTGTGATTGCGGCTGAAACCTGCGATGTTGTGATGGTCACAGTCAGGGCTGTTGGTGGCTGCTGGACCCTTTGATTAGGGTTCTGTGATAAGCAACGAAGATCTCGTAATCTTGCGAAACTAAGCCTTGTAGTTTCACCAAGCCATGCAATTATAAAGACATGTAGTGCAATTGACCGGCTAGCCGTCTCTTACCGTGTCTTCTTTGGGGTAATTAGTTGTCCCATTTGGTGGGTCATATTTTTTCACCTTTGATGGAGCTGATTTTAGGGGTGGTGTTATTTCTGGACCAAGCAATTCCTGACTTCAATTGAGGTCTTGGCCATTAGTGACGTACAAGACTACAAAATAGTCAGTATATCGAAACTATCGTCACTAAGCTGGAACAGTGTACTGGTACTATTGTCTTGGCTGGCTTGACTAGGGCCACCCGAAGAGCTCTCGCTAGCTGTATCGCACTGTACTGCAACTGCCCTATACGATGTAGGGGGCCAGGGAGTGACCAGCGAGGGTATTACCACCGACTAGGAGCTGTTCGCCCTCGTACCCAAAATGGAAATATGCTACAAGCTTAGACCTGCCAAATTCAGTGCCACCTTGAACCTTATCTCCAGAGTGGGGAAAACGGTGACTCGTGAAGAGGATTAGATCTTGGGTGGTAGCGTAGGGATACTGTGCGCTAGCTAGGGCTAAACTTGGGGGGTGGGGGGGCATCACTAAAGGTTCGCCGCACGATGTAGAACACGTGACTGAAAAATTAAGGTACTTCACTATCACATCATCTCATCTCGAATCCTACACTATCAAACCTCTCCACAAAGATGGCCAAAGCTAGCAGAGGAAGACGTGCCGAAAAGAAGGCCAAAGAAGACAAGGAGTTCGACGAAGCTCCATTCGATCAACAACGTCCAGAACAAGACCAAGGAGAACAATCCGAATCCAACTCCAATGAACCAAAAACTCCATTTTTCGGTTTGGTCGATGCCAATGAGCTCGATTATTTCAAGCAAACCGAATCCACTCTTAACATAGATGCCTTTGACAGTCCCGAGGAAAAGGAAGGGTTCATCAGATCCGTTTTGGAAGAAGCCAAGGGAAAAGAACTCAAGTTGGTGACCAACCAAATTTGTTCCAAGTTAATGGAAAGATTAGTGTTATTCTCCAGTGATAGACAACTTAAAAATGTATTCCACCTGTTCCTTAACCATTTCAGTTCATTATCATATCATAAGTACGCATCCCATGTTTTAGAAACATTATTGGTGGGTTCAGCCAGATTAGTTGAAAAGGAATTGATTGGAGAAAGTGCTGAAGAAGAAGAAGATCAAGATGAATCTGGAGATATTCAAATTACTATGGAAGCTCTTTTCATCAAAATGTTAAACGAACTTAAACCAAACCTTAAATCTATGATTAATCACCAATACGCATCTCATGTGTTGAGATTAATTATTTTAATACTTTCAGGAAGAGAATTACCATCCACAACATTATCTAATTCCACATTAAGATCTAAGAAATCCAAGATCGCCAGAAAAATGATTGAAATTAAAGACAATGATGATTTTAACAAAAGTTATCAAATTCCGAACTCATTCAAAGATGAATTAAGAGATATTTGTCAAATAGTAGCCAAAGACCAAGATATACAATCCATGAGACAATTATCAATTGATAAAATCGCTTCTCCTGTCATTCAATTATTATTACAAGTTGAAGGTCTTGTGGATAAAGAAAGAACCATCTGGCATTTAATTTTCTTGAAAGATACTGAAGGTAAAGATGATAAAGAAGGTGCTTATGTCGAACATCTTTTATCTGATCCAGTTGGATCCCATTTCTTGGAAGCCATTATTAAAAACCAAGGTGTCAGAGGAAAATATATTGAAAGACTTTATACTCTTTACATGAAGGACAGAGTCTTAAGATTAAGTAAAAGATCCACTACTGGTGTGTACATTATTCAAGCATTAATTTTTAAATTAAAACCAAGAGAAGTTGAACATATTTTGGATGAAATTATTCCAGAATTGGCTAATTTAATTAGTATTTCCGAAAACCAAAACTTGGACCTTGGTCAAAAGATTATTGATGGTTCCATTTCTAGAGGTAACTACAGGCGTGATGAATTAATTGAACAATTATTTAAGAAATTTGCACCAAACTATGATCCAGAAAACCCATCAAATGATACTTCCACCGAATTCTTGGAAAATGTCCTTCAATTAACTGGTTCTACTCTTGGTAACAAGAGAGATGACTGGCCAACTGCTGAAGAAAGAAGAAGAGCTTTATTCTTAGAAAAATTAATGGAATACGATGGAAAATTCAGAATCTGTGTTTGGTTAAACTTCATGGCTTTACCAGTTGAAAAATTAATTCAAATGTGTACTCATGGTGTGTTTTCTCATGTTGTCGAACATTCTTTGGAATTGGTTCGTGGTGAAGAAGGTGAACAAGAACCAAAGTCTCAAATGATTTTAAGAAAGAGATTCCTTAACCAATTCCAAAACGAAATCGTTGGATTGGCTGTTAACTCTTACGGTTCCCATATTGTTGATAAGCTTTGGGATTTCACCATTTTCTTGCCAATGTACAAGGACAAGATTGCTACTGAATTGATAAAAGAATCTCATAAGGTCAAGGAAAGTACTTACGGTAGATTGGTGTGGAAGAACTGGTCAATGGAAATGTTTGTCAGAAGAAAGTTTGACTGGAAGGCATTGATCAAGGAACAAGAAAGAGCATTTTATGGTGAAAATGTTGAAGAAACCAGTAACAGAGCCAAGAGACCAATTGATTTGAAGATGGAAAAGTTACTTGAAGAGAAGAAAATCAGAGAAGAAAAAGCTCAAAAGGCTGAACAAGGTTACTTAAAGAGAAAATTGGAAGAAGATTTGGGAGAAGATCACGAAAGAAAGTCCAAGTTGAGAGGTAGAAGAAGAAACTAATATTACATGAATAGATTTTTAAATAGTTCATAATACATTGAACAACGACTATAAGATTTTGTAGAAATAGATAGAAATGAAACTCAAAAGAATAATAGTAGACCAATCAAACACCATTTGTGGGTATGCATGGTGTTACTATTGTTGAGATGTCTTGTTATATTGGTAGGCGACATATTTTGGCTGCGAAATTTGTGGAGTTCAACGCCCAGGATAGCTTATAACGGTCCAAGACTATCAGAAGGCACCAATATATACTATATCATTCCAATAACTCTTGAAAGCTTCAATTTTACAGCTACAATCCCTATTTTTAGTGATTCTTTATAGATATACACAGCTGCGAACCACTTTAATATATACAGAAATTAGAGTCTAAAAGACCAATACTTTTAGATTGACATCTTCATGGATCATTGGTCATTGGTGATTGTTTCAATGTAGTATTCACTCAATCTGGCCTTGCCCACACTGGTTGGACTTTCTACCACTGGATCAACACCGGATTGGTTCTTTGGGAATGCTATCACGTCTCTGATACTAGTACTTCCCACAAGCATAGCACACATTCTATCAAAACCGATAGCAAGACCAGCATGTGGAGGACATCCCATACTCAAGGCTTTAAGCAAATGGCCAAACAAGTCCTCGTAGTTAGAAATTCCCAAGATCTCTTCAAAGATATATTGTTGCAAGGCAGCATCGTGGATTCTTCTAGATCCACCACCGACTTCAACACCATTAATGACAAGATCATAATGTTCACCTCTAACCTTGAGAGGATCAGTGGCTAACAAATCGTAGTCTTCAAGCTTGGCCATGGTGAACGGATGGTGGGTTGACTCGAAGGAGGTAAAGTCATAGGATGGAAAATCGTCAGTGGACTTGGAAGTATCAATTGGGTTGAACAATGGGAAGTTCACCACCCAGGACCCTACGAAGATGTCTTCCCTATTGTAGTCGGTGGTGAGTTTACCATCTTTCTTGATAGGTCTATTCCACTTGGCTGGGAACTCGGCCAAGGCCAATTGCCGGAATCTTCCCAACGGACTTGGGTTCTCGTAAGATAATTCTGCTCTATTGGCAAATGCAATTATGTCTCCTTCTTTCAAGTTGAGTAGCTCAGTAAGCTTTTGGTGGTCAAAGGAATCGGTCTTGTGGAACACCCCCTTTTCCACGAACTTCTGGTACCAGTTTTGGGTAATTTCCAGGTTCTTCATAGCCAAAACAATTGGCTTTCTTCTAGAGTAATTGGCCTTATCGTTCAAGGCATTAGGTAATTTGTATGGAGCTTCAAGAGCGTTTCTCAAGACACAGACTTCAACTACTGGAAAATTTGGGTTTGAGGAGGTGAAGTGGTTGGATAAGTCATTGAACTTCAAGCTGGACCGCAAGTCTGGCTTGTCGATACCGTAGTTGGCCAAGGCATCAACGTAGTCGAGTTTGGTGAACTCCAATGAAGTTTCTTGGGCATTACTTTGCGGGTTTGCAGCCGGTGATTCCAGTGGGACAAGGGTTTCTCCATCAAGCTTATACATTGGCTTTCCTAGGTTTTTCCATATGCTATTGATCACATCTTCTACGACGGTACCTACTTGGTCGCTGTTGTTGATGTAACTCATTTCAAGATCGATCTGGGTGAATTCTGGCTGTCTATCGGATCTTAAGTCTTCATCCCTGAAGCACTTGGCCAATTGGAAGTACTTAGTGAATCCAGAGGACATCAAGATCTGCTTGTACTGTTGTGGAGACTGTGGTAACGCGTAGAATTGGTCTGGTTGTCTGGTAGGAACCAAGAACTCTCTGGCACCTTCAGGAGTTGATTTGAAGAGAAGAGGGGTCTCTATTTCAGTAAAACCGTGCTTATTGATCAATACGTCTCTACTGACCATAGCGGCTTTGCTTCTAGTACGCAAAGCATGTTGATACTTGGCAGTTCTTAACTGGAGGTATCTGAGTTGAGCAGGAAGATCTTGAGGCAGGGAATGCTTCAATTTGTCCAATCTGGCAGCATCCAAATTGGAAGAATTGAGGATTTGGAAATCCTCGGCAACAATTTCCCAAACAGTTTCACCTCCGACCTGTTTTCTCTGTATAAAACCGGTAACACTGATGGAGTCTTCTACACCGCACTGTTTGAGTCTAGTGAAAAGTTCATCGCTGGAGACTTCCGGAGTCATTAAGATCTGGGTGATTCCTGACTCGTCTCTGATTTCAGCAAAGCTTCTTGTGGCTCTGACTCGAGGCTTTCTGTGGATGTGGCCATTGAGAGTGACTTTCTGGCCAGTTTGGGCGAGGAGATGGTCCAAGTTCTGGTTGATTTGGTTAATAGAGTGAGTAGCGGTGGGAAAGTGAAATTTCGATAAAGTAGTTGATTTGGGAGGAAGACTCGAGTAGTTCCGCCTGATACAGGATCCGGTCCTGAAGGCTCCTACCTTGAGTCTGTTTAGCATCGTTCTTAGGGGTTTGGTTGTGGTGTAGTTGGTGATGATTGATGGTCTGATTATGTAATTGGTGATGGCATGAGTCGCACCACCTGACTCAAACTGAGAGACAAGCTAGATCAGAGAAGAGCATAGAGTACAATAATTACGAGATAAGGAAGTGATATGGTAAAAGACGGAGTTTCATGCATCGTTAGAAATAGCATTAATTTAGTTGTTCCAGAAAATTTGGTCCGGGAGTTCTTGTCCCAATTTGACAATTGTAAATGGTGTACAAATATCCAACTTTATAGTGTTTTTAATACTAGTAACCGTAGATGTAGTTAATTATATTTCCAAGGCTAGCCAATTATGGCTTAATTGGTATGGGTATTGCAGTATGGGTTTTTAATATTCTGACAGAAGTATCTAGTCCCTTATATTGTGTAAAGTAATTTTAGCTACTTTACTGTTCACTGTTGTGAACTGAATTTCACTCCTACTTTCGCGAATCGCGAATATAGCGTGGCATAATTATTTGGCCAATTGTCCCATTTGGGAAATATAGTTTATACTCTACAACCTTCCCCTCCAATGTGACAATTTTGAGCACTATCCTGACATAGTCAATTAGACCGACACTAGTAATGCTGGTGAACTAACGTCAGTGTCAAGTATAGAAGCGATTTTTCAGTGATGAGTATTCACTATGTAATGTTCAACTAACGTGTACAATATTTCAGTCAACCGCAAGAAGATCATAATGCACAATAGGCTAAACTGTAGGATCGACATTGCTAACGTTTTTCAGCAAAGAAGTCCATTGCAGAAACTGTCAATTGTGCTAAATCCTAAATGCCGATGTCTACAAATGGTGAATTATAGTGGTGTATTAGTAAGTGGTACTGAGTAAGGTTGGGAACAGCAATTTTGCAATTGGAAGATTGGCGACTAGAACGAAGTTTATAGCTCTCTACACGTTATTTGTTTTCTTGGCCAATTGGTATTTTTAGGTAATACATGCTTCGGTATGTGGTTCTTGTATGTAGGTCACTAACATCGACAGTTTAAAGGGTAATCAAAAAGGCACGAAATTGGAAGTTGAAGGTTGAAATAAGGTTTAAAAGAGAGATATGGGCTCAATGTGTCCTCCAAAGTTTTCTAGAGATTTTTAGCCCAATTTTGGGGTACAAAAAATGGAAAATAATTATTGGCTGAAAAATTCACGTACACTTATCCAGCACTTCAAACGGCCCACATCAAGTCTCCAGAACTACAGCAACAACTACAAAATAAGATAAAAAAGCCTAAGAGAGTCTTGATGATCATAAGGGTTCTTGTAGTATTTTTAACAGTCCATAATTTATCTTCAGCTCCCATCTTAAGCCTTTTATAAGTATTTCATGATATTATTTACATAGTATTTCATTAGACTGGTATTGAATGTTTGACAGGTCAAGTAGATGATCTCCACTCACACCAACAACACCCAGACCACCATCCACCATCCTCTCTTCCCTAGTCCCCTTTTGGAACTTTCTTCACGAGCTCTGCCCCACATACAGTCCCCGTTTTGTGAACCTTCAGGTACAAAGCCTACGCGGTGGTGTCTGAAAGACTCTACGGAAATCAGCAGGTATCAAATTAGATTAGAAAAAAGCGGTGTCTAATCGTGGAAGCGTGAAATAAAATCAACACTTTTTTTTGTTAGCACTTTTCAGGCCACCAATCGTGTATGAATTAGGACGAGGAGACAAAAGACCCCGTACCTCTTAGCACAGTCAAAGATACTATTATTATCATTTATATTATCAATTATTAGTACTACCTACACATTTGATTGATCGCTTATTATCATGGTTGCAACGGGGATGTTCAACAGCACCAAGCGGATGGTGTTCGCTCTTGCGGGAGTGAATGTGTTAATTATCACCGGAATATTAATATACTTGAACGGAGTGCCAGATGACTTCTACCCGTCGGATGTTTCATTCACTTCCTTGACCAGCAAGTTCGATTTCAGTTATTTGAAAGACTGGAAAAAGGGTGATGGAAATGGAGCCTCGGCGCTTGATAAAGTGGGATATGTTTTGGACGAAGGAAACGTCCAATTCAAGTTTATCAATCCTAAGAACAAGGTGGGAGACCCTAAGAAGATCCTTGAACAAAACGGAAAGACCTATTCTGAAATGATGAACAGAGAGATCTCAGGTCCTAAAGATTATGATCTTTCTAAGATCGCGGTTCCAAAAGACCCTAATGAGTACGACCATGCTAGTGCCACCATTATAGCGTTGGTCAGAAACTCTGAAGCTGGTGCAATTGGAAAGACTATCAAAAGATTTGAAGAAAGTTTCAATAGCAAGTTTAAGTATCCTTATACCTTCATCAATGATGAGCCATTCAGTGAGAAGTTTAAGACCAAGATGAGATCGTTTTCTGATGCTCCTATGGAATTCATCACCATTCCAGCAGATACTTGGGATAAACCAAAATCCATCGATGTGGACAAGGAGAATGCTGCCATGGATATCATGGATAAACATAAAGTTGCCTATGCCAAGAAGCTTTCGTATCATAACATGTGTCGTTTCTACCTGGGAAACCTTTTCCATCTTCCTGAAATGCAAAAGTACCGTTACTACTGGAGAATCGAGCCTAACGTGGACTTCTATACCGATATCCAATACGATGTGTTCAAGTATATGGAAGCCAAGAAACGGATATATGGGTTCACTATAAATTTGTACGATATTGACGAGTCTGTGGCTTCTCTCTGGACCGATACTTTAAAATGGTTGAACGAAAACGATAACTACAAGTACATTAACAAGAACGGAGCTTTCCAATGGCTCTTGGACGATCTTCAAAACCCAGATAAGTCCAAGACCACCAACGGTTATTCCACATGTCATTTCTGGTCCAACTTTGAAATCGCAGACATGAACTTCTTCAGAAGCGAAGCCTACACCGAATGGTTCAAGTTCTTAGACTCTACTGGTAACTTCTACTACGAAAGATGGGGAGATGCTCCAGTCCATTCCTTAGGTTTGGCATTGTTTGCAGACAAGAAAGATATCCATTGGTTTAGAGATATTGGTTACTTCCACGATCCATACGTCAACTGTCCAAATACTGACCATACTGACCGTTGTAAAACCGCCGAGTTCAGTAGATGGGACCATTTGGCAGACCAAAACTGTATGGCCAACTGGATTGACTATTCTATGGAAGGAAACGACGTTTACTAAATAAACAATTGGGAAATTTAATGTGAACAACAGAGACCGGATTTGATACACCCTTTCATAAGCAACTATCCAGTAACTATCGACTGCTGTCATGGTATTTAACAGACAGTTGATGATGTTTCTGGGATCACATGATAACAAGATAGTTAGGTACATCAATGGCCAGTTCATTGAGCCTAAATTGGCCAAAAACCAATAACCAGGATACAAATTGGTTCTGCTTAGATCTGGTGATAATACTCTGTAAATAATAATACATGAACCAAGGCAGTAATGTTAGAACTATAGAAGGCTACAATGTACTTTAGTATTAAGTGTATTAATGTCTAAAAACGGCCAGTGTACTAGTTGAGTCTATCAAGAAGTAACTGAAATAAATTATGTGCAACTAGTACAGTCTAGAGCTATGTAGATGTAAAAAGATACCTGGAGGTAGAAGATCGTAAGACGTGAATTATCGCTGTTGGTATGTCACAACCGGCTTAGGCAATAGAACCCTTTACCAAGTAGATGACATCTCCGTTGGAAAAGGAAGTGTTGGCTCTGTCGCTGGCCTTGACCAAAGTAGGCTGCTCATCCTTCAACTTGAAGATATTCAATCTTTCTTCAGAGTCGTTGGTGGAGTTGTTGAAGTTCCTTATACCTAATTGATCAGCAATAGAGTCCAAAGCTCTACCAACAGGCCAGTTTTTGGAGACAAAAATGGCCTTTCTATCCTTTTCTGCATTGATCTTGGAGAATTCCTCGGTCTCCTTGGATTCAGACTCCGATTTCTTAGGATTTATGTATAAACACCAAAGGTAGATTCTATCACCAACAGCGACTTTTATATCACCTTTAGCATTCTTTCTTAAATTAGCCAATTCCACGGTGGCAGAAACCTTGGAAGTCTTTGGTTTAAACAATTTACCAAGAGAATTGGAGTTGCTAGAAGAACCTGGTCTTTGACCCTTTTGTAATTTTAAGAACTTGTTTAACTTGGAGAACGCATTATGAGTACGTTCAGCAACGTCACCCACTCTAAATTGTTTCTCTAAAATGGTGGTAGGTTTAGGTTTGGAGGCTGCCAACTTCTGATCAATAGTTCTCTTGTTGGCATCTCTATCAGGGAATAAAGAGTTGACTTTAGCATGGTGGTCATAGTTCTTGGTTATAGCTTTACCTTCGGCAAACTTGGATTTGCCTACACAATCGTGTTGGTCAAGAGTACGATGATTAGAACAGTAGGTACGGTTACAGAACTCACATTTGAAAGGTAAGAAGTCGAGCTGGTTACACTTGAAACAGTTCTTTCCTATATCTATTATTCCTTGTTCGTCTTTATTAGGGGCTTTTGTCTTGTCTATAAAGAGTCTGGTTGTATCGGCTTGGGACATGTTGTGTTAGAAGTGGTGGAGGGGTATAATTAAGTGTTAGATAATTTGAAATTAGAAATGGGTGCTTGATGGTTTAATATATACTAAAGTCCATGGAAGGTCAAAGAACAAAGTGGCGGTGGCGATAAGGTAAGCAGGTAGGTCATGATCTATTTGTGGGTGATGTTTTGGCGCGTGCATACACGTGCTAAGTCATGCTTGTGCACCTGACTGTGCGCGTGACTTTGTGACTTTCTCATCTCTTACCCATCACTACATAAGTACTAGTAAATGAACACCTATTACGTCTATTTGGACCCTTATAACTCATTAGATCCACAGTATATCCAGTTTTGCTCGTAGGGCCGATACCATGCTTTACGACCTTAATGTTCCGTGGCCTGGAAATGGGTTCACCACTGGAATTTCAACCACCCAAATGATAAACTTGAAAAATACCATAGTGACTCTTTACACCTTTGGATACACTCAAATTGCTATTAATTTCCAATTATCAGAAAGTATCAAGCTCCCAATTAACCAGCCAGACAAGCTCAATCCTATTCCAATTGCCAAGTTACGTGAAGAACTCGGGGAAAAGTTCCCTGGCTTGAAACTCTACTCCAGACTTACCTTGGTAGTAAGCGATCCTTCCAAGTGTCAAGGATTGGCCAAATTACAGAACCATTTCGATATCTTGGCAGTGCAACCTACCTCCGAAAAGGCATTACAACTTGCTACCACCAATCTTGACATAGACTTGATTTCATTCAATTTTGCATCAAAACTTCCATTTTTCATAAAGCACAAGACCATAGGAAGTGCCGTGGAAAAGGGTATCAAATTCGAAATAAACTATGCCACTGTGGTGACAGGATACGGAGCTGACCTGGGAATTAATATCCAGCTCATCAAGAAGAATTTTTTCAATAACGTTTTACAATTAATCAGAAGTTCCAGATCCAAAGGTATCGTGGTTTCCAGTGGAGCCAATCTGCCAATTCAGGCTAGAAACAGTAGCGATGTTTTGAACCTCTTACAGACTGTTGGTTTGGACAACAGTAGGGCCAAGGCATCTGTTAGTTTGAACCCAGAACGTGTTTTGGTAAGTGGTAGATTAAGAGTCCGTTCTTACAAACAGACCGTTTTGGATGGAAACGATGGAGACTTGATAGGTAAAGAAGACGCTCCAACAAAGAAGAGATTGACCGAAACTTCCAGCGGAAGATTGTTAAAGAAGGCAAGAAAGGAAAACAAATAAAGAGTTGGTGGAAGAATCATTAGTCATTGTATAATAGAACCTGCTATATAGCACTAATTAAATCTATAAAATTATGGAAACCCCTAGGAATAGTGGTGGGCCTTGTAGTAGTCCATTTATCCCATGAGCCGGTTTATAAGCCTCGGAATTGGACTCTTTGGTAGTTTGTATTGTTCATTGGATATGTGGTATTTGATCAGGTTGTTTATTCAACACTGTTATCCTTTGATTAGTGGAAAATCGAGGACTTGATGGGTTTAATTTTGGAAGGCAGCTCTGATTCAGAGTTTGGCTTGACCTTTGGCCGTTTGTCTGGCATTCCCGATCTATCTCCTGGTCTAGGTCTTCTGGTATTCAAAAAGATGGAAGGCGGAGGTCTTCTTTTTCTAGGCTCAATAGGTTCGTTGGTGCACTCTGGTGAGGCAGATCTCTTGGGAAGAGAAGGCTCTGGATGTATAGTCGAGATTGGTCTGATAGGCTCTGGATGTGGGGGTGTAGGGGTCGATCGAATAGGTGATCTGGTTGAAGATGTAGGGTTGGGTGGTCTGGATGGTTGGGCCCGTAAAGAGGCCGCAGTTCTAGGAGATCTTGACCCTGAGCCGTTGGATAACGTTCTGTTCAATGGTGGTGGGAGTTCAGCAGTTGTTCTGTTGAAGGAGCTCAGTCTGGCGGCTGGTGCTGGTCTTGAAGGAGGTGGAACCTTGGATATACTCAGGTATATCCCACCGTTTCTCCCGTTGAATATACTGGACGATACTGGGGCATTGACTGGAGTATTGAATGTGGTTCTTCTGGCTGGCTTGGGTCTTCTGGCGTTGATTGTATCGGTTTTCACAGACTTGAATGCATCGTAAGGGTCGAATCTCTTCATTTGCAGAGGGAACATCATCGGTCTATGCTGTACATCTCTTCTTGCTTTACTCATGATCGAGTTGCCTCGTATAGCAGGGGTATTGAACCTGCTACCGCCCATACTGGGACCAGACCATTGCTTACGCTTAACTGTAGGGTCCTTTAATAGTTCCAGAACAGCCACAATCTTATTGGCAGATTTCTGGAGCTTCAACTTTTCGGTCACTCTTCTTAACCGCTGGGTCAGATCGTTCCTAAATGATTCTCTATCCTCTATGTACTGGTAATAGGTGGTCTTGTTAGGCATAGGATCAGTCTCTACTGCCTTCTTTGAGGGCAAAGGACGGTTAGGAAAATCTTTGGCTATAAGCACGTGCCACAATTTGTCTGATTCAGGAGTGATTTGAGGACTGGTGGATTCGATTTGGTTCAACTGTTTTGCATTCATACGTTTAAGTATGGGTTCTAGTAAGTGGAAGGGTGTGGCGCCGGTATCGTTGATCTTGCCGATGTTTTGGATGATCTTATTGGTGGAGAGCTCGACAAGCGTCAAGAACCGCCTCCTGTGCGGTGTTTCGGCCGACATGCTCGTGTATGTGTGGATTGATCTGGTGTAGTGGTTTGTAGAAGGTTTGGTTGCAATTGAGTGATAGATAGATGAGTTATGATTAGATAAGATCTTACGTAATCGTAGTAAAAAAATTGGGTTTTTGGCAGGGGACGCACTTTTGGTGTAGACATCAGTATGGATGAGCAGGTAAGTTAGAGGTTTTCTGGGTTAATGGTAGTGTGGGAGCTGAAGTTAGGGAGGTGTTCCAAGAGAGACGAGACAGGGATTTTCCCCTCGGTTTGAGCCTGAAACGGCTGGATTTCAAACAGTCTCCCGAACTGGCAAATCTTCTAGTAATTAAAATAATAAAAAAAAAAGGTTATTTCCGTTTCAGTCCGTGCTTAGGTAAGCCCGAGCCGACTCATCGGTAATTCAGGTAATTAAGGTCGTTTTTTCTCGCTAAATTGTACCTATTTCTGACCATTTCTGGCATCTTCGCACCACGACTTCCGCCCGACCCATCGCTAACACCGGCCCCACCGCGTCACTCTCGGAACCGGTTTAAGTCACAAGCTCTGTTTCCGAGTAGATACACAACCAACAGCATCTTTTTGCAAAAAAAACTGGGAAAACAAACTTTGACTTTGGTTCTAGTATTTGAGAAGCATAAGCCAATATCAATAAAACTAGCACAAAAGGAATAGCCGTGGTAATCACTTAATAGGTATCATTATAACTACAATTACGTCATCGTCATCAATGTTGCACAAGTTATTAAAGAAGGAATCCACTTCATCCGTAACCTCATCGTCAGCTACCTCAGTTAGTGACTATGGAGAAGCGGTATCAGTACCATTTGAGTTCCCAAGTAAAGCGTCACATGTTCCAGAACCAGTGGAGTTGACCAAGGACCAACAAGCCAAATATAATGAAGTGTATAAATTCTACGCGTCCGACCCGGAATTGGGTATTCCTATCAGTGAAGCCAACCATAAGGATAAGGACAGTTCCAAGTATAAGCCATTAAGTGAAGATGAAAAGTCCTGGTTAACCAGAGAATGCTTTTTAAGATACCTTAGAGCCACCAAATGGCACACGAAAGACGCTATTGATAGAATCTCTCTTACTTTGGCCTGGAGAAGAGAATTTGGAATTAGTCATGTTTGTGATAAAGACAATAAGGTCAATATGAAGTCTACTTCCAAGGAAAATGAAACCGGTAAAGAAGTTGTTTTAGGGTTTGATAACGATGCCAGACCATGTTTGTACCTTAAAACTGGTGCTCAAAATACCAAGGCTTCTCAAACTCAAGTCGAACATTTGGTCATTATGTTGGAAACCGTCATTAGTTTTATGCCTTCTGGTCAAGATTCTCTTGCTTTATTAATTGATTTTAAAGAACGTCCTGAAGGTACTCAAGGTGGTAAGATTCCTTCTCTTTCTATCGCCAGACAAGTTTTACATATTTTGCAAACCCATTATCCTGAAAGATTAGGTAAGGCTTTATTGGTGAATATTCCATGGTTAGGTTGGACCTTTTTAAAGATGATTCATCCATTTATTGATCCTTTAACTAGAGAAAAAATTATTTATGATGTTCCATTCACTGGTTATGTTCCAAATGATCAATTAGATAAAGATTTCGGTGGTGCTGTGAACTTTGTGTATAATCACGATGTTTACTGGCCAAAATTGGCTGAAATTTCTGATGCCAAGAAGACCAAGTACGGTGAAAGATTCGCCAAGTTCGGTAGCAAGGTCGGTTTGTCTGAAGTCGATTTAAGAGGTGATGATGAAGAATTACACTATCCTTTACCATAAGTCTTTTAATACAAAAAAGGATCCATCAGTAGATCAACAGAGAGAGGAACGATCAGCAAAGGAGCACATTAGAAGGTGTCCACAAGATTAATAATAAGTAATAAGTTGCTGAAATAGAATAAGTAAAGAGAACAGAAGTCCCTTTTTTATCTTTGCTAGACAATAAGCCAGTGTTGGTGACGTCCAGTAATGTACATAAATTCCCATAGACTGGCTCAGTAATATAGAGATGGCGAGTGCCATGTTAGAACCAAGTAATATATGAATAATATCGAGTAAGTATTTAATTGTAGTAATGGTGTTACTGTTGTAATTCTACGTAGTTTTATTTATGTTCTTTATTTCAATTAATGGTGTTTATTATACATGATATGTGATGCAATATTGATACTGGTATCTCTATCGTGATACTGATGTGACATAATGTGCTCTATGATGCCACTAAATAAAGGTAATGTAGTCCATAATTGTGCTTTATTGGATGAAAACTAGTTTCAATCCCTTGTAAACTAAACTATGGTTTTCTTGGTAGTTTTGCAATTATTTACACTGTAAACCAAATCCTTATTCTTGCTCGATTGGAGCAGCCTTTTCATCTTCAGTGAACGGTTTAGCACACTTTCTCTTCTCCACGACTCCACTGGTTCTGTCAACCATGGTTTGCCAGTCAACTGGGAACATTAAGTCACCACTTGCGTTTTCACTCTTGGCGAATAATACACCCAAATCGTTTCTAGCAGTACTTAAGTAGTAGTTAGAACCATCACCTAAGGAAATGATAATGGCACGGACAATGTCACCAGGTTTGAAACTTTCAATGATCTTGACCTTATCTCTGTCAGTAGATCTGACATCTTGGGACCTTATAATACCCTTGAAATTTTCACCCAAATCATTGGTAACAGCAGTGGTTAAAGTAGATTGACTGGAAGCCACGGTTTGATGACTAGAGAAAGCTTGAGATCCTCCACCGTATGGAACAGAACCATGTGCCAATTCACCATTGGCGCCAACACCTGAATCTTGTAACACGTTTCCGAAACCTTCTACAGATAAAATTTCACAGTAGGCTTGTCTGGTTGTAATCTTGGTGATTTTTACTAAAACAACATCGTTTTCCTTTGGTAAGTTGATGGAAATAGAATTAGATTCACGGAATTCGTTGAATTCTTGTTCGTAGTTGTGGTAAGTATTGGACTTTGGTAGCACAGAGACCAAAAAGGACTTGATATCACCAGAATCTTCGATTTCATTGATGACTACTTTTCCGAGAATAGTGGCTACTATCACAGGGATCTTGTTGGCGCCTTGGCCTATTTGGGATACTACAGTTCCTTTGCTTGGGTAGTATTTCTGGATCTTGGAGTCGACGAGCTTGTAGGCGGGTAATATGTACTGGCCTGGAATGACTATGGATGACATTGGAGCTGTTAATAATGAATTGAAGGTAATGATGAAAAGATGAAAAGATGTAAAATTGTAAAGATGAGGTTTATGGGAACTAGCTTGGGTATTTATAGTGTGATTTTGGGGTATTTTTGGTTGTATAGAAACCTCTATAATTCTATGACCTTCTATCTGGTTACGGAGCGGGGTCTTTATATGGCTGTAGGTACAGTTATAATGGTCTATCTGTATACTCAGTGATTAAAGTGTAATTGATAGATGGGTGCTGCTTTTCCTGCACAGCTCATCACCAAACTTTTTCATCGCAACACGACCTGGCCTGTGTGTAAGCTTGACAACCGAAACCTTCCATATAAGACAAAAGACTGTACAAGAACTGTCTCGCTTGTTCTTAAAAGCATCAGACCGTTTTCTTCACTTTTTACCACATTTAGGTATTTTTTTGAACAAACACATCCACACACCACGTCAAGATCATCTCCCCCACTTTTTTTCTTGTCCCCCGCCAATTCATCTATCCCACATCTTTAAACATCTATCAACAGTTATCCCAATATGGTTAAGAATACTGATTATCCTCCTTTTGTAGACAACAAGCCTCCTGTGGTTACCCTTCAAGAATATGATGTTGCACCATGGGCAGCACCAACTTGTATTGATTACAGAAACAAATCATACATGGTTGTTGTGATGGAAAAACCAGAACAAGAAGTGGCCAAGATTGATGAAAAGGACTACGATACTTTAGATAAGATCTTTAGAAGTGCTCATGCTACACATGCTCAACAACAAGCTGCATCAAAATAGTATACATTAAAGAAGTGAATTGCTAGCGTAATATATATCACCAAAAACCTGGAATAATAATGATATAAAAAAAAGAAGTAGGTTTAAGTGAACCAGCCAAGACTGGTGAGCGGCGTTTTGTAGACATGGCTGGGCGGGCGGATCAAGCACCGGCGCCATGTGCGTGTGAATTAAGATATGAATTGTTTGAGCCGAACCATGACGAATGAGGAGTAAAAAGTCTCGAGTAACAAATAAGCGAGTACGAGTACGAGTACCAATACCAATTACCCGAGTAACAATAGAACAAAGGTCGGTGGCCAATCGAGATCGAGATCGAGAAAGGTTACGATTCGGGTATTGGGCGAATGATATTCATGAGGGATTTGCCAAATATACCATCAATGACCACATTGTGAAATACTTGTGTGAAATGCAATTGCCAATAAAGGGTTCAATGGAGCTAAGTTCCCCCTGAGTCAAAAAAATACCGCTGAGTTAAAAAAATGTGAAGTATCATTAATTAATGCACAATAAGGGACCAATTGGCCAAAGAATAATGGGTAAATTAGGGGGTGAAATGTAAGCACAATTTACTAATTGCAAGTGCTCAATATACCTGTAGTATGGTAGCATATACTTAGTATCTCTACTATCTCTAGAGTACTGTAGAATCACTTCAACATCTAGAAGAAGTGAGTGTAGCAGCGAGACTCGGTGTGGATCTCCATTTCACTCTTGAAAGAGTTCAATTCATCCTTAATCTGTTGTGCCAACAGAGGAGTCAATTGGTTACAGGTAGCTGTATCTGGATGTCTATCATATTCCTCACCATTGTAGGTATCATATAAGATGATTCTGGATGAGAATCTAACACCACCAGAGGACTTTTGGGACATAACCACAGTAGGAGGTTGGTTCTTTTTCCATTTTCTGGTTATCATTGAACCCAAGGATCTTGGACTTGAATTGGCTGATGCAATGTCGGAGAATGATGGAACTCTTGAATGTCCCTTAGCGATTGGAGGTGGTGGTAACGAAGCAATGGAGTTGTCTTTTGTGGAGACGTCTCCGACCTTGGTTAACCGTTTAGGCATTGACTTGGAATCAACCCTTGGTTGATCGTTTTCTTTATTGCTGACATAAGATTTAACCGATGCTAGGTCACTTCCGAATCCGTCTTCATCGTCACTTGACCCAAATCCACCTCCCACTCCTGCAGAAGTATCACTATCTTCACCAAATGAAATATTAAAAGATTGGTGAGAATCACTGCTTCTGATATTATGTTGAACAAACTTACCTCCAAATGAAGGACCCTTCAATCCTCTAAATGACATAGAGATAGGACGGTTGTTGAAGGTACTTGTTCCATTTTCATTTAATAAAGGAGAGCTCAGGGTTCTATAAGCACTTTCTAATATAGGGGATGTTTCTATAAGACTCGATCCGTTATTAGTATCAGAACTAACATTGTGAATTTCTGACTCTGGAGATTCTGGAGATTCTGGGTATCCTGAATCTGGTTTGATAACCTTATAATCAATGATTTCTGGAGATGGGGAAAGTTGTGGTCTTGGAATTTCCTTAGTAATGGCTGGGGCTGACAATGGCATTGGAACTGGAATATTGGAGTCTACCAGGTCTTCTTTTGGTGATTGGGATGGAGAAGAACGAGACAATGCTGGGACAGTAGAATCAAATGGAGCAGGTGGAATTGGGGCCATAATGGTTTCTCTTGGAGAAGAAGCAGCATCTCTTGGAGAATTGGAGAAACTCAAATTATCAACATCAATAAAATCAGTAAATTCTATGAGATCTTGGTACTCTTGGTGATCGAAAGTACTGTCGTTGAAGTACTGGTCAGCTTGAGTAGATGGAGCAACAATTGAAGCAACAATTGGAGCAGAAACTGTTTGAGCTGGAACATTGGCTTGAGCTGGTTCAGCTTGAGTTGGTTCAACAAGTGTTGGTACAACAAGTGTTGGTACAACAGTGTTTTCCAATTGCAGTTGATCTGGGGTGACCTGAGCATCAAGAGAAGTATATAATTCCAGACTCAAGTTTCTTCTTGAAGCAGAATTCTTCAAAATACTATTGGATCTAGTCATTCCGGATTTGGCTGGAGTAGAAGCTGGTGGAGGACCCGTATGATGAATAATGTTTTCATCACTTCCATTGTAGTTAACAAATGAATTTCGCTTTATAGATTTGATGGACTTAATGGATCTAGATCTTTCCAATGATACGATACTTTCAACTTCTTGAGCATTCAATGATTTAGGGAATAAAACTTCACCCAATAATTGAGAATCGGCTCCAGGTAAATCATTATCATCATCATCATCATCATCATCATCATCATCATCATTATTATTGTTATTGTTATTATTAATATGATCATCACTATTGTTACCATTATTAATAATATTTGATAAGTTTTCGGATGATTTTGGTGGTGCTAAAGTCATTGGTTTGAGCAGTTGTTGTGGAGCAGCTTCAGTTGGAGTTTTATCTAAATCATATTTAACTTCAAATGGAGAGCCAAAAGCCACATTAATTTGTTCATTTTGAATTGGACTGGAAATCAACAGCATTTCTTCATCATATCTAGTATTAGAGATCTTCTTTGGAGGATTATTGAGGAGGTTATTGGAATCATATTCATCGTAAAATTCATCATCTTGAGAATTATGACCATTTTCATAGTCATCGTCGGTTACTTCTCTTATAAAATTAATATTAGTGTTGGACTTGTATGCTCTTTTATTAGTGACAATGTTATTATTATCAGATTTGTTCAATTCAACAAATGATCCAACATTAATGGAAGGAGAAGGTAATTCACGAGGATTTCCTTGACCATCTTGGAACAGAGCTGGAGGTTGCATGCCTGGAATTTCCCTTTCAAGAGTTGTAAGGTTAACCTTGTGAGCATCATATGGTTGGAAACTGTAGACCAGAGCATCAGGTTGTAGTTGGATTTGTTGTGATTGTTGAGTTTGTGCTGGCGCTGGACTTGGTTCTGGAACATTTTCCTTTTCAGCGAGTTTATTAAGAGTATCAAAAGACTTATTCTTTTTAAACACGTTCAACAAAGAAGATCCAGTTTCTGATGCAGTATTCTTCTTAGTAGTCTTTTTATTATCTAATGCATTAACGGAAGAAATACTGGCATTGTCTCTAAAAGTAGATAAATTCGATGTGGAATAAGATTTAGAGCTTAATTTTTTGGGTTTTGAATCTTCGTTTAACGAGTGATTTTTAGATTTGGATTTAAACAATGACTTAAAACTAAACTTTTTCTTTTCCGGAACCTTTTGATCTTTTTGCTTTGGTTGAGCGATATTTGAAAGATCTCCCAAAGTATTACTTCTTCTATGTCTAGGGGATGATGGAGAAGGTTTTTCACCATTATAATTCATGGTATTACCCAAAGAGAAGGTTGAATTAGATCTTAAATGAGGTGATTTTTTTATGCGAGGAGTGGTCGCAGTATTATTAGTAGTAGGAGTATTATCAACCACATCGAGCATAGATCTTGGAGAAGGTGCAGTCAATGGTTTAGGAGATGCAGCAGGCATGGCAGGATGCAGAATGGCAGGCTTCGAAAGTGGATAGTTTCTATCAGTAGATGCCATGGAGAGTGAGGGAGAAGATGCAGAAACCGGGATTGAGGGGTACCTTGGCGGAGTCATCGGTCTTGAGAACTCAGGATCGGAAGGCTTAGGATCAACCATGGAATTAGGGTTTGAAGATGGATGCTGAATATACCTTGGTTGATTGTCGAGTTTCTTGATTTGTTGGACTGACACATCGGATGCATTTCTCATAGTAGCATCAGTTCTATTGGTGGTTGTAGTGTGATTAGTGATTTGACTTTTCTCATCAATGAGAGTATCGTCATGATCAGACATCTTACGTTCCACGGGAGCTTTAATGGTATAAACTGAGCTTCCATTGGTATAAGTGGAGGAACCACTAATATTTCTTTGATTATGGTGATCGATGATTTTGGCTTGGTTATCCGGATTACCCATGGATACTTGTTGATATTGATGGAAAGTGGCTCTTTGAGAGTGAGGCAGGTTTTCATCATTGGCATAGCCCATTTCCTCGATGGTAGAGATAGATCTTTTATTAGAATGTTCAGTAGACTCGGTAGCCGAGTCGTGGGACTTGGCCGTTTCAAATGATTGTACGGAATATGTAGATTCTCTTTGACTAGTTTCAGAAAATGGGTTATTTGGATGGAAAGAAGGAGGTTGTGGAGGTCTTAAAGGTTCTTCGAGATCCGAGTCTTCTTCTTCTTCGACCAACACATCAGTGGCATTGTAATTGGATGAAGCAGGAGTATTTTGGGCAGATTTCTCGTTGAGAATCGATTCAAGGGCTTTCATGGAAGGAGAAACTCTCATAAATGAAGTTCTTTGGTTCAGGCTTGGAGCAGCAGCACTTCCACCAGGAGCAGTTTTAGCATGAATGGAAGTCATAGACGGAGAATGCTTAAACTGAATAGAATTCCGAAGCGTATTCACATGACTGGCGGGAGTAGGACCCGAATAGAAATTGTTGTTCAAAAGAAGATCATCCACCTGAGAGTCATTATCGAAGGAAGCGTTCGACATAATGTTTGGCTATAAAAAAATATACTTTTTTTGATGTAGTTGCTTAGTTTCTTTAGCTCCTGCAATTTTGTTGGACCAGCCTTAAAGATGACGCGATTGAACTCTTCGGACAGTTGGAGGTCACCAGTAGCGGTTAGTTAGTTACTAGTAAGTGAGTACCAGAATGGACGTGGCGGTAGTCAGAAGAAAAAAACGATGGAAGGACAGGTATTTGGCACAGTGTGGTGGGCTGGCGGCTGGAGGGGCAGTACGGGTGGTTTGGTGGTGGTAAGCGGTGGAAGAGGCCGTACACTATATGCTGTTTTTAGGTCTCTGGTGGAGTAGATGATGAAGAAACACGGTAAGTATCAAAAAGTAGTAGTTGGTAGGAGGAACGGCATACGGGGAGGAGAGGCGTCACGTGCGGAGGGTTACAAGTCGGAAGTATGAGGTGTGAGAGACGTGAGACGTGGGGGTGGTATGTATACTGTACAAGGAACAAATACTACAGGCGTGCAGAGAGACTAACGCGGTGAAGGTGGCTGGTAGTCAACTGGGACTCAGGGAGAATAATGTGCGGGAAAGTCTTGTGTGTGTAGAGAAAGATAATAGAGGATTATGATACTATGGAAAAGTGGTTTGTGAAGGCAGGAGGCGGAGAGAGCTAGAGAGAAAAAAGGGCTTAATTAGGAACAATTAAAAATTAAGTCCGTTGAAGGAAGATTTTTTTTTGCATGGAGACGCGTTAATTTGACGCGTTAGTTCCCAATCGGGTTAATTAAGGGATAGACGCGACATATGTCGTAAATATGTTCGCGAATCTAGTGTTCGATCCAAAAACGACAGAGAGGAAAAAAAAAGTAGCTACCATTAGTGAGAGAGTGGGAGCTGGTCTTTTTGACACATCGTTGCCATCACGTGGATAGAGCGATCAAGGAGACTTTTTGCAGCGCTAAAAGAAGTATAAACAAGCCATAACGGCGGTCTAATCTAACACTGGCAGATCTACCATGCGTTAGAAGCTTATGTATGTTCAGATACAGCTGTCAGACACACAGGTAAGAGATCCAGGCAGACAAAAATTTGGAGTTGAATAGATACACTTTGTCAATCGGAAAGGATGGGAGGCAACTTTTGGGGAGGCTTTTTCAAGTGGATACTGGTGGGAGGTTGGAAGTACGCTGGATGTAGGCTGTCCCGGGCCTTGGCCAAGTCCAAGGCAATGACAATAGCCACGGGCAATAGGAGAGGCTATGGAGGAGGGGTGTCACGAGGTTTGAAAGAATTTTTTTTTTTTGCATCTGTGGTAACCGGATCCGGAACGTATCGAACAAACATAAGGGTACTTAGACTGTTATTATTGTTTATGTTAAGACAGACGAGACAATAAAAATAACATGGAAAGGGTCTTGGTGACAAATGTAGAAGCATAAAAGACAGGCAGACGACTTTGGTCAAGTTCTGGTGACAACTGGACACCTTGGGGTATTTGTAAAAGGACGATATTTATAGATACTTCAACCACTATTTTGTCCTGTCAAGAAATTGGGTAAATTTCGGTCATAAGATATAGGGGAAGAGGGGTGGAATTGGTTTGAGATGAAAATTTTGGGCTTTTTGTGGTTTTTGTACCCATCCTACGGAGGAAACCATACCCGAACGGAACAAATGGAACGGATGGAGCCAATGTAACCCGAAGTGAAGGTGGTGGATTTTGGACTATAAATACAAGGGCAACTTCCACCTTTTTCCTCACTATTCTAAAATTTTTTAGTTTCATTCATTCTAAAAATTTTAATGCAATCTTGCCTTATTAACCTTATTAAAGGAGTAAGGATTTGCTGGATTGCATTTGGACCATTGAAGATCTACCTTAAATCTCGTTGAATCGGCAGTCTAAATTTCATGTTTCGCTGCTAATTCTACATGAGGCTTAAGGTATCGGGCATTTAAGGACAGATATTATAAGTAGACCATGCACTATATTGTGGGATTTACGATTTACTAGTTTAGATTTAGTGCCGACGATCCGTACGGCCAGCTCTACGCGTGGCTTACTACGGTGGGGTGGTTTTAGATCTGCCTCACAGCGTAAGTTCATCCATTTTTTCTGCTATAAACTGATTTACGATATTATATACAATTATATTCTATTATATACTGTCCTGTCACATAGTGCAGCAGCGCAACCTGAAGTGTTAGAATGGGTTTGACTGAGTCCAATCTTTCTGCAGAAAATTAAAGACCAGTATGGAGTAGCCTATACCATTTTATAAAAAAATTGTTAGCCTTGTTAGGGCTAGAAAGCCCACAAAAATGTCCAGAAAAGACCACGATTATCTTGTAGCGTAGAATTAATGAAATTTAATTCAAATTAATAAAACCTTGTTAGGGTCGGTCCATTACATAATAACGCAGTCCCTCTTTCTCTTTTTGATGTTAGCTTTCTTAGCATTACTGACGGCTACTGGAGGCTGCAATTGCTGGTGCTGTTGCGGCATAGTAGAACCATTCGGTATAGCTGGAAGCTGTTTTTTAGTTAGTACTTCTTCAATGGTTGGGGAAATATCTGGGATACCAGTACTTACTGGAGAAGTGGGGAAACCTTTAGCGGTAAGTTTAGTACCAGTTGATAATCCGGTAGCAGTTGATCCAACATGACCAGGAGTCACAGTGATAGCACTAGTAGCGGCAGTACTGATAGATGATCTCTTATCATTATCAATCATAGAGGAGCTTGACAATTCACTGGAGCTATTCATATTACTGTAAGTTCTTGATTTTGAACCCCAAGTGTAATTATGGTTTAATCCTGCAAAGGAGCCAGTATCTGGGATGTCTTCTTCTTCTAATTCTTCTTCATCGTCGTCGTTGAAACGTATCACAGGGTCAATTCCGAATTGTAAAAGAGAATTGGCCAAATACATATAAAGCTTGATCCATAAAATTTCAAGTTCTTGAGTAAATCTAATACCAAAACGTTCATGGAAAGTTTGGATTAAAGCTTCACCCATTAATTCGAAATGTGGAGGATCAATACCAAGGATTCTAGAATGTCTTTTACCCAAGTTAATAAGGTATTCGTCTAAATTGTTCAAAGTTTCCAATTGACTGATAGCAAATGACATAACACCTGCGAAAGAAACAGCTTGATGTTTAATTGATGGGAACATCTTTTCAAGATTTGCATCCATAGAAAGCAAATTGGAATAGAATTGGCGACAAAACAAAGACGAGGCAACGGTAGACGCCGAGGCTCTGGTGATATAACTCATGGTTTTCTCCTTACTGCCCGCAGCAGGAGAGTTGGGAGTGATATTGGTGTTGTTATTGTTAGGAAAGCCACCAGGCATTCCAAGAGGTCTATGTTGTTCAATTGGCTCGTCTAAAAGCATCTTATTCCAAGTATAACGAATAAGATCGATTTCTTTCCTAGATAATCTTAAACTGACCTTGAATTGACTTTGCATGGAGAAGTCAGAAGTTATCAGTTGATTACTATCCATTTTAACCAATTTATAGTTATTTTCACCTGACCCAAGACTTGAAGATGATAAATTAGAATGAACAGTATTTATCGATTCAGCACTAGAAGCAACGGCATTTGAACCATTAATATTGGAAGTTTGAGAAATTGAGGCATTAGTATCGTCATATTTAGGTATGGTCTTAGATCTACCAATTGGGTTAAAATTAGACAACCGGGACGACTTTTTGGTGGTATTACCTACGTTTAACATAGAGCTAGACTCGCTTGTGAAAGTTTGACTTCTCATTTGGGCTATGGATTGCATTATGGGCAGATTTGTGCTTTTTTTTTTTAAGGTTGGTGATGGGGTGATTAAACGGTCAAATAGTCAAATTATTAACTATAAAATTTGCAATTTGGTTAATGCACAAATAATAATGTAATATTAAGTTGAAGTTTGATGGAAATTATGACCTTGAGAAAAAATTCAACTAGTCGTTAATAAATCAGACCAAATCTCGGGTATTTAAACATTCATTCAAGTCTAAGGAGTCATTAATAGATCTATGTCGGAATGTAACAATATAACCCTAATCGGATGGAGGTGCAAAATTGGAACAAAGAATAAATTTTTATTTTTCAGTCTGTGAGGAGGATGGCACCTCTCCTACGATTAGAGATTTTTGGATCTGACTTGCATTTGTTTGAGGCGAGGCTATGCATATCAGCACCGTCTCGTAACAAAGTTGGGCCTGAGACTTTTTGCCATAATAATGAAAACGAACCTTAAGATGAAATCTGAGGCAAAGACAATTAAAAGAATCTACCACTACTATAGGGACGGTATGAATTCTTTATTCTCCTCTTTTTTTTTGGTTTTAATTTAATTATAAAACTTGAAATCCACAGCTTTTGTGATTAAACTTAAAAAGTGTATTGACTAAATTTAGGAATTTAGAATGTCGGAGTTTTGTGTTAAGCTACCATCAACTTATTCATTCTCCATCGTTTGCTCGCTTACCGGAGATGTATAGATGTCGCCTGTAATTTCCATAGTATCCAATTTCCGCCTCAATCTAGACTTTATATGGATGGTTTGCATACCTCTTTTTTGTCAAATATTTCTTAGTTCTGAGCTTGCGTTCATCTACGATCCTATTTGATTGCAGTTTACATCATGTAAATCCCTTACTAAATATGCAATTACTTTCTGGGGAAAAGATTTTAGTAATTGGGTTCCTGTATATACCAAGAAAGCCCTAAATTACATGCGCTTACTCTGTCCATTTTGTTAGGTAAAAACTGCCTTATCAGGCGGTTGGTGTGCGTTAAACTCCAATAATTAGATATTATATCGATTTTGCCCCCTCCACTTCCTGTTACTCGTTATGCTCCTTGCTGCTCCAAGCAATATTTCAGTTTTAAGTCTTTGTGCATTCAACTCCTCTTTGATTTACCGTTAAACTAAAGGTTAAAAATCCAAGAGTTAATACCTCGTTTCGGAAATCGGAACTACCCGAGATATGTATAGTGTACTGATCCTTATGGAGCTAAAACCCTTTTTTGATTGTTACCACTACTTTGTGTAAATCATCTATCTCATTACTTAGACCAATTTGCGTCTTTATTTTACCTTCTTTGAATTTTTCCACAATGGGTATAAGACATTAAAGTTGCGTTTATAGAATATTCATCAAATACATTACATTAGCCTAGACGCGTAACCAACTCGGACATTAACTTCTGCTCCGCTGCTATGCCTGCTGCTTTGGTTAGTGGTCTCCCACTCCTTTACTTCTTCACTCTGGTAACCAGTTACAGCTAAGAATGTTTCAGAACAAACCCGTATGCACATCCTGTGACTGATGGTCAATTGCGTCTGTATACGAGGCGACGAAAAATGCCTGGGAAAAAAAATTTCAATTCCTTGCTTTAATCGGGAGGTAAACGAGCTTCTATATTTGGTGAAACAATAAAATATAACTTTATATTGAAAACACCACCAACAACCTACACAATCCACACACAATCACCTCAAACTTTATTTCTTCTTTATGTTGATAAGGAGATAAGGTTCTATTACAAATTCTTTGATAAATTCAATGTAACTTTGGCATGACTTTGTCAAGGCACTATCTTACATAATGCCAGATCATACTTCTAGGAACTGGACGAATTAACGCGTTCTGCGAGTTTGACGCTTGTTGGCTGGTCCTTACTACCCAAAGTAAAAAAAATATTAATTAATAATTTTGTGTAATTTTTCATCAAAAAATCGATATCAAGTAGATCAAGGTACATGGGTATTGTCTCGTACTCAACAACCCAGATAATCTATTGTAGAGTCTAAATGGTGATAATAAAGTTGCCTTCCTTAACGCCTTCATCGAATTTCAGCCATATCAACGTTGTGCATTAGTAAAATCTTATTCATCCATATTAAATCTTCTTCCATCTTTCTCTGTTGTAACTAAATTAAGATTCTCGTTCTTAGTCTTTATTTTTACTGTCCAACTATATTCAAAACCGTTCGGATCATACTTCCGCTTTCATGACATTCTCTCATGCACCAACAAGTCCGATCATAATATTATTAGACCAAAGATGTTGGGTCCATTCCTTGATGCTTTGTACCACGTGATGTTTGATACTTATCCCTTTACTTTTTAGTTAATGGTACAGTAATGCTAGGACAAACGTAATTCACTTTACATGAGTTTTCTTTTTGTTTTATATGCAGATATCTTCATGTACGCCAAAAAATGGACTTAATTGATTTTTTTTTCTTGCTTGCTGGTTATGGTTGGTTGATACTAGTAGAAAAGTTGTAATCATGTGATGACCCCCCTCTCTTCTGAATAAAACTCCCAACCCTGCCAAAACTGCAAGTTCCACTGGCTCCTATCTGTTACATTGTTTGACCCCTGGCGGCTAGAACTAAAAGCTAGCACTCCCTCCTTGTATTAGCGCATCAGCTCTAGGCCCTGGTGGCATTGTTCCATGCAATCAATTTAAAACAACCAGGAGGAAATGCGTCACGTGATGGAGATGCCATCTCTGTCTCTGTTTATCTCCACCATTTAGTACAATGTACTTTATCGATTAATTGTATCCAATGGCACCACTAGCTGACCAGGTGTATACCAATCTCATACACTATAATAACTGGCGTTCGGTTACAAAACATGAAGTACTGGCCAACTTCACGGTGATAAGCGGAGTCCCTCCTGCCAGTCTAGAACAATCCAAACCTCCCCAATTGGAATGGGTGATCCCACTGTCCATGGCCAATGATCCTGAGATTTCCATAACAAAGATCACCAAATGGTTTGATGCCATAGAGAGAATCTCCGTAGGCAGTTCTGATGCCCAAAGACCCAAGAGAGTCACCATCGCCATAGTCAATGACGATGGAACTGTTGTCTACTACTTTATCCACGATGGTGTAGTCAAACCAAGACAGAATTGAATAGAAAAGATAGAGATAAAGATAGAGAGATATTATGGTTAGCAATCAGAGAGATCATCAGTGAGATTATTGAACTAGTGGGTTGCCTTGTAGAGGCCATGGTGATCTTGGTGTCCAGGCTGCTAATTAGTCCCAGTCAATCAAATGAGATCAGAACAAAGTGACTCGTGTTGAAGATGGTCAGTCATAGTCATGAGTTTCAAGAAATAAGGACTCAGGTCAGGCCAACAGCAATAAAAGAGTTTTATGCAAACAGATCAATGCGTGTTGAAAGAGATACGATGCAAAATCGCCCATTATTAAAAGGGCTGCAATAATTGTCAAACTTTGTCAACTCAAAAGTTATCCCTCCCTGGATAATTTCCAAATTAAAGTCGAAGAATCTTGGAAAGCAGCATCAATTGAATAGTTCAAGCTTTCTACACGTTGTGTGGGATGAACTATCAGTATACTAGCTCACTCATGATCCTCATTACTTAGATGAGTACATGTGAACCAACATAAATTAATTTGTTGATACACCATAATGGTGACTTATCAATAAAAGTGGTTATTTATTTAGTATGATTCAGAAGTTACTTCCTAAAGATAAAGGAGTTTGTGCATGATTCAAGTAAAATCCATTTAACAGGAAAGAAATAAACAGCTTAGAAAAGTTCATTATTTGAGTACTTTAATAACTGAACAATGGAAAACTGTGACCATCAGCCTTGTATTTATTAGAAAACTGAAAACAGTTTTGTTTTAGTTATACATCAATATATGCAATAGCATTAATAAAGAACCATGGTTTCGTTCACTGTAGATCGTAGAATAAAGAAGAAAAAGAAGATAATAGAAATAGGGAAACTAGCAATTGAGTAAACGAACTACAGATATTGAGACGAATGACAACCATAAACATAAATTTAAATCCAACTATAACATATGGCAATTAACCAACTAATTATTGGTTGAACCTTAGGGTCTCGAGAATTTACGCAATATTTTAAATGTATTTCACGATATTTCTGACAAAACATGCATCTATATGGGTATAATTATTTATTATCTGGATTTGATTCGATTTTATTTAGGATCTTATAGTGGTAATATCAGAATGATAGTTTTAATTTGTAGGTTTATCTCTATGTATTGATAGGGTAAAATATTTTTCCAGAAGAATGCAGTTTATTATGGGATGGCTGCAAAATACGGTCTGAGAGAATCTTATTTCACCAGTATTGCTGCAAGCACCACCAATACTTTCTGTGTTATTAAAGTTACTTCCTTGATTTTAGGAAGCACAATAAATCCTCAAGCTTCATTGCAGCTCTGTAGATGCAAAATTCAAAACATATTGGCAATTAAACTTTTCGATAATGCAATAATTGGTTCAGATTGCACTAGAAGTCTATCTTTAAAGCAACTTTCACTTGATGTGAGTCAGATTCCTTCGAGATTTATTATGTATCTCAAGAGTTTATGATGTATATTGGAACTTAAATATGTAAGATAATGTCTAAACCTGTGCATTGGAAGTCTAAAATGTGCATTGGAATCTTAAAATGTGCATTTAAAGTTAAAAATGTAAGTTTAAATTTTGGGGTGTGCATTAAAAGTTTGTTATGTACATCAAAAGTTTGGGCCGTGCATTATAATCCTTGTATCTGCATTCGAAGTATAATAGGTACACGAAAATCTTAAAACTTTATAATCAATACGACGTTTCAATTTTGGAAACCATGATTATCACTAAATCCTATCTACAATCACATACTATCAAATGCTGAATTCTCCATTCGTATCTTTTTTGCATGCTTCATGAAATCGATTATTTCTTACTGATATGTATTGACATGGACCATTCAAGAATTGATCTGGCTATTCTATACTCATCAATACAGTACATACACAGTTAATGATTCTACTTGGTTCGTCTATATTTTATTTAATCATAACGTATATTAATATTATTATGGTGGCCTTGCTTTGAACCACTAGACCCAATTAAATATAGTATTGCTTGACCTATTGTTGGGTCCAGAGCTATAGCTCTGAAACCGTTCTTGGTCGTTTGTAATTAAATACCACCTGTTCTTTTATTTTAGACGTATATTCCCGTCATTAGAGCTCAAACCGGGCCCTTTGTCTATCGTTTTGACGGGACCTGAAATCATATATATCCAAGTCATCTTCATCACCATATTCTCCATTTTCTCCATTTTCTTCTTGTTCTCTATGGTCGTTTCTATTATCGTCATGATCTTCTCTTTCCACCTCAGGTTCTTTTTCTGTATCTTCTGCTTGACGAATAAGTTCGTGGTCTTCTGGAATATCACAGCTTTCTTCACTATTCTTTCTCTTAACCGAAGCTCCATCAAAGGAAAGATTATGCGTTAAGTCCAATGGTCTGGAACTCTCGGTTGAAGACTTTCTCTTGATTGCAATCCGATCCTTTACTGAAAATCTCATACTACTGGTTCTACTAATTCCACTGAATGAACTAGCATTACTCTTGAGGTTCCAGTCCACACCCAAATGGTCTTTATCAAAGCTCCTTCTTTCTCCAGGATTTATCACTGAATGGGTAGAGTCTACGTCTCTTGTAAAATCTGCAAAATCTTGGGAACTATAATCATCACTGTCCTCGTAGAAATATGGTTGAACTGCTGAATGTTCACTCTTTTCAACGTATCCTTGACCCTTCATCGATTGATCCATAACTTCTTGAGTAGTATCAGTTTTGAACCTTGGAGGACGAACCTTGGAGATTTTTTCGTGATAGTCTCTCAGACAAACACGGGCCAAACGATCAAAATTCAACATAAATTCCCATAAATCCTGTTCTTCTATCAATTCGGGTCCGAACCGAAACTTTTCGTATAATTCAATGGTTCTTCTCAAATCAGGACGTGGGAAATCTTTCTCGTCGATATCACTGCTGTCATCCATATAAATCTGGGACAAAAAGATAATGATTTCTCTCATAGAATAGCTTTGAGGGATCTCAAATTCTGTAAGCAGCTGACCTCCACCATGCATAAACTTATCTGCTAAACTTCTTATAATATCCTCATAATTAGCTCGTGGTGGTAGCGAAGTCCCGTACTGATGGGCTGATTTTTCACTTAATCTTTTCACCTCAATCTGTTTCCTATTCCTTCTCTGGATATATTCCGGTGGAGCCATTCCTGGATGGTTCAAAATCACTTCATCGTTATACAAAGGTCCTGCCTTCAATTTAATCTCTCCAATACACCTTTTTAAATTATCATCTATCATCTTAACTGCATCCTTGGGTAAGTCTCCTTCAAATGGAACGTAACCCGATTTACCCGGAATATCGTTCATTGCCATACGAACATGGAATATCCGTACAAAGTACCAAATCATACTGGCCACTAAAAACACAACACAAACAATAATCACAATAAACACTTTAATTGCTGGAGATGAAGATGCTGTAGTCTGTACAATAACATCAATAGGCGTAACCGCAACAAACCCCAACATAAGGATGACAAATAAAACCAACGATATCGAGTAAACCCACTGGAGGACCCGTTTAGGCAAGTTGAAAAGTCTCTTACTATCTGTACCGTTCCATATACCTAATCTTGTAGTACTATTGACATTATTAGCATAGGTACCATATCCATAGATGGACCCTGCCCGATAATGCGAATGGACCCGACTCATGGACGAGATTCGGACCGGGATGTTTCTTGATCTGACGTGTTCTGAAAACGTATCTGTTGTTCCTGAAGGTCTTCCTGACCTTGTCGATACCGCTATCGATCGGTTTGACTCTTCAGGGATATCCCGTGGGGGATCTGTGCTGCTTTCATGCAAGCTTGGAGGTGTCATATCGTGGAGGAGGTTTTCATCAATAGATGTATGATGTGGGGGACAATTCTTCTAGTGGGGGAAAGCAATGAAGTGTCAAAGATTACACTGGTAGGCTTTTAGTGGTGGATGAGATATATCAAAATATATTATTGTATAACATTTGTATGTGTGCGACATTTGGTGAGATGTCGGCAGCGACAACGCTAATAACCACCGAATCAAAAGTTGCAGCCACTTAATGAGTTCCTCGAGACTAAGCCAAAGGTATTTGAGCCCCTTTGCCACTTCTTTGGCCAGTTTTAGATGTTTCCGAGTTTGGCTGTTTTTTTTTGGCGTTTTTTCATGCCCAATTGGGTCCTTTTCTAAATTGTACAAGTTATAAATTAATTGTCCTATAAATAATATGATATTGGTTCAAAAAAAACCAGCCTTACCATAATGCGCCAGCGCAACAAATGGTCTTTTTCAGCGAACAAGATTAGTTTAATTATTAAGTAAATTTTGAAATCTTGAAAACACCAGCTAACTGATTTTTGAAGTGTGAAAGATCCAATTCTGGTTAATGGAATCTTTTTTACACACTGTACATTTGAAGTGGATAAACCTTTTCAAATCTAATATCACCCTGTTCGTAGTTTGTAGTTGGTTTAATATTTGCTAATTCTGTAGGTCTTCCAAACCAATTAATAAATAAATTTTCCATGATTGAATGAGTGTCAAAAACGTTTATAAATCCATCTCCATTTGGTGAATGATGGGCAGTGGCACTACCATTTGGCTTTCCATAAACATAATTGAGGTATTCTCTAGTAGTAATATTACATCCAGTTAAAAATAAATGAAATCCTAATAATAAGAAAGGGTATGTCATACCACAAAACCCATAAACAATTAATACAAAACTCATTGGAGTATTCCTAATTGAACTGAGGAATGAATGAATTTCTGATGATGATGCAATTTTGTAATGAAATAAATGAACAAATGACAAAATAATAAGTAACCATGCTGATAACACCATGGTTAATAAAAACCAAAGAAAGTAACGATAATTACGAGATCCCACACAATTATTTAAAAATATACAGTGATGATCATGATGAGCACAACATGAATTACACACTGCACAATGACTAGTTCTTGGTGGTCTCCAAACATGACAAGTGGTACAATATTTGACAGAAACACCATCATATTCACTTTGATAATAAGGAAGAGTGATGGTATTAAAGTATTCTTCTGGTGGATGAACGATTTTATGATCTTTAACTGATGAAGGAATATGAATATTTCTTGGAAGAACTCCTGGATCGGAAACTGAGGATCTAATTAAAAGTAAAAAACTTAATGTGATTAGATAACTGAAAATAATGACGGTAGATGGGTTAACATGATGCCATAACCATGAAGCTTCAAAGATCCAAAACAATATTGCTGGAATAACAATCAAGATTCCTGTTAAAACATTGATGGGTCTTTGTTTCACACTTCTCCAACGGCCTCCAAAGAGATAAATATACTTCATATCATCATGTTTTTGGATCTGATAGTTCTTTTTGGTCTTGGAAACATCATTGTGACGGTATTTCTCGATCAAAGCAGGGTCTGTAATTAACCAGTTGGTAATGAACTTATGTATAAATCGTACTGGCTTTTCATTGTAATAGGTACTGGCGGTGTCCTCGGTGGCCCGAGTCTCACCATTTGAAATCACACTCATAGCCAGTTTGTACCTATGTTATTCTCTCGGATATGATGGGATTACTAAGTGTGCACAAGAGGATTGATTACTCAGTGTGATGAGGATCGTTATCTTACCAAAATGGAAATAAAAATAAGGCCGTGCGAAATGGATTTAAGTGCACAAAAAGTTGTGAATTATAGTGAAGAGTAAGTTCACAAATAAAACAAGGCAATGAAAAAAGAAAACGGAAACCAAAAGTATCCAATAATGGTTAATGGTCATTTCCTTTGATTTCATTGGTTGGTCTGATATTTTATTGATAGGTTTCCAGTAGTAATTATATTGAGTCGGAGATTTGCTGCAAAATTAAGGAAGACTTATTGGAAATTGTAGAAACCCTGAAAGACTATTAGCCTCGTATTAGCTTAATCCTATCTATATGATATCAAAAGGATTCATTTAAAGGCTTATAAAACAATTTTTGGGAGTCATAGAGAATTTTGGCAGTAAAGATGTTTGTATAAGTTTGGTTGAATCTATAAAGAAGGTTAAAGGAAGTAGATAACCGTCATAACTAGGAATTCAGATGAAATTGGAAAAATTAGATAAATATAACACTGATACTTTTTGATTTCGACCTTTGTGATGTAATTCAATTAAAGGGTATAGGTAATAGATAGTAGGAGACAATCACTCTAACCTATATTCCTTTTGGCAGTCTGAGCATAATTATGTTACCTGTCATGTAATTTTATTGTTGTAGTCTTCTGATATTGATTTTTAAAGCCCCCTGATTTATGCTTTGTTGTCATCGTGAATTGACGCTTTGGTTTTGGTTTCTGCTCAACTTCGAAGCTTCTTTATAAATGCCATTTAATGCTAAAGAAACACTATTCTGTAATTTTTCTTCTACCTTAAAGTGCCAATTATTTACTTTAGTAAACTCTCATTAGTAACAGATAATTACAATTTAATATTGATCATTGAAATGAGGTATTTTGGTTCTTTATGTCTCACTATAAAAAGGCCCAATCCCCATTTTTTCAAGTGCTGCAAAACTTAAATCTTACCTCATTAGCACCAACAACCAACAAACAAAGCAATAAAAATTCACGTTTATCGGCATAATCGCTACTGAAAATAATTATCTCTTTGATTGGTTCATTTTCTTTGTCAACTTTTGTTTCTGACAATCCACAACTCGTTTTTACCACCTTTCATCTAAAATAGTGGCAACACACAAAGTCAATTATTACACCGATTCAACCCAATAAACAAACACATTCACGTCATCCATCTTGTTTGAAGCCTCTTGAAATTCACTGTTTCTTCTCTATAATCACTCTTGGTCCTTCTTCGTGTTATCACCTATTAATTGTGGCCTCCCTTATACTATTTGCATCCATCGTGTCTCTACCACGCATCATATAAAACCTCTCACAGACATTATTGGTACCACGATAATGTTCACTAATACTTTACGTGGTCTTGCCCGTACAAGGCCCGTGTTGCCCCGTTATCCTGTTGGGGCCTTCCGTTCTCCATTATCGAATCAGTCCCGTACTTTTCAACTTTCTCCAGGACTGGCTGGTGCAGTTAAACGTTATGGATTCGTCATAAATATTATTGCAGGTGCCTATATTGGTGGTCTTTTGGTCTGTTTCGGGCTGTTCTACTTTATGTACAATGATGCCAATGAAAGACAACATATTCCACTCGAAATAGGGATCAAAAACAATATCACTGCTGTCATGGCTATCAATAAAGATGATGTTTTAAGAAGTCCTAGATACGCCGTTAAACATTATAGAAGACTTTTAATTGAACTTGCCAAAGCCAATGATCCAGATCTCAAATTCGATGAAGATGGCCCAGATAAATATAATGTACCTATACTAGATCCAAAGGTTTTGATTTATGAAAAATCAAACGCATTTGCCAACTTTTACATTGATATTGTATTAAGATATTCCAAAGCTTTGTTAGCTAAAGGTGAACTTCAAACTTCCATTTCGATGTTACAAAAAGTTATTGATAATGATGATATTTTCTACAAATTGGGTGATGCTGAAAGGGTATCTCAATGTTGTAGATTGATGAGTAAAGTTTGTCCTGCAACAAATGACAAGATTCTTTATTTGGAAAGATCTATTGATATGCTTGATCATACGTACACTTCAATTCAAATGGATGACCACTACCTTTTACAAGATACCTCAAGAATTACTGATGAACTCTTAACATGTTTGAATGATTTAGCATCCAATTTGGCTAAGGCTAGTAGTGAAAACCCAGCATATCTTACATCTGCACTTAATATTTATTTATCCAACTTGAAATTATTGACTAATTTAAGAAATAAATTGGATGCTGGTCAACTTTCTCAAGCTCAATACCCATTATTCAATTGTGATGAAATTAATTTAGTTATGCTTGGTTGTGAATTAAAGGCTCATATCAGTGAAATTATGTGGGCTAAAGGTTATAAGAAGAATGCTATTGGATGGGGGGAAGAAGTAGTGGAAGAAATTTATTTCAATCATAGTAACTCTGAAAGAGCAACTCCTATTTTATTTAATGTTTTAAACAACTTGCTGATCATGTATGGCAATTTGAATGATATTAAATCAAAAAATAGATGTGAAAAATTAAAACAAGATTTGGACGTTTTCCAAGGTGAAGAAATCAGTTGGTACGATAGTATCATTGCTCGTTTTAGTAAAATCATGTATCATAAGGGTCCTTTGGGAATTATAGAAAAGCCTTTAAGTGAAAGATATAGTTCACCTACCAGAGTTCTTGAAATTGAAGAATTCGAAGAAGAAGATGTTGAGTAAATAACTGGTTATAATAGACCTATTAGTTACTTTATTTAACTATATGGTTTCTAATGGTGATTCTTGTATATATTTTTGGGTTAACTGCTTCCCATTTGAAATCACCAATTAGATCCATGTAAATAGGATAGATTATAGTCGATAGAATCATAATAATCAATAAATTGTGTATATTATATCTATTTTTAATTGCAAACATTGGTTTTTAAAAGAATTCAAACCATTCAACTCATCTTTTTACTGCATCGATTTGTAATATGTTTTATTATGTCTACTTCTTAACGAATTTGTAGTTTATTCACTTTTACACATTTTTTTCAAAAAATATATATAATTACAAAAACTTGAAACAACAAACATATACAGTTTTCAATCATTATCGACATCAAAACTGTAGAACGTATTCACTCTTTGTACCAGCACACTTCAAGTCAAACACATTCTTTGAGTATCTACAAACATGGTTTGGTTGCACAGCAAGAAGGATATTGAACCCAGGACAGTCCTCTCTATCACCAACATAAACTATACCATCATCATCTTCAAACCTAACTCTAATTCTGGTATAGTCTGGGACCTGAGCATACATAGGCTGAATAAAGACCTGGACGAAAGAGTCATCTGCAACATTACATGTGATAGTATCGGTATAGGTGAACTTGGTCGAAGCTTCAATGGTACCAGAGAACTTGAACTGGATCCCAGGAATAGTGGTATTAATGAGCCCGATAGTAGCACCAATAGAGTTCGAAGTAGCCACCAGCACACTATAACTCTTCTGCACCGAAGCTGAAGTTCCTGGTGAAGCATACATACAGCTTGATACCGGGATCAACTCATCAAGGTGATTAGCAATGATAGGAGCATCAGTCTTAAACCTTCTAACATACCATTCCTCTTCGGAGGAGTCGTAGTAGAGAGCATTTTTGGATTGGGTGAAGTGAAAGGTGTTCTCCTTATTTTCAAGCAAGACAGCAACCTGGGGGTCTTTGAACTCGTCCTCAGAACGAAGAGAGATGATCTTATTGATTTTGGTGCCAAAAGCATCAATGGGTGCAAAAGTATTCGCAGCCAAAATATCGTTCATCTCAGCCATCCGAGTATAGTTGTTGAAGAGGTCAGACAACTCAAAAATACCGGGACTGAGTGCATGGACAAACATAGGAAGTGTTTCAGGATAGTTATTGTTGATAGAAGTAGCGGAAACGGAAATGGTTGCAGCAATGATACAGGAAAGGTGAACCAACATCATAGTGGACAATAATAAATTGCTTACAGTTCGTTTTCTTTATATACAACAATTTTTCTACACACTAAGCAGGACTATTATGGAAGCAGAACACAATCCTTCTCATTTCACCAAACGTATATCATAAACTACTGGTTACTATTAGCCTTAGTACGCTTAAGCTAAATGTCGCACCTTGTCCTGCTTGTATATGTTCCCCGGACGATAATGTCGCAATTGCAAGACTGACTCCGGGCCCCGGCTCCGCATTTGCCCTATCACTAAACACCTCCAACACCCCATACACCAGAAATCGAACATAAATACCCCAGTATCCGCCCCATACTCACCGTCTCCTTGACTGCCCCATTTTCCACTCTTTTCCGACCTTTCACCGTTTCCCCAGGCCTCACTCTCGCCTTCAGCCAATCAGCGCGCACCAAAGTAATATCTGGGGACAGAAAAAACCATAACCAAATTCATTAACTAAACACTTTAGTTACTACCATCAATCATGTTTCAATTAACTCGTGTTGGTTTAAATAGCACTAGAACCGCCTTGAGACCAGCTTTCACCCGTGGTGTCACCATTCCTTTCCTCCCAAAGATCCAACAACCACCAGGTAACATTGTTGGTACTGTCAATGACGCCTACGTCCCACCACCTCCACACAAAGCTGAAGGTTCTTTACACTGGACTGCTGAAAGAGTTGTTGCTGTTGGTTTAGTTCCATTGACTGTTGCTCCTTTCCTTACTGGTGCTTCCACTGTTGTTGATTCCACATTATCTGCTGTTTTATTATATCACTGTTTTGCTGGATTCCAAGCTAGTATCATTGATTATATTCCAACCAGAACTTACGGAAACTGGCATAACTATTCCAACTACTTGTTGTACTTCGGAACCGCCGTTGCAGGTTACGGTATCTACGAAATTGAAAACAAGGAAGGTGGAATTACCAACATCATTTCTAAGGTGTGGAAGGCTGAAAAATAAATAATTAGTACCATTCATATCCAATTTTAAAAGAATGAACCATGGCTAGTTTTGGTAATGATGTTTTAGATCACTTTCCAGTGGATAAAAAAAAACAATAACTGATTTGAAATTGTATATTTCATATTTCATATTATATCTCTATCTTTCATTTGTTGTGTCTTCTGTCCCATTGGACTAGTGACTTCTACACTGTTTCTTTGGCTGGCCTTTTCGGTGCTAGGCACCTCATATAGTATTTATTCACGAACTATAAACTGTTATTATCGGGGGTCTTCCTTTTTCTCGTATTATGAGTGATGGTGCCCTGTTGTAGCGATCCACCGACCACATTTAACCTCTCGACTTGCCATTTTTTGAGGTCCTGTTGCGCCTGTTGCAACGATCTCTTGCTTATATCCTCTTCTTGTAGCACCTTCAAGGTGTACTGAGTCAGATCATACGAGTCTCGAAGTGCATTGGCTCGTATAAGGTGCCATGACTCAATTTCATCATCTATATTCACATCCACTGCTTCTTCGTCTATCATCGACATTAACAACTGTTCTATCACAAAATTCACGTCTTGTCCCGTGATCTTGGCCACCTTGGATGCTGCATCCTCTAAATGGTACTGTTCCAGTATATCGCTTACTTTCATAGTGATACCTTCATTATCTTGTACCACTGTTAGGATTGTAAGCTTGATGAGTTTGGTAAGGAGCTCGACCGATTCGGACACAGACGCATACTGTTCCTGGTGCTTAATGTAGTCAGAATATGCCCCGAAACAGAAGAGCTCCACTATGGGGTCATCATGGGTAAGATGCCTTATGAAGTTGTATTTGGGCAGAAGAAGGAACTCCATTATTTGGTGACTTTACGGGCCGTTGAGGGTGTGCTTTTAAAAGGGATTGGATGTATGGTTCTAGTGGTGGATGTATGGGTGTATTAAGGGCCTTGTAACTATTGCTTTATGGATGTTTGCTGCCCTGATTGTTTCGTTTGATTTGTATCTTTTGGTAGTTGATTTGGACTTGGTGATTGTGGTTATCTCACACGCTGCGATTATCTAAAGTTACACTAAACTGTGCCAATAACAATGATTTCAAGACACACAAAAAAGGCGATTTCGCAGCTAATTGACCTCAGTAATGGCTCTATAGAAACTTTATCTTTACTAGTTACTTCTTCTACAATATTCTGATAAGTGGTGGTATCATATATATATACTATGTACGAGGTCTAAAGACTAGGGACAGTCTGATGTAGATCGAATTAGTGATTTGAAAATTAGAACTTCAGCCTAGGAATCTATGTCAATTTCTTGATATAGTACCCTAAAAAGAATACCATGACCATCAATGCCACCGACCGGGCCCCGTTCAACTCTTCCGATACCGATAGTGATTGTTCTACCGATTCGAATCCGTTGTACTGTGGAGGAGCACTAGGAGCATTGGAACTTACTGGAGCTTCAACAACCTTTTCCTTGATGGCCTTTTCTTCCACTGGTTTTGATTCGGTTTCATGATTTGTAGGTTCTGCTGTCTTTGGTTGTGCTGGTTCTGATTCTAATTGTTCAGCTTCAGCAGCAACTTCTTCAGCTTCAACCTTTTCTTGGCCTTCACTGGCTTCTTCATCTGAAACAGGTGGTGTAAAACCATGGCTATTTCCATTTATATAAACATGTGAAGTGGTAACGGCTGTGGATGGTTTTGAACTGTAGGTTGATCCTTCTTTCAAAAGATCTTTATCCATTAAAAAGCGATTCTTGACTGGTCCAGAATTCACATCACTGAAAAGTGCAAGCACATCCACCATACTATCCTGCGTCGTGGTGGTTCCTTTCTTGATTTCAGATGCCTTTTCTATATTATTATTGTTGTTGTTGCTGATATTGCTGCTGCTATTACTGTTGCTATTGCTGATACTATCACCGTTACTAGTAGTGGGAGTACTAGCAACTGGTTCATTGGTATTATTATAATTATTATTATTATTATCATTGATAATCTCTTCGGTCTCCTTTTCACCTAAATTAGATAAATCTAATAGTATTCTTTTATCTGTTTCTGAGTTGGAAGCTGAGTTCGATATAGATCTTATTATTGGAATATCTTTTTGAACACCATTATCATTTTCTTTCTCGGTTTCTAGTTCCTTTTCTTTCTGTTTTTTCTTTTGTTCTTCTTTCTCCTTCTCTTTTTGTTCTTTAAGCTTCTTTTCCTTCTCTTCTCTCTTCATTTCATTCTCTATCAATTGAGCCAATTTAGCCTTAAGTTTGCCATTTTCTGCTTGTACTAATTCAAGTTGAGAGCTTAAATTTTCATTGGCTTTGATCTTTTCCTTGAGCTTATGATTAGAAAATTTTTGTCTTTTTAAATCATTTTGAATATCTGATGAATGCCTTTTGAATTCAGAATCAATGAATTTAGTATTGATTCGTTTTAATTCACTTTGATAATTATTAAAGAACGTATCTAACGTACTTAATGATTGATTTTGTTGCTTGGCTTTAGTGAGGTTCAGAATTAAAACATTAATAGTACTTTCTAATGTACCAGTATTAGTGATTTGAGAATTATTATATATTCCAGAATTGATAGATGAATAAAGCCCAAGAAGACTATCTTCCAAATTAGGGTTGATATCTCCAAATAATGCATTTTCAAAAGTAATAGGATTAGCTTTGGAATTATTGATATTAGTATTGTTATTGTTAATATTATTAGCAGAAGAAGGATTTAATTTGTATGGATCTTCATTGATAGTATTTCCTTTGGTGGAAAGATGTGATTGAGTTTGAGAAAGTAATTCCTTTTTAGTGAGTTGATTATAAATATCTTCAATGAAACTTAAATGTTTAAATTCGGAAGAATCCAATCTATCATGTTTATTGAACAGTAAACCAGAATCGGTTTTAAATTTATTATTACCATTACCAATGACATTAATATTTTCAATTTTTAAACTGATTTGTTTATGAGTTGATTCAGCTTGAACATTAAATCCAAGACATACAGTATCACCCACTTTAATTTCCACAGCATCACTGCTTAATCTAGAATCATTCAAGTATGTACCATTAGAAGAACCTAAATCTTGAAGCATAAGTTTACCTGATTTTGGATCAGTATAAATTTGAGCATGATTTCTACTTAATACTCGCGAATCAAAATATCCATTAGTGACATCAGGTTTATGTTTAGTACCAGTTGGACGTCCCAATTTCGATGTTTCTGGGAATGTTGCCACTGGTAAATGCTTCTTGATAAATGTATCATTAAGCGGAGCCAATGTAACATAATATTGTACTTGATTTCTCTTTCTTGGATTTTCACTAGCCCGTTGACGAGCTAATGATGATGATGTAGATGCTGCGGATGATGTAGACCCTCCAGAAGGTTGAGCCTTCGGTTGTGATATCACCTGTGATTGAGAATTGGATCTTCTCCTTCCATATGGTGCAGCAGGTCCTGACACTCCATTGACCTCTGGTTCCTGATTCGCACCTTCCAGTCTTTCTGTACTTGTACTTGATAATTGAGATTCGGATGATTCACTGTTCGCTACGGACGACGAAGACGACGACGCCGAAGGAAACGGCTGCACCATTTCGTCTGTTCCCACTTCGATCATAGGTGGCGGTATGGATGTTTCTTTGGATAGTATCACTTGGTGAAAATTGTAATTACCCGCTGATAGTTTTAAAATGGAACCCCCAAATCTTCGATCTCCTGAATTGTTTGTATCACCCAAACATTTGATGAGAGGTGTGGCAGCACGTGACGCGTCTAGATTGGAAAATAGCTAGCTAGGGCCGCTCACCATAACATCAGATTTTGTACCTGTAAACAAATCATATAGACACAACCAAAAAAAAACAAGGAAGCATCACGGGACAATCCATATATAACGAGCAAACAAGCACAAGATACAAATTAGTGTTATTATGGCCAATTTACAGAACTGTATACTGTCGCTCCGGGAGTCGGTAGCACTTGTGGACGACTCGATCCGAGTATTGGAAGCTACTACCAACGATATACCTCGTATTCAGAAAGTATTAACCACCAGACGTGTATTTGGGTTGGTACCAGAAACCGATTTAGAAAATGCTAAAAGGACATTCAAAGGAAGTATCGAGCCACAAATTGCGTCTCGTTTGGATGTGATAGACCGCGAGATCCAGAAAATGTCCAGAAGAAAAGTCAACTTACAAAACCGTCATGATTTACAAGCAGTCAGATTACAAGGAAGCAAAAGAGACGTGATTGAATTACCTTTAAGTAGGCTCAGAAACCTGGGTCCATTGGACGAGACAAAGTTGAATAGACTCAAGTTTTTAAAGAATAAGAAGGAGAGATTGAAGTACAGTTTATCGCGGTTGAAGTTGAGGGATAGATTAAGTGTTACTCCTGTTCTTCCACCACCATAGATTTAAAAGATAGATAGACAATGGAAACAACCGTGAAATGACCAATGACCAAAAAAAAGTGGAGATTAGTGGAGTGAACTCGCCAATTGACCAATAATTGAAGTCTAATAATTAAGAATCAAAGAGATACCTTCAATGAGAGTTTCAATTTGGTATTCAAATCGATATTCCCCAACAGTTATGAAACATAAAACAACTGAACAAATGGAATGCAATGAGGAGATTCTAATTCAGAAAAGGACTTTTGAGGATGAGGCTCTGCAAAATATCATTAATTTCACTGCTTAATCAATTGGTCTCAATGGCTCTCTTCAGGTATATATGGTACGACCTCACAATTAGAAAGTATGTGGAGATCTGGCTGGTACCATATTTCACCTATTTAAATGCTCCTTACACTTAAGTCATCTGTTTTATATTTGAATAATCATCACAATACCACATTGATGAAATGAGGCTTTTTGCAGCAGGAACAAAATTAATTTCACTAATTCTTGCTTGTTGCATTCTACTATCCCTTGTCACATAATCTGCTCACCAGTACAGTATCTAATTGGGTAACGCAAGGCTGTCAATGCCGTTTTCCGCCCAGAGTTTACGGCCTTTTACCATACCACATCTCAATATGCTCGGTGGTAAACAGCATAAATAAGTCGAGTTTTAGTGGGTAAGCAAAGATCACCTAAGCAAAAATCAACTAAGTAGATATTAGCAAAATATTATCTTTGCAAAACATTAACTTAGCAAAAAAAAATGACTTCAGTGCATCGGTATCTCTGTAGAAGTCTCACTATGACCCTCCCTCACTAAAGCCACTCAGTAAGTATTTCCACATATATACCTGAGTATATGACTACCAAACGACAATTTGACTACCTGACTCACTCTGACTATGTAGCTACACATGACTACATAACCACACAAATATGTGGCTAATTGTGATTACCAGACCATGCATCTATTACTAAAACTCTTCGCCTAGCCTCATCTCTTCTCTTCGATATGGTTTATTTTGGAATTAGGCGTTTTATTTTCGCACTGTACTGTTTCACCTACATAGAGTAAATAGCCTTAGTCTCAGCCTTATGCCTTCACAGAACACTACCACCAAGGGTCCATCAATCCCAGTGGTATCCCAATCAAATACCACCTAATATCGTAGCACTATACACCTATCACCGCCACAACCTCGTCACCAGCATCACCACCAAAACTCCCTTCAATCTCACTTCTTTTCCTTCCAGATCTTTTTCATCTTTTCCATTTATTTTCTAGCCTCAATATCCGGCACTTTTCTTCCTCTCGTAAATCGCTAACCCTTAGCGAGAAGGGGCTGGTGCGCACACATGACCTTCCATCTGTAAAACCCCAATCAATTCTTTATATAAAATCAACAACTTTAAACGTTTGACGATTAACTGTTTTAACGGAACAAAAATGAACTTGAAGTTAATCTTATCACTCACTGCCCTTCTCTCTGTGGTAGCATCCAAGAACGTTGCCAAAGCTCCAAACTTTGAACATGCTACTCCTCAAAAGAGAGACGCCAAGAACGTCTACAACTTAGAACATTTGAAGGAAGAAGTTGCTAAGTTGAACACCAAAAGAGAAGCCAGAAATGTCTACAACTTGGAACACTTAAAGGAAGAAGTCGCCAAGATCAGCAGTCAAAAGAGAGACGCCGATTCCCATCAATTTGACGGAGAATATGAAACTAAAGTGATGACTGTCGTCAGAGATTTCATTCAAAAGAGAGACGCTAAGAACGTCGCCAACTTAAAAGCATTGAAGGAAGAATTCATCCATGCCACTAACCAAAAGAGAGACGACAATGAAATTGATCAAGATGTGGAAACTAAGTTTGCTACCGTTGTTAGAGAATACCTCGAAAAGAGAGACCCTAAAAATGTCGCCAACTTACAAGATTTAAAGGAAGAAATTGCTAAGATCACCAACCAAAAGAGAGATTCTAACATTGATGATTCTGATATAGAATTGGAAACTAGGGTCATGACTGTGGTTAGAGATTTCATTGGAAAGAGAGATCCAAAGAACTTGGCTTACTTAGAACACTTGAATGAAGAATTTATCTATGCCACTAACCAAAAGAGAGATGATAATGAAATTGATCACGATGTTGAAACTAAATTCATGACTGTCGTTAGAGAATACCTCGAAAAGAGAGACGATAGTGAACTTGACCACGAAGTGGAAACTAAGTTTGCTACCGTTGTCAGAGACTATATCCAAAAGAGAGATGCCAAGAACGTCTTTGATGTCTCCAAGTTCTCTCAAGATAACCACCAAAAGAGAGAAGCTAAGAATGTTTTCGACCTTTCTAAGTTCGGTAATGATGGTGAAAACGTTAAGTCCAAGAGACACAGTTCCATCGAATGGATTTTTGAAGAACCTCAGGATAATATCCTTCAATCTATTCTTCCTCAAGTCAGACTGGTCTCTATCTTTGCTAGTTACATTCGTGAATTCCAAGATATTGATAAAAAGACTGAACTTACCAATGAAACCATGATTATCATTGCTCCAGCCGACAACGCCATGGACTCCAAGTTGAACGGTTTCAAACCATGGGAATTCCCAACTCCTTTGAACACTTCTCAAGATGAAGATGCTGTTTCTAGGGAAAACCTTAAACATTTTGTCAACAGCCATGTTGCTTTGAACTTGGAACAAAACTTTAATATTGATGAAGCTGGCGAAGCTGTTGTTGTTAAGCTCAACAGTGGTGAAATGGTCAAGATTAAGCAAGACGGTTTAAGTGGAAAATTCAGACTCCGTTTGATAGATCAAGATTGGATCGACATTGAAAGTGCTCAAGAATTTTATAACGGATTCTTGTTTGTTATTAATGATGTTTTGACCAAACCAGAAAACCAAAACACCAGGTTCAAGTTCCAAGCTACTCACTGATCATACCTTTTATTTTATTTAATTTACTTTTATTACTTTTATTATGTTTGAAAATGGGGTATTCCCCACCGGTTGGAGATTGGATTACTTATTTAGTTCTTAAATCTACGTTATTTTTACTTTGTTAAATTCATTTTTCTTCTTTTTTTAAACATCTAGTAACAACATTTGATTCTAACTTAAATTACTTACACCAGTTTCTTCACTATTAGTTCCTCCCAAAACATACTCAGCTTTCCACTTGACTTTCAAAGGTTTATCCAAAGTATTTTCAATGGTGAAATCTTGAGTTATACCAGCATTACTAAAACCGTAAAGAACATCACCAGATTGAGGTTTCAAAGTCAATTTACATGATTTTGGAACCGCTATCAAGAACTTCAATTGGTGAAGTGGATTGGATTGAACATTACTAAGTAAAACTCTTCCTTGGAATAATTGATTAGTAGAGTTTGGTAAAACACCAACTTCAATTTTAAGAGAAGAAGATTGATTAATAGAAGTAGTTGATTTATATTGTCCTGATGGAGATTGTCCTGAAGAAGTTTGAATTTGAGATGGAGTAGAATTTGGGAAACTCAAACCAAATGGGTCTAATGATGAATTAGTATTGGATTGTAATTGAGGAGAAGGAGAATTGAAATCGCCTAAAAGATCAAATTGATTAGAAGTTGATGGTTTAGGTTGTTGTATTTGTTGATTTTGAACTGGAGTTGAAATTGGAGCTGGAGCTGGAGTTGGGGTTTGAGATCCTCCTAAAGCAATAGATCCACCAGCACCATAGAAATCAAGTGGATTAACCTTGGCACCATTTGAAGATGCAGAAGCACCATTATTGTTATTATCAGTAAATGCTAAATTAGCCAAATCACTCAATAAATCATTATAACCTTGGTCATCTCGTTGATCGTTACTAATTGGCATATCATCATCAAAATCAATAAGGTTCAATTCATTGGCAGCAGAAGCTCCACCCTTGGTACCAGTAACTGTTATCTTGGAAGCTTCTTCAACTTGACCATTCTTTAAGAATTGAAATTTATTAACCACAGAATTAACATTATCATTCAAAGCTAAAAGATCATTAACTTCTTCTTCATTATCATGACCTTCTTCAATAATCTTGGTAACAATTGGTTGAGAACTCTTAACAGAAGCATATAATTCAGTAATGGCTTCATTATCATTAATTTTAGTTTCACCACTTTCAACATTAATTAACATTTCAGCTAAAATTTCAACCTTTCTCTTTAATCTTGCAATATCATCACTAACTTGCTTTTTACTTTCAGTGATATGATCATCTTTGAAACCAGCCATAATTTTCATTAATTTATTAGCTTCTTGTAAATCTTGTGGTCTACCTCTTCTGATCAATTCTTGTAATTTGGCACTACGAACCAAATCATCTTCTTTTTGAACATCTTCTAAAGTCTTTAAGTTATCAGAAGGAGCCAATACGGCAGCATCTTCCAATTTAACTTCTGGGAAAACATATCCTTTGTTAGATAACAATCTATGCATATCTTTTATGTAACCAAAATCTTCCTTATATTTGGAGGTTCGACAAATGGTTTGATACCATTCTTCAATTTGGGCTAAAACCAATCTTTGAACTCTGGTATATCTTAGAGGAGGTCTTTCAGGGAATCTTTTAACAAGTTCATTCAAGAATTCTTTACGAGATATCTGAAGGTGGAATGGATAACCACAATTCTTCACAAGGTTATCTAATAAGGCAATTGCCAATTCGGAGGTTTGTGGATCTCTTTGACTGATAAGTTTAACAACCGCTATAGCTGCATCTCTTGGAGCAGATCCTTGCTTTGCATTGACATAATCACAGATTTCAAGGTTGAGGGCAAGGTTTGGTTCAGTAAGGGTAGGACGACAGGCCCTGTCTAAATGAGGAGTTAGTATGGATGAGCATTGAAAGGATGAAACAACCAATTGGGAATACAGTTTGATGATGAGTCAATTGCCAATGGTGGTCCCCGCTAAACTAGTTATTATCGGTTTCTTTAACGGGTTCTTCTAGTTGTTGATTCCAACTTTCCCACTTGATACAAAGATCATGATATGGGTCGATTGACAGGTCTAGGTACCAATTGAGCCGTAACAAGGGCTATGAACCGCAGATAAAAGCACTAGTATATCCCTGGCGAGTATTGATGATCGAACTGAACGGGTTTTTGGATCCATTTGAACATATTGGCTCCCATCACCACATCTGTTTGGTGGGAGTTGCCGTCGCAATGACTTTTGAGATTCCGTGGGTTGTAGGTGGCACCAGGCCCTCTTCTAGTTGATATACTTACAAATCCTTCTTAACAACTTGGGGTTGATCTTGGAAAGCGAATACGATCCAGATGATGACATATTGAGCTATGGCCAGACTAAACTCACTGGCTTAATGGAAGGTAAAACAGGAAGAACTAGTTGATTGAGGTTTTGACCCTTTTTTCGACAGTGCGGTGGCACGATGGTGGGGAGGGAATTAGGGAGAGTGACACCGAGCAACTGCGAGCGGATGGCGAGTGACACTAGGAGCGAACTAGCGGTGATTAGCCAGAGATGGGCCAACGGTACGGAACCAAAAAAGATACGACTATTTATGGCGTTTGGGACGGTAAGAAACGGCACGAAACGGTAGTTTAACGGTGGCTACTCGTGGTAAGGGCAGTTCCTCTATTTAGCCTTTATCAATCACTATGATGCACCCACGGTGTTCCAATTGGTGGTGGTGAACAATCCGCCAAAAAGTCTATTTTTCGCAGCACTGGTCTTGGCGGTGGGCCCCTAATTATAAACTATCCATCGCTAATCCTTAGTGCGATACCTGCCAGATAAAGTAAGTGACTTTTGTGGGACCACAACCAGACAACCACAACCACCACACAACCAACCACATTAGCCATGAGGTCATCGAACCCCGAATCTGCGAATACTACCGGCACCAGCGTCGCCACGACATCTACTGCCAGTGATACCGTGAATAACACTTCTACCGCTAGTGCTAGCACTGGTGCTGGATCAGGCGCTGGATCAATATCTGGAGATGCTGACATGGCCGATGTCAGTGTGGCCGGTGTAGGAGCTAGCGACGATATCGCCACCGAATCGGCACAAGGTACTGACCCACAAGACGACAACAACGACCCTGATCCCCTTGAGATCCGCCAATTGGCCCTTTCCTACGACTACCTCATGTTCAAGATCCACGATCATATCTCAGCATTGGCCGAGTCTACATACACAGCAATCACTGATAAACAAGAACAGATCAAAACAGAGTACTTCGATAAACAACTACATCTAGAAGAGGAAATGAAACGAGTCAATGCATTGATAAATACGTGTAAAGATCTAGAAATGGACTTTTTAAAGTTGGACCAATTGGGCATGTTTATAGGCGACTTCAAGCTGAGACTAGACGTGTTGGAAAGGGGCTTTTTGGAGTTGGAGACATAGAAGACTTTATTGAATAGAACATTGAGAACTCTTATCATCAATTGAGTGCTCATGAGTGGTTATACCTTTATTTATAACCTCAGTTCATATCTAAAAGTCTGTGATTTCTGGTGTCTCTTTATACTACCGAAAACCTCCCTAATTCCCTCTCCAACTCGACTCAGACTTTATTAAAGGCATTCCCACCATATCCATGCCCTGCCAGGTGCAGAGCAGATCCCGAACCAGGTCCCGAACCAGGTCCTTTTCCTGGCTGATTGTGAGACCCTGATGGATACAGACCGGTTCCTACCGGTGACGCCATTTTATCTAGTTCTCTTGTTGTCGCTGATACACCCTGTGCAGCCCGGTGTTTCAGTTCATTCTTTGCATATTTGTTGACCAAATAATTCTCCAATAATATAAAGTTTCTGGAGTTACACTTGTACATAATATTAATAAAATCACCAACTAATGGAATCAACCCAATTCCAAAATCAAATGCAATATTGGCCATCATTCTCAGTCTTAAGGAAGCAGGTAATCCACCTTCGATTTGTTCGGCCTTTTTCAATAATTGTAATGCAAATGCCACTGCTAAGAAATCACCAATTCCTGGAATTAAACCAATGATACCAGCCCATCCTAATCTCAATCCACAAATACTAAGTTGAAGATCAAGACGATATGCTTTACGTTTAATGGATTCCAAGATTTCCAAGTCGTGTTTAGGGATGAAATTGGGTAATCTTCTCTTTCTCTTTGCACCTTTTCTCTGGTAGAAATGAAGTTCGTCTGCTGGAATCTCTTCAAAATATGGATCCTCTTCAGGACCCATGTTTACCACATGATCTAGATTCGTCTAAAGTAAATAATTAGTATCAGTTTTAAGGAATTGACAAGTAATAAAACATGGAAAATCACCACCATCCACTTACCTTCTTCAAGAAGTATTGGTAGAATATCTGAGACATTGTTTATTGTAGAGATTTGAATGTTTGATATGAATTTCACCTAAATATCGATGATACGATGCGGCTGAGCAACCTCGCGCAAAACAGTGACACAACTTTAATGAGACACTTCAGTGACGAGCAAAAAGCAAACCACAATCAAATGGAAAGTTGCGTTAGACGGAAGAGGAGGCAAAGCTTCGCCTTTTTATATTTTAGTCTGCCAAGGTTCTTTAGTTTGCAGAATTGTTTGTTCAATTGCAGTTTGAGGTGTCAATTCACTCAACAGTATTGCATCTTTGGTCATGTACATTGGCTGTATCGCTAAGGCTGTAATCCGGGGTAAAAGTCGCACTATCAAAGCCAGTGATGGGACCTTAACTGAGACAGTAGCAAGCACCAAATACCACCAAACGGAAGTGGTGATGTCAATTGAGGCCAATAAACCGATCAAGTAATGAGCGGACCCAATGAGATAGTAATGTAGTATATGTAGCTATGGTATATCCATGAACCACTGGTTTAATCGCTGGTTAACCTCGTACTGTGTTTGTTTAGCCTTATTATTTGGGGCAAGAATAGAACAACCCCAACCCTTGTTTGCAAGTCATCTTGTAGTTGCTAGACTAACATTTGTGGTAACCTCTTTTTTAACGGAGGCAATGTGATTAATTGGTTCTCGTTTTGGTAGTTTTGGGGCCTGTTTGGTCCTGTTCGGTCCTGTTTGGCGGGTATTCCCTGTCCATAATGTGTTGCAAACACTGACGAATGTGTTCAATAGAACAAGCGACACGGGAACACCGTATACAATTTGGATCAAATAAAGGCTTTGTGCCACTCAATTAACATTTTTAACTAGATAAGTTTATTTTTCATCTCTTTTACTTGAATTCTTTACTGGTGCCATTTCTATCAAATGTAGTGTTTTTGCAACTATCCGCTTTTCTCTCAAATAAGATACTAGAAACAATCAGTGATTTTAATTATACGAAATGATCTATCCACTGTATCTATAGTTTATGGTATCCTTAATATACTATCTAATTATCTTCTTCATGGATTACCTCACTTACAATTTTTCATATGATATTTACTCATTATTCATCTACTTAGATATTCATAACTAAGAATACTTTAGCACTCCACTATATAAACTCCACCATTCTTATAATTTTTATTCAAAAATCGAATTGGCAATTATTATCATCAAACAGGTACTAATTGGACCACCAATTGCTTCAATTCTTCTCATTTAAACCTTTTTTGCTTTCTTCAACTTGTCAAAGTACTCTTTTCTCAAGTTTCTCAAATCTGGTGGTTGCTCAATTCCCATTTCTTGTCTGAACTCATCAACATCTTTGGTTAATATATTTTCCCAATAGACATTAATTAATGGCTTGGCATTGAGTCCACTTCTGAAGGCCCATGGATAATATATATTGTATAATCTTTCCTTTTGACTAGGCTTCAATCTTAATGGTGCAAATAAAGCTCCTAATCCACTCATAGGAATACCAATGTTCATATACTCAAATACCTTAACGGCAATTTCTCCTTCAATAATAATTGGTAACCCAGTGACTGCATGGTAAAAATCATGACATTCACGGTATCTTTGATATATATAAGCCAATTCTTCATCATCAATAAATCTTACTGGCACTCTGGTATCAGGACTGACACCTTCTCTATCTAACCATTTGATATATGTGTTACCAATGGAATTTTCTGGTAACAGTCTGAGGTAATCCAAGTCTAATGAGGCAGATGTGATTCTTGGTCTTTCTCTTAATAATTTACGTCCTGTAGCATCACTCAACATTTGCTTTTGTAATCCTCTTAATACTGGATTTATAGCAGTAGACTCTCCAAGAGCTACAATGAACTCATTTCTTTCTGGATGGAAATATGATCCAATTGATGATCCAATGGTCATCAACAATTTTTCTGGAAGATAAAGCAGAACGTGACCTGGATAGTTTGGTTTGGATCTTTTGAAATACACGTTTTCTTCACTGGTGATCTTATTGAATATGGCGTTTGGATCTTTGTAGTGAAGTTCACCTCTTTCCATTTTAGATGCTAATCTGTTATTTTCGGTGAAAGCCATGGACCCCAAAATCGTGGCTGCTGCCTCGATCAAGAAGGTCCTCTTCTGGCCCACAAGAGCACATGACTTTCTGGTTACAGGGTTGGTTATGCTGTACATGGCTTGGTTGAGTTTCTTTGGTTAATGTGAATATGAAAAATTATCGTACCACCAGTTGTCACGTGACTGGATGCAAACTTAGGATAATCAACTGGTTCTTTTAAGGTCAAACACAAGTAACTACCATTGTGGTTGTATAATGGATATTAATATTATGCTAGGTTATATATGAGTTATTCTATATTTCAGGGTAGAGATTTGCTATCAAACAATCCAATAAATTTATAATTAACAATTTATTGAATTCACAAGAGTCATTCATTTCATCATTTTCACTTTCGGTCTCATAGTTAAAAATCACAATCACTTTTCTAATTGAAGCCTTCAAGTCTTCATCTTTCTCATCGTAGAAACGGAAGAAATTGGGTCCTAATAAAGATGGTAAAACTTGATCTAATTTCTTGGTGATTCCAAAAATTTTCTCGGTCAATTGTGTGACATTTACCTTTTCCTTGATTTGGGGCTCATTATTTTTATCATCATTTTCAAATAAATCAACTCTTAACTTTTCAATTATTTGACAAAGAAAGTCCTCACTTAATACTTTGGAATTTAAAATCTTATTCGATACATATTTTGAAGATATCGAATCGATCTTTGACGTCATGACTGGGTGGATAAAAATATAATCTCTGAAAAAATTGATAATGCTTGAAAGGAATGGTTTTCTTACTGAGAAATTGGTTATGGTATCAATAAGCTTGAATAAAGAATTATTAAATGTAAGTTGGTAATTTTGTGATGATAATTCTGTTGTGTCTTTTGGTCCTACCATATAAGGAGCAAAACTAGTACTTGAAAAGTTGACCAATAAATGACTGATGTTCATGTATGTTCTACTAAGAACCGATTTTATTCTGGTTCCTAAAGATTCTGGGGATGATCTTTTCTGATCTTGAAGTTTGGAATCCAATGCTTTATCAATGGCATCAACAGCTGAATTTACAACCGTATTCAAGATAAATTCAGGAGATGCTAATTTTTCAAATACTTTGTTTAAGACCAAATCGCTTAGTAATAGGACTATTAAATCGGAAGAAATTTTGGAGTTCATAGGAGAAACTGAATAGTTGGATGACGCTGGATCGAATACACTAGTCAATATTTTTCTCATAATAATTCTAAAATAAAAGAACTTATTTGTTTCCAGGATTGGTTTATCATGGGATGCTTCTTGTTGTATTTTTTCTAAAGTTTCATTGGCAAAAATTGATTCGTCAATAGACTCATCATCTAGACATTGTGGTTCCGGTAATTTTGAACCCAAATCATCATCGAAAATCAAGTGCTTTTTGGCCAAATAATTAATTAGAATTTGGTCCAAGTCCTTGGATTGCATCAATAGATTTTTCCTGTAACTTTCAGCAAAGTGATCGTTAAGAATTTTGATATCATATTCGTCATAAGGGTCAGAACATACCAATTCAGATAAATGGACATTAAGGATCTCGGATATGTTATCAATTAATTCAATTATACTTCCATTTTTCAAGAGCGAATTGGCCCTGCTACTTAAATCCTTGATGACATCACAAATCAATTGGTACACCATATGAATAAATTCCATATTATCGGTATTTAATTTGGTTAAATACCATGAATTGACGAATTTCACCATGATTGTACTGAGAAACATATGGATCTGGAAGTTTAAATTGATATAAGTATTTTCATCTTGAGTAGAAGAAGTTGGAATAATGGCTGGAAGATGGTTCAACAAGATTTTAACCGAAACTCTATTATTCTTAATGACATATTTATTAGGGACAAAAAGACGATAAAGCAATTTGAAAGCTTCTGATTTTTCTACCTCAGTCTCGTCCTCTACCAGGTTAATTTTGAGGTCGCGGATCAATTTTCTAGGTTTGTGTTTTATCTCTAGCGCTTTTTTGAGGCTCGGTGTTTTGGACCTAGACGATGAAGATGGAACAAATGATGATACTGGATTGTGGGATGGAGTAGATGGAGTAGATGGTAATGGGCCAGGTGCTGAGCCCAGACCGTGACCGCCATGATTAAGATTCAGGGTCGATCCGTGTACTGGTGTTTCGTGGCCCTGTTCCAGCAGCGCCAGCGCTGTGTGTTGTTGTTGTTGTTGTTGTTGTTGTTGTGACCTCCAATCAAACTCGATACCTGATCTGGTGATGTTAGCGGTAGTAGTAGCAGTCGTGGGCTTTCGCTTAGATCCAGTCAACAAGTTCGGAGTTGTTGATCTTCGAGGACCCAAGCCGGGAGCCGACCGGAGCCGCAAGCCGGGATTGGGGGTTCTGGTTGACTCTGTCATCACGAATGACTCGATCACAAGGAGTTTTTTTTCTTTTAGTGTGGAATATATAAATATATATATAAATATACGGAGTTTTAGTTTGTTGGTCCTGTATAGATCTCTACACTATAAATTACATATAAAGAACGCCATATATCGTTATCTGCAGGCCCGGGCATCAATTACTAACTCAACTCCATACTTTTATCATCATTACCATCTAGATAATGGCGTTCAGAGCATCCACCAGATTGCTCAACGCGTGTACGAGGTTCGAGCCTCTCACCGAGCACTACTCCACTTTGCGCCACATCCATTTCCCCGGAATCACTCTGTTTCAAAGAGGTCAAGACATCCAAAATGCCATGGTCAATGCCAACCTTGATTTCAAGAAACTCGAGGGTAAGATCAAGAAACAAAAGAAAGACATTGCCAGCCAAGGCATGGTTTTGAATGAATATGAAGAATCGCTTCTTGACAAGATTTTGGACATGAAACCGTTCCCAACCTTGTTAACCTTTGAATTTGAAAATGTCTACACTGGAGGTAAAAAGGTCAAGCAAGATCCAGATTTGGCTCTTAAAATTCAACAATACGAAGCTATGGGATGTAAATATCATCAGTTAGAAAGAGGAGGTCAAGTTACTTGGCATGGAGAGGGCCAATTGGTAGCATATGGTATATTGGATCTTAAACAGTTCCGTGACTTAACCGTACGATGCTACGTTGATGCAGTTCTCTTAAAAGCAGTACAAAACGTTCTTCAAAAGAACCATTCTATTTCCAGTTTCTTAAACGAAAACCCTGGTGTCTGGACCGGTAATAACCAAAAGATCGCCTCTGTTGGTACCAATATTCAAAGAGCCATCACCTCCTATGGTATTGGATTAAATGTGAACCCAGACCTCAAGTTCTTGAACAGTTACGAAATGTGTGGATTGCCAGATTCAACCGCTACTTCTATCACTGAAATAACTGGAAAGAAATGGACTGTTAAGGAAGCAGCCGATCAATATGCGAAAGAGTTCGCTAAATTATTAAATATCAAGAAGGTCGAACACATGAGCGGTGAAGATATAAATCTTGAAGAACCAAGCCCATAAAAATAAAACTAAGCAAAATAAAGAACATATCTTGCCATGTAAATAGGATTCTTTTTTGGTACAATAAAACAAAATTACAATTATTAATAAATACAAAATATTATAATTAAAGTATGTAGAACAAAGTCAGAAAAAAAAAATAGGTTCAACATGACAAAATCAAGTTGGATAACAATAACCATTATTATTGGACCAAAAGCTTGATCACCATTCATCAAGTGATTAGTTTTTTTTAGGATTTCAAAAAAAAATCTGGTAACGAGAGAAGAAAATTAAACATTAAGAAAACACACACAGGAGCATAATAGAATATCCCAAGATAGAGAGAAGGCTTTTCTTTTTTTTTTATTTATTTTGAAGAAGTAGTAGTAGAATCAAATTAAGGAGTAAGATCATTTACCACAAGCCCCACTCACTTGGAATTTCTACTGAAAATCCAATGTATTTTATTGCGAAAATTCTTATTTTGAATACCCACCTTCTCTAATACTCTTAACTCATCTAGGCTTATAAAATTATACTAATCAATTGTTTTAAAAAATTGTGTGTTTGTAGGATTATATCATTACAAGCACGTTTAGTACAAAGCAAGACCAAGAGCAGTAAAACCAGCAAAGATGGTGGCGAAGGTACCCTTAACAGAAGAAGCACCAGACTTCTTAGATGAGGAAGTAGAAGAGCTAGAAGAATCGGAAGAAGAAGAAGAGTCGGAAGAAGATTCGGAAGAGGAAGAATCAGACTTAGAACCCTTCTTGGAAGAAGAAGAGGAAGAAGATCCACCAGCACCGGAACAAGCGTACTTGTCACCCTTAATGTCACCGTTCTTGTTCAAGCTGTCGAAAGCCTTACAGGTCAAGTCACCATCGGATTCCAAAGAGAAACCACCGTTAACGGTGTCCAAGTCTGGTAAAGTACCATTGTCAAACTTACCACTAATGTTGACGGAACCACCGACGGTCTTCAACTTTGGGAAACCAGAGAAAGACTTTAAGTCATCGTTGTCAGTAATTTGGAAAGCACCACCAACCTTGGTCAACTTAGGGAAGTCTAATTCTTCAACATCATCGTTCTTGTTAATAGTCAAGGACTTGCCGATAGATTCCAAGTTCTTGAATTGGATCTTGTCGGAAGAAGTAGAAGTAACAGCAATAGAACCGTTAACTTCACTCAAGTTGTTAGCAGTGAAAGAGTTAATCTTTTGGAAGTTAATGTTGTTAGCAGAAGTTAATTGATTTAAGATAACATCGACATTTTCAGAGTTGTAAGAAATACTTAAAGTGTCAGTAACGGAAATCAAACCAGAGTCAATAGTTTCAATTTCTTGATTGTTGTTAACGTTGAAAACTTGCAATTTGTAAACGTTGATACCTTCTAAAGAAGTTAAACCAGTGTCAGAAATAATAATGGAGTTAGCAGTGGTGATACCAGAGGTTAAACCAGCCTTTTCCAAAGCTGGTAAAGCGTTGAAGGTCAAAGTACCAACGGTGGTCAATTGAGCCAAGTTTAAGGAAGATAAGATAGAACATTCTTCAACGAGTAAATCACCAGAAACCAATTGTAAATCTGGGGCAAGAACAGCGGTGGAAAGGTTAGCGTTCTTGATGGTCAAGTCACCGAAGAATTGCTTAACACCAGACAAGTTAATGTCACCTAAACCGGAACCTTGGATAGTAACATCACCGACAGCAGTTGGACAAGCAGCAACGGATTGAACTTGAGCACTGTTGGTAGCGGTGAACTTATCGAAAGAACAACCGGAGGAAGCGGTTGGGGTGGCCGCAGATAAAGTGGAGTCTAAAAATTGTTAGTAAAACTAAGCCTACTTTAAAAAAATTGAGGGGTGCGTGGGATAATTTTGATAAAGCACATAATCCTCTATCTGATTTTTTTTTTGTCTGTATCATCAAGAGCCCTAGCAAAAAAGCCTAAGTCAAACAAACTCGGTGCTCGGGGCTCTTGTGAAGAAGGAACAAATAAAAAAAAGGTAGTGCATTTAAAGTGTATAACTTTTCTGTTTTGGGTAATTGCAAAGCGAATTAGCTGGAAATTAAACTAAGGGAGGACACAGACAAACCCAGCAGAGGAGAATTTCAACTAGGAGACAGGCTGAGCGGATGAGCTGGCTAGATCGCCAACTAGTGTGGACTGTAACAAGCTAAGCCCATTATATCACACACGTGATGGATCTCTCCGCTTGAAGCCCCTTTTTTATCCCGCCAAAAAAAATAGTGTGAAAAACCTGGATATAAACGTGAACCACCATGGCGTCAAAAAAATGAGAGGTCAATGAAACCTTCCCATTAAAACCTCATTGAACAACGAGACTAACGTCCTTCGACACAGCAACTGGTATGGCATGGTACCATGGGGTAAGAGGACAGTGGCCATCGTTCGTTACTCGCTTTTTTTTTTCCTCGTAATGATAAAATTAGACGATTGTGATCAAAGCACCAGTTTCAAAAAGATATAAAAGTAACATTCAGATTATTTGCTCGTAACTCCCACCATCAATTCCCACCACTAAAAGTTATACCCACTATTGAAGATCAATCCGATACATACTGTTAGCACCTAAAGTGACTCCGGAAACAGCTGCGATAGCTAATAACTTAGAGAATTGCATCTTTGATTAGAAGAAGTTGATAAAAATTTTCGGGAGGAAATTAAATTGGTTTTATAAAAGAGGTGGTGGTACAAAGTTGGCGGCTGGCTATACCCGAGAGATAATATTCGAGGGTGCCAATAGCACCGCCCCATTACAAAGTGGAAAATTCCCGTAAAAGGGGATTTGATGCAGCGAACATCCGACCTGGTGTCGACCCACATTACCATTAACTACAATTAATTGTAGCCCCCTCCCCAAGCCCTCGGATCTCGCATTTACAGTACAGTAAACAAAAAGTGATTCGACGGTTAAGGAGATTTTTATTTTCTGTTGTATGAAAAGTTGTAAGAATGGTTCAATAGTTCAGTTTGGAATTTGGGGGTGGTTTTTACCCTCGGATGTGTTCGGGTACCGCCCGTAAAAAATTGGTAACAAAAATAAAAGAAAAAAAAAAGAGAGTTTTAAATTTTCAGCAGATTTACGTCTTTTGGTGTTTTTATTGTTGATTATTTCCCTAATTTGGCCGGTGCTATATTTATTCTGATATTTCATTGGTCAAATGCTCGGTTAACTCGATCCAGTTGACATATAATATATCGGATACAGATGAATGAATGTATTGATGAATTGATATACAGCAAAATTCGAGTATCTCGAGTACAGGGCTACTGAGGGTAAATAGGGAGCTAAAAAGGATTTACGATGTAAGACCTATTCACAAAATGTAGTATTACCAATACGTAGATGGTTAGTTAACTAAACCCAGTAATTTATAATTTCTTTCTCCCATCACTTCTAACACTACATGACCTTTTTTTTTAACCAAGGTTTTGGTTTTAGGGGGCCCCCAATACCTAACCATACTTTCCTTTCCTTTTTCCTTTTGGGTAATCGAACTGGAAACAATAGCAACAAACTGATGCCGAACCCGAACAATCACCACATTCCCTAATGTTTATGTCAACAAATATTCACCAGCGATTAAACCAAAAAAAAAAAAAAAAAACCGGAATTCAAACAACTACATAAACGAGATTAAAGGTAAATAATTCCTAGACACAGACACAGACACAGACACGTCGATGTGATTTAAAAACGTTTGGTAACTATGGCAACTCTATGTTTTGATACAAATAACATATACAAACACGACAGCTTAAGCCGCTATTTTGTGGGTGGTGGTGGTAGGGGGCTTTATCTTTTATCTGGAATGGTTTTTTGTTTACTTGTTCTGTACCTCGTAACTTGGGCACTTTTTTTTTTGTTCTCTGATCCGAGCACTCAACCATTCCATGTGGTGCCGTCCGCTGATTACACATACATTACTATAGTTGAGGTCCCGGATGTATCACGTGAAGGTGGATTTATGATTATTTGATGAAGTTCACCTAACCCCCCACCATAATGCCTAATAGCATGTGCTATTGAGGCGTGGCTCTTGATGGAGGTTTAATTACTTGCATGAAACCCTCGGATCTCCGTCTTGGTGGTGGTGGGTGGAACATTTCATAAAAAAAAAACGTCTTGTCCGCCTTTCATCTCCTCTTTTAACCCTTGCCACAGACTACCTTTTTTAACCCCGTTTTTGCTCTTCTGGGGGATCACCCCTGACCGAATCAGATCACATCCTTTTTTGTGAGCTTCCCTTTCGGGCCCTCGAGGCTTCCTCTTGCATCTTTTGTATCCATGTTAGGTGGTGGTGGTAAAGGGTTTCAATTATAATGCGAAATGTATAGAAGATTTTTAAAAAAAAAATCCATTTTTAGAAGCTCTACGATTTTGAACACAGTTCATATGTTGAACTATTCTACTATAAAATATTCGTTTGAAACTTGGAAATTATAGTAAATCCCTTTGTTCTTATCCATTAAATATAAGTCCCTTGCATTAAGTATCATTATACTATTGACGTAAACCTTCTTATTTTAGGTTGTTGCGGATATTCGATAAGAAAGTAGGAAATGTTAGGCAACTTCGTACGTTTTTGCAAGCCTTCTATCAAATCAAGTAATCCCCGAACCCTTTTGAATTCAAGTATTAGTGGTCTGGATTAAAGAGTCGCTGGTTTTGCTATTCCTCTTTTTTTTTGCAACTTTTTAACAAATTTAGACTTTAACTGTAGCCAAGCACTTACCCTTTTAGAATTTAAGCTAATTTTATCTTCGATAGCTAGGAAATAGTAAACATTTGCAGTAATTAGATCTGGCTAATATCCCCAAATGTATGGTGTAGCAACTGTTGTTTTAAATTATTATTTTACTAGCTTGCAAATTGCAAAATAAAATCCAGAACCAGAATACTTGTAAACAATTACAACAAGTTAATTAAAATATTGAACACAATTCAAAACTTTCCACAAGTACACAACCATTATGAATTATGATTCTTGCTAGTTGACTTGCCTCTACTTTCTTTCGTAGTCACCTTCAATTCCTCCTGTTACAGCTTTTTTTGCAACTTCTTTTATTGCGAACTATACACATACATCTCTATAAAAAGACAACACACTGTGCTCATAAAGAGCTCTATAATCTAGCACTATGAATCATTAGTCACCTAGACAGTGAAAAAAAATTATTATATTATTATTAGTTTTTAAAAATTAGGAACTTGTTTGGTTGTTTCATTACAACCCATCATCAAAATTAAATTGGTCATTCAAGTTCAATTGTTGTTCAATCATTTCGGTCCAAGGTCCCACGAAATCAAGACCAACATTTCTATTATTCATAAACCATTCCATAACCTCGTTGTCACCAACCAAGACTTGTAATGGACTCTTTTGGCTTTCGGCTGGAGTAATGGTTTCACTATTTGCACTGGTTCCTCCACTTTCCTGTCTCAGATCAACAAAACCATTGTATCTCATGGAACTAGATTCCATATTATAATCTTGTTCTTGAGAACGGTAAACATCTTGGTAAACTGGCACAACTGGTTCTGAAACTTCTCCACCAGCAACCGAAGAGGGCATTCCTTTTCTTTTAAGATTGATGGCGATACCGTTGCCATTACCATTACCATTACCATTACCATTATTATTACTATTACTATTGTTGAAATCCTCTTCTTCTTCATCTTGGAAGCTTCTAGAAGTAGTCTTCATCTCTGAACACAAATACATCAACACATTGGAGTATCTGGTACACAAATGTAATTCATCAGGAGAACAATCTCTTAAAGTAATAGCAGCTCTTTGAATACTTTGAATGATTTCATCAATAGTAATCAATGATAATGATAAAATAGTAGAATCAAAATCATCAATTGAGCTATTAGCAACATTAGCAGGAATCTTTGAAGATTTCTTATGAGCAGTAATTGTGAGGTAACATTTAACAATAAATGCAACTGCTCTAACAATTCTGGTAAGCCATCTAACAGGCATAAATCTCAATAATTTTAATCTGTGAACTCTATGGGCCACCAATAACATCTCATTGGCAGCAATAAAGGCTTGTTCGATATATTTAGCAGACTTAGACATTTCATCCAATTTCAATGTGGTCTTAGAAGATTTTCTCTTCTTCTTATCTTCGGAAACAACCTTCGGAGTTGGACTTAAAGCCAAAGAATAAATGTACAATTTGACATAATTGAATTCAAATAAGAACGATTCTTGTTCAATAGCTTCAGAAATTTCTTTAGAAGTTTTGGAATTTGGGTATAACCAATGGTTCTGAACATTAGAAATATTTCTTAATAATTTATTATTGTTAGAAGGTTTTAAAAAGTGTTTATACTTTCTACCCCAGTTATTAATCAAAGGATTGATAATGTTCAACACTGACAAGTTTTGTCTTTGGGTTAAACCTCCTAATTGTGCTTTGTATCCATACAAAGATTCATGACCCAAAGACATGATTTGAAGCAATTCAATTTGAGCCTTTTGAGAATGAGTAAATTTCAAGATATGTTCACTTGAAATTCTCTTTAAATCATCTTCAGACATTTTCAATATCTTATCATCGTCATCTTCACCGTTTTCCATATCTTCTTCAGAAATTTCGTCCTCATCCAAATCAACTTCAGATAAGGAATGTGCCAACATAGATCTTCTACTAATATTCATTACCGAATTAATTTCAGCAATATGACTGGCCAAAAAGGTCTTGGAACTGATTTCCATGAACCCCATATCTTGAGCAAGACGAACAGCAGAACCAATTAACATCCAAGCCATACGATAACTTCTTCTCATGGCACCAAGACCCGCAAGGTTTGGTTCATCGGATTGACTAGCACCGGCACTTCCTCCTCTCGGTGGAACAGCACCTCCGTACATACCTTCATCATTACCTTCTTCTGCTTTGTTGGCATAATCACTCCATCTCCAATGAATGGCTCTTGGATTCCATTCGGTGAATAAATAGAAAGCGAAAATTGTACCAATAGATCTGGTACTTGCTTCAGCCCAGACAGTTTGAGAAATTAATCTTTGAACATATAACCACAAACGATCATGGACTTCGATATTTCTAGGAACACCTCCGTTTACACCAACATTATTTTCAAATGGATGATATCTTGAAGCAATAGTTAAAATTGTACACAACAAAATAGGATAACCAGAAAGGACAGTTGGAGAGTGTAAAAATTTAGGAATATGTGGGAAGAATGGGTGCATGGTAGTGAAGAATAAGTGGATTAATCTTTCAGCTTCTTCTTCAGTTAAAATACCATTTGGTTCGCCAATATAGTCGATATTAGATAATTTATTAGATGCTTTAGGACGAACAGCGAACCCGTTTTCTGCTGCTGGCATAGTCATTCTCTTATCCTTTCCTGGTTTCATGTATGGAGGAATGTATGAAGATTTTGGCTGTGATGGTGGTGAGTGTAAGGAAGGTGGAGGTTTAGGAACTTCCTTTTGGATGGGTCTATCTTGAGCTTCAAGCTGTGCATGTTTGGCTCTAGCGTCGATATTATCTCTTTCATCTGCTTTAGCTATAGTACCAGCAGCCTTGGCTAAAAATACTAAAGCACCTTCCATAGTGGAAAAATGGTTACTAGCCGACTGTGGTTTTGGAGCTTCTTGAATTGGTTCTTCTGTGTTTGGATTAAGGATATTAGTAACTGAAGGAAGACGGCTTTGACGTGGCTGAGGATATGGTGATGGCGACTCATTTTTGGACGACGGATTGCTTGGGAAAGGTACTTGGTTGGCGGCCAGATTCTGGGTCAGACCCACGCCTTGGTTCAGGGCCAGACTGATACTCTGCCTTTGACTCTGGAACGGACCTCCGTTGTTTGGCTGAAAAACGTGTTGTTGGGAATGCAGCAGTGGTTGCTGTTGATGTTGATGGGCTTGTTGCAGAGGCTGGTGGGCTTGTGGTTGGTGCAGTTGTGGTTGCGTGTGTGACTGTTGGTGGTGTTGGTGATGATGATGTGGTTGCACATGTTGGTGTGAATGCAGGTGTTGATGTTGATGCAGCAGGTGAAGTTTCTGGATCTGTTGAGCCAGAGGATGGTCTTCTTCTGGTTCTGGAGTATTAGACCCCTCGGGTGTCACGCTCTTAGGACTATCTTCTCCTTCCAACTTTCTCTTCTTCTTTCCAAGTGAGACATTGGCTGCACCGCCTCTTCTTGACTCCACAAATACACAGTCTTTCCGTTCTCTTTGACATCTGGCACATTTGCCTTCTCTTGGATTATCCACAGGTCCTAAATCACATTTGACTTTACGTACTCGACAGTTTAAACATGCTCTGTAGTTTCTCTTAAACTTAACTTGATTTCCTCCTGGTCCTGCCCCACCAACAGGAGGAGAATCCATCGACTCTCCAGGCTGCGGTACTTGTGATGATACTTGTTGGGGTAATGGTGATGCCAGCATTGTTTGTGACTGATCTGGATACAGTTTATAATCTGGATGCATCAATGGCAAATATTACTAGTTAAAGGTGGTGATGGTGGTGGTAAATTTAATAATAATAATTTTGAGTGATGTTACAGATCTAAAGCAATTTTTTCGTTTTTTGAAACAGATCAATAATGATCTTGAGGCGTTTGGTGGGTAAAAAAATGGTTCAAGATTCACTAGATGATTTGGCGCTGTGCTTACAGCAATTGGATCGAGTTTATCCTTTGGTGAATACTTGAATTATTGCGGTTATTGGTTGAAATAAACCTGGTGTGTAATTGCGATTATATTTTTTATTAACCGTCAGGTTCCGTTTTTAACCGCGATATAAGCTACTGCCACTTTTACTGACTAACAAAAAAAAAACACCCACTGCGAAATTGCAACTTAATAGTTATACTACTGAAATTTACCACAATGCTAATAATAATTTAAAAAAAAAACGCCGTAAATGTTGCAGGTTTAGCCTTTGCATTAATAGGAGATGCTGACGCTAACGCTAACCCTGACTGGTAACGGGTCGGGTATGTAAGTTACAGATCGGATAGATCGTTCAGGGAGGTGGCACCATCTTCTTTTTTTTCATAGTGTTACCTGTACCAATTTTTCCACCACTAATATAAGCCACACCTCATCACATGGGGGTAAGACAAAAAGGCAGGGTCAGATGGTCAAACGGCCCAATAACTTAGCCAACAATTGTAGTTATAGTTGTGGAAATAAAGAGCTACTGTTACATAAGCGAATATATATATATATATATAGAGAGAGAGAGAGAGAGAGACATAAGGTCACTGCCAATTGGTCACTTTTTGGTCAAGTTTGCTACGTAAATTCCCCACCGTCTTTTGGTTCTCGTCCCCTTGACTGGCCCTTGACTTGTAGTGACAAATAGGGACATATTGCATGGCAATTAAGGAAATCAGTAGCATGGAAAAAAAACCCATAAATAGTTTAAATTTACCCATCATTTAATGAATACCCTCATCGTATTTAAGGTATTCCTACACTGACTTACCAAGTAACCTATTGACAGTTGGATTAACCACATTTACCTCTCCACATATTCATTATATATGTAATGTTTTTTTAAGTTAATCTTTGATTTTGGCCATGCTACAGGTTTTACTACTTCTGGTTGTTCGTTGAACATTTATAATATGATATACACGAGTTTACTAAGCAGTACCATTATCAATAAATTAATTGAATTGTTCCTTGGCTGCAAAGTGAAACCACCAACCAATATATAATTCGATTGTTCTTGTGGTCATTAAATCGAAAAGTTGTAAGAGTTTGAATGAAGTAAAACACAATAAAAAAAGGATAGAGATTAAAAAACAAAAAAAAAACAAAAAAAAATTCAAGCTAGATTAGAAATCTTTATTTGCTTTTTTTTTTCACTTAACAGTAAACCTAACGCTTGACTAGTTGTAATTTCTTGACTTGTTCTTCCAAAGATTTCAATTTGGTTTGCATTTCTTCCAAATCTTGGTTTAATCTGTTTCTTTCATTAACAATATTAGATTCCCATTGTCTGAATCTTTGTTCTTCAGCCTTAACTTGTTCAGTAAAGAATTTCTTTAATGCATCTTCTTCTTCCTTAAACTTAGGGTTATGTAATCTTCTTGGTTTCTTAGCGAATGTAGATTTCTTAACAACTTCACCATTTTCATTAACTTCTTCCTTTTCACCTTCAGTAGCTTCTTCTTCATTACCACCTAACTTGACTGATCTGAAAGTTTCGAAATGGAATTCATTAGTAGATAATACTAAATCCAACATATTGGTTCTTAATAATAAACTTCTTAATTTCTTAAAATCACAATGTTGATCATTTTCAACTTCAACTAAACCCCATGGATATTTTCTACCTCTAACAAAGTTACCTGGAGCAACTTCGAATTCTTCTTCAGAACCAATGATGGCAAATGGCATAGATTCAATTAATTGTTTAGAATGTTCAGCACTGGCTGGATCATCTAATTCTAATGGTGGAGTATAGATATTAATATCTTGAGCTTCAATGACATCTCTTATTCTAGACTTAAAAGCTTCCAATTCAATTGGAGATAAAGTATCAGACTTAGCAATGATTGGAATTAAGTTAACTCTGGTAGAAAGACGTTTCATGATTTCAATATCCAATGGTTTAAGAGAGTGACCAGTTGGACGAATGAAATAAAGACAAGCATGAACTCTCAAGTCCTTCTTGTTGGATCTGGTTGGTTGTTGTTCTTGTTTCATGTATGATTCATGTTGATCATCAATGAAATCAATGATTGGAGTCCATGAATCGTGGTTGTTAACATTGTTACCAAATCCTGGGGTATCAATAATATTTAAACGGATCTTGAAGTTCTTTTCTTCCAAGATAGCACGAACGATATCAATTTCAACTGTTTGATGAGCACTGGTGAATTTGCTGTGTCTTTCGGTGGCATCTTGGTATGCTTTCAAGGATGATTGGAAGAGAGTGTTGATAAAAGTAGTCTTACCCAATCCACTTTCTCCGGCAACCATCAAAGTGAAGGTAGCACCTTGCTTCGATACAATCTTGTACCTATAAGAATAATGTTAGTAAAAAGTTTTAAATCCAACCAATTCTCCCAGATTTTTTATAATTAACACCAAAATAGTATATTTCTCATTCGTGTATCCCTTACGATCATTGGGATTGAGACCAGGGGAGTATCGGGTTCCCACTACCTGATCCGTATCGATCGTTTGACGATCCTTTGAAATCCCTGAAGGTTCTTATGAACTCGATGCTCTCGACCTTCCACTCATGTTGATGGCTTTTCTGGTATGTTTTTTTGGCATGGTTTTCTGGGTTGGCGGTGCTCGTCTAAAGGACGTCTGAATTTGATGGTTTACTTACCTTTGATTTGGCAAATTTGCAATTCCAACGGGTTCTGGCATTTTCCTATAATTCTGTATGTAAAGAGTGTCCCGATGATACTTTTAAAAAAAAATATAGTATTTGTTTTAAAGTATTAAAGATGATCAAAATGACAGAGTACCGAATCAAACACCCGTCGTCTTTTTTGTTTTTATTTGAGGGCGTGTGCGGGATGAAAAATTACGCGTGTAGAGAAGTGGGCAAGAGAAGGGAATGATGAAACAAGGCGGGAGAATTGGGAGTAAAACGAAGAGAAAAAAGGTGATTTACGGTGGAGTGGTGTCAATGGTATTTTGAAGTTTACGAACCCGGGTTTTCTGGATTTTTTAGAGTCTGATTTTACCCTGGTTTCTTGTACCTTATTTTTTTTGGTATAATGAGAATAGTGCACCATAGCATATATAGTAAAATTAACTAGGTGGTTTCAAAAGGGGGAGGAGACATTGACGAGGAGTGCGCTAATTTAGGAGTGACATTTTTTTCGACATTTGCCCCATGCTGTTAGGTGTTTGGTGTTTGGTGTTTGGTGTCTAGTAGTAGAGTTATGTACTGTGTTTTGTACAACCGAGTTTGATCTTTAAAAACAGTTACTTTTTGTTCACCACTTTTTTATGTCAAAAACTACACTTAATATTAACTTCAATTCAACTCAATTGACTGACTAACTTACCTACCTACCTAACTAGCTCCCTTTACTACAAATTAATTTACTACCATCGAAGGTACCTATATTTTTTTATATCAGAATAGCCAATACTTGATCGAATAACGATACAATAAATATATATGATATAATAATAAACTGAAGATCAGACGTTAATTCGATAGGTGATAATTTATCTTCTTAATCAATATTAAACAATAAGTTCTAGGGGTTGGATATCGATAAAAAAAACAAAGAAGATTAACAAACAAAATCACATACGAAATATACTAAACAATAGAACAAGCAAAGGAAGAAAAACTGACAAATAAAGAATAGAATAACATGGGACAGAGACATACAATAAAATAGTTAGAGAAAAATTGGGGTCACACGTCTTCAAAAAATCTAATCTTCTTCAGCTTTAGCTTCAGTGGATGCTTGTGGTTGCTCTTCGGTTGGAGCTGGGGCTTCTGACAAGTCGGTCCATAAGGTCAAGTTATCTCTTAACAATTGCATGATCAAGGTAGAGTCCTTGTATGAGTCTTCAGATAAAGTTTCCAAATCGGCAACAGCATCATCGAAAGCTTGCTTAGCTAAGTGACAAGCTCTGTCTGGAGAGTTTAAGATTTCGTAGTAGAACACAGAGAAGTTCAAGGCCAAACCTAATCTGATTGGGTGAGTTGGTGGTAATTCAGTAACAGCAACATCAGAAGCAGCCTTGTAAGCTTCTAAAGATAAGTCAGCAGCTTCCTTACGCTTGTCAGCAGTGGCGAATTCAGCCAAGTAACGGTGGTAATCACCCTTCATTTTGTAGTAGAAAACCTTGGATTCACCGGTTTGAGCAGAAGAGATCAAGTGATCACTCAACACAGATAAGATATCTTCACAAATTTTGGATAATTCAGCTTCAATCTTAGATCTGTAATCACGGATTAAAGAAACTTGAGTTTCGTTACCCTTGGCATCTTCCTTTTGTTCGATAGAAGAAACAATTCTCCAAGAAGCACGACGAGCACCAATAACGTTCTTGTACGCCACAGATAATAAGTTACGTTCTTCAACGGATAATTCTTGACCAGAAGAAGCAACGGCCTTCATGTTTTCAACCATTTCTTCATAACGTTCGGCTTGCTCAGCCAATTTGGCGAGGTAGACGGAATCTTCACGAGAGGCAGGCATTAATTGTGTTTTCAATCTAAAAGTTGTTAGTAAAGAAATCAAGATTGCTAAGAATCGTCAATAGAAAAACCACGTCGAAGGAATATGCGACATCACAGTAGCACTTGACGATCAACGACACGACATTTGCGGCGACAATTGCGAGATTAAATAAACCCGCAAAAAGGGTTGATTACAACGCGTCAAATCAACCCCTAATAGATTCAATCCAATTGTAGAACATACAATTTGATAAACTTATTAAATTGGTTTCAATGATTCAACGAATGTAATTATAGCCTTCAGGGTTCAACTCGCGTTTTTTCTATGCCAAAAATGAGTGCGACTACTATATGATCACGCAAATAAACGAATTCAGAGTCAGCTAATATTTGAATAGAATGGGTGAGATTTGGATGTACTAATGATATGAATGATTTCACTAGATGAATAATCAAACAACAATTGTACTACTCTTCCTTCTTCTATAACACACACTTGTTTTATCTCTATCTCTTTGTCTCCTAAAAAAAAACAAAGAATTTCCACCTAATTCAAAAATCTCGCACTAAATTAATAGTGCGAATCAACACGTAAACGGAGGTTTGCTAAGAGGCTTAAATCAACAATTGAAGGGTAAACTGTTGAATAAATCCATCATATTACGGTTGAAATATTGATTGGTGACAATTCATAACTGTTTAAGATGATTTGCTATGATTAATTTGATTGATTGAGAATTATAGGAGGAAATTGATGCGAATGTTGACAATGTTTTGATGGCTGTAAATCAATGGAATTGGGAGGTTGAGGAAAAGTTTAAACAACCAAAACAATTGTAATAGAACTAAACTTATATGATGGTGGGGTCTCAACTTGATTTGAACAACTTGGTTGTTTAATAATCAAAATAAAAATAAAATCAGTTATTTGTCCAGTATATTGCCACTGGACCCCAACCCACAACAATCATTCTCCAAAAAACGAAGTTAACCCCAATGGAAATAGAGACATAGCAAACTCGATAAATACCACTATATTTGGCCTTCAAACGGTTATAAATGGTTTCTTTGACATCTGATTCCTAAATGAAATTACACATACGATTGATGATAGGATTGATAGAATATCCAATCTAATTAAGTTAAAAAGAAAAAGAAAGGAAAAAGTCCCGACGATTTGGCTGGTGTGCGAGCAAAGATTTGATTTTTTGGATTTTTTGCTCACGGAAAAAACTACTGTAAACAGGCGGGGCAGAGATACAAAAAAGACCAAAAACGGGGGGGGAAAAAAATGGGTGAGAGTAGCAAATGATAGGTCAAATAGAGGGGAATTGAATACTACAAAATGACGTAACCTTTCAAAGGTTAGTAGTAGTAGTAGTGGTGGTGGTGGTGGTGGTGATGGTGGGGGGGACCAGGCTATTCCACTGGTACCTTGAAAAAAAAAAACTATCAAAAACATTGCCAATTGTGAGTCAGTGTTGGATGGTGCTTTCTAGGGGGAAGGTTTAGGTACAATTGACAATTGTATATACCGAGCACACCCACTCAGCACACACCCAAACCTTAAGGAAGGGGGAGGGTCACCACCTTTAAAGTTGCGTAACGTGGCCCAATTGGGCGGGGATAAGGATCATGTGAGATGCGCGTGATGCAAAAGATTACTGTGGTGAGTGATTGGGTGGGGGGTGGGGGACAAATGTGTGGGTGATTGGGTGAGTATGTACGAATGTGAGGGTTGGACACTGGTAGGTCTGTGTTTACAATACTAAGCACCACATCGGGGAATGTAGGGCTGGTATATAAAAATATTTAGTCTTGGATGCTTGGGCTAATGTCGCATTAGATAATTAGATAGCGGGAATAGTAATTACCATGGTGGTGGGGGTATCCCTATGGCATAAGGCATTGCAGCCAAGTTTAATATATTTTTTTCAATTTTTGGTAATTTTTCAATTATTCACAAATAGCTGTGGAGGTCTCAGACTTTTGGTTAGTAATATGATAATTAATGTTAAAAGGCTATTCGTAGGGATTGTTAGATCAGTGTGTCAATTGTTTGATCTATGAACTTTTATTACCAATTGGGTATTGGAGCTTGTACCTGGATAGTTGATCTTTACACCTTAAACTGGTGAGCTAATGTTTCAGTTTTTGGTTGCTCGCTGGGTGTACCTGGCCATACATAGAATAATTTTACTGACGCATTGACGAATAGTGCAGATCGTAAACCTGCCGATAATATATTATCTGTACGACTACTTAGGTATTATCCGGTACTAACAATCAATTCTACTTTAAAAAATCTGTTCTTGTAGTGGTATCTTTTCAACTCTTATTAACCATCTCGTTGACCATTGGTTTGACCAAGACCTATTATTATTTAATTAATGATTGGTACCCGTGGCCCAACTTCACCATCCCATTTGATATCGTCTTTTTTTTGGTTGACAATAGACTTACCAAATGGGCCTAGTAGTGGAGTGACCAACAACTGAGGGATCGTCGTTGTAGATTTAGTGATTCTCGGTGAATAGGTGGCTCCATGCAACACCTTGCAGTACAATTACGAACCTATTGGAGACTCACCATCCTAGAGGCGGTCCCGGATGATCGGGGTACCGATCCCTCCAACTGAATAATACCGGACTTATCACTTATACTATAAGCAGTACATGGTAAAACAGTATAATGTCGTATGGGCCATTACTACATTTAGCCATTTTTCACTACTACTACTACTACTACTACTAATAATAATAATCATTTTATCACTCACCAAAAAAAGTGTTTCTACTGTTTATTCATGCTATAATATACACTACTCATCCAATTGCATTGAATCAGTACCAATTTGTAACTTATAAGGAGAACATTCCTTAATTTTAATACCAAATCTCTTATCCTTACTTAATTCAACAATTTGGTTAATACTTTCAACATATTCACCAGCTAATTGGAATTGAGAATGAACATAACTTGGTTTACTTGTCTTTTCACCACCAGTTAATCTAATAACTTCATTACCATTTTCATTAATAATTAAGGTAGTAGATTCACGAACATTTGGAATATTTTGTCCATGCTTCAATAAATTCTTTAATAATAAAGATGAAACTCCTAATTGAGGTAATGGTAATTCCATACCTGGTAAAACTGGTTTATCCATATCCATACCATGTTTACCAGTTGGATTAGCACTTAATAAAATCTTGTTAAGTGGTATGAATTTAGTGATTTGAATAGGCTTATTTTTAACCAAATGACGATTAGTTAATTCAGATAATCCTAATCTATTAGTTCTAATATCCTTCTTAATTAATTCTAATTGTTCTGGAATATTTTCTTCTTCTTTAATTGGGAATCCTTTAGAAGTTTGAGATAATTTAAATGGATAAACAGAGAATCTCTTATCAACATCACCTAATAATCTTCTGGAAGTTTTAAGTCTTAATTGATGGTTAATAGCATAATCTCTAATATGTAAAGTACTCTTAGCATTGAAACCTTGTCTACTGTTCTTACCAGTGAATTCATCAATTTCTTCTAAAGTGATTATACCAGCTCCTTCAACATCATTAAGAGAAGCCATTCTAATATCAATTTGATAAACTTCACCTGGAGTAATAATAAAATCATCAGTTGGAATAGCACTAGAATTATCAGTACTCTTAGAAGAAGTAACATTAGCAGCAAGAACTAATTCTTGACCAACACTCTTTTTCAATAATTTTTCTTCTTGATGAGATTCATCCCAGACAACACCCTTAAAGTCTCTTTCAGCAACCACACCTTCAGCTTGACCTGCTAAAAATCTTCTAACTCTTCTGATTTTAGAACCTGGAACAACAGCACAGTTGAATGATTCAGCAATAGAGTCAACAATAGATCTAATTTGAGAACCACTAACTCCATTACCTTGTAATTGTTGAGGTAATTTTTCTGGTGATAAAGATAATCCTAATAATGCAACCATAGTTTCAGTAGCAATATGAGCTGCACAAATGGCATCAGCTTTAGATCCTAATAATGGTCCGGTTGGTTTACCTTCACCACCTGGGTAAATGACAATAGTATGAGAAGCGTTGGCAGTGTAACCATCGATTTGAACACCTAAAGAAATAGTAACAACATCTCCAACACTTAAAGTGTATGGTTTTTCATCATCTAATTCTGGTGCAAATCCATTACTTAATTCATTAACATCAACAGTAGTTGGACTAGCAATTCCCTTTTCTCTAATGACATTATTATAAGTTCTTCCCAAGAGTTTGGTCAAGTAAGAGTCGGTTAATAAACATAATTCTTGAACACTAATTGGTGCTGATTTTTGATAATGGTATGAATCATTAACCAAACTAATGGCATATTGTAAACCGGATTGAGTGATTTGACCGGCAACTCTGTATTTATCTAAGACAGAATCATCAAGGATATTCTTCTGCTTTAACAAGATGTCGGCATCATCTTGGTGGACTGCAAGTTGCATGGTTGATGGGGTTGATGGATAAAGAATTATAAAATTTAATTTTTCATCTCATCGCGATGTGCACTCACTAACAAAGTTACATAGTGAGGGAAAGTTAGTGAGAGTTAGTGAGACTTAGCGAGAGATGAGACTTGGACTAAAGGTGTGTATGAAGTGAAACAGGGAGGGAAAAAAAAAGAACAGATATATTAGAAAACACTTATATTAGACAATAGAAATATATATCGCGTTACGATTAGCTTATATTCTACATAATTTTTGTCTGGGTTAATATTGCATTGTTGTGTTAAATTGCAGTCTCATCAGACCAAAAATTGGTCCCACCATCGCACTTTAAAATTACGTAAATTAATTTGGATCTGTTTAAGCCATACGTTATTCTTTTAATTCTATTGATTAAAAAACAGAACAATATTCGCTTTAATGAATCAACATAATCCTGGTCTTATTTAAGACCAGATATTCTTCAGTTTTGTTCAGTTGATATTCAAAAAAAAAAAAAAAAATGGCGACAACTGCAGGATTCGAACCTGCGCGGGCAAAGCCCAAAAGATTTCTAATCTTTCTCCTTAACCACTCGGACAAGTTGCCATAAAACTGAAATTGTGGTACAGAATGCGAACTTAACATATATACAGGATCATGATTAGTCAATGATTACGCAATACAAGAACCGAAGAGGATTTAACTGAACAGGGTTAAATCCACGGTATGGCTAGTACACGACAGAGGGGTTTCACCTCCTCAAGAGACGGCCATTGGTTGACTTGGTGGGTTCTTCGTTTGTTGGGTTTGCCGTTGTTAAGCTCTCCCAAGTATAAATACCAGTAGATTTATAGTTCTTTTAGAATCATCAACAAACTAGGTTACAAACGGTTCAGTCAGTTCTCTACATAGTTCGCTACTGCACTTAGCCATCAAAGGACGAGAACTTATAAAACAGAAATTTATTATTGCAAGATTGTTAATGCGTGTGGTAAATTAATAGTTGCAAAATTCATCAAAGTACGGTTATATGCCATTATAATGAAAGATTTCACCATCATTGATATACTTCAGGGAAAAGAAAAAATTTCTGGTGGCCTTGTGTTAATTTTGTCAAACAAAAGGTAAAACTACACCGTTTCCAATGATTATACTGAGAACACCAATTTAATCTACACTATACTTCTGCATTTCTTTACTCTATTTGAATTGATATAAAACAGTTTGATTAGCAATATTATAATTATATAAATATATGTGCATCGTATTGAAACATTTACCTTTACTTACGAGATATAATTTACATTTTATTTGAACTAATATCACCTACTAATACATTCCTAAATATTTCTCTATTTACAATAAATAATCATTAATATCTGCTACGAAGATTATGGTCTGTCTGGTTAGATTCTGAATTTACTTTTGGTTCTTCATGTTCTTGTCTTTCTTCGCTTTTCACAGTTTTATTATTTTCACTCTTCACAGGCTTTTGATCTTGACTCTTTTTATGTTTTAATTCCTGTGATTCTTCTGGTTCTTTCTTGGTATTCTCATCCTTTATTTCCTTTTTAGGTTCTACCTTAAGCCCAACAACTTCTGTCTTTTGTTTCTTTTGAGGTGGTCCTTCTCTCTTGAAGAACAGAGTAATTGAAGCAACTGGCTTTGCTTTCTTTAATACATCAGGTCCTTTATTTGAAGGATTACCAACTAATTTTCCAACTGGATAACCTTCAACCCCAACATATGCTTTATTTGTGGCGGAATTTAAACATGTATCTAACATAGATATATTCCAATCTTTCTTAGGATTGAGCCACTCGTCCCATTCTGGAGTTCCAGGTTCCAAAAATATAGGCTTTCTGCTATGAATCCAAGACAAATCACCAGTATCTGTTTTGAGAGCTGGACCAGTAACAATAGTGAATGAAGACAAGTATTCTCCCTTGATATTAAAATTTTCACTATAATTGTGGTTATGCGAATATAATCCAGCCAAGTATATTATTGGACTACGGTCAGAATGGACAAAATGAGGGATCTTTTCTTTTGGAGTCTTCAACCATTCAAAGTATCCTCGTATTGGTACCACACAACGACTCTTTTTTCTGCTACTGTTCCATTGAGCTTGGTTTTCTGCCAATGACTCCTTTCTGCAATTGAAGTACCTACCACTGTATCTACCCAATTCTCTTGAATAAGGGGCTCCTTCAGACAGGCTCTTTGCTCCTACAGGCGTCTTATCGTTTGGCTTGGCCCATGTGGGGATGATCCCAAATACCAGTGACTCCATCACGTATCTCTTATCAGCTCCATGAGAGTCCTCATCCAAATACACGATCAATGAAGTGTTTGTAGGAGCAATATTATATGATTCATAGTAATTAGAGACCTTGGTAGTATCTATTTGGACCTTAGTAGTTCCATCTGGTCCATCTACGTTGCTTTCGTAGATTCCGTCTTCTAGCGCCTCTAGTTCTTGTTGATCTCCTCTACCAACTAAAGCGGTTTGATGGAATTGACTTGGCAAATCAGCCACATCCTGAGGTTAGTACATGGCAACGAATGGAACATCCAAAAATCAATGTCTGGCTCCCGGTTCCTGCTCTACTTACTACTCCTAAAGCAAATCTTCCACACATGTTGATGTTAATCTGGGGAAGAATCAAGTGGCGATACGAGCGAAAATGTATTGCTGCGAAAACCAGATGGGACTTGATAACGTGATGTGATAGACTAGCAACAAGAGTTATTGCTACAGAACACTAAAATACCAGAAGAGGGAGAATTAAAAACACCAAGAGATATAACCGTACCTTGTTAAATACTACTATGTCCCTTGGTTACACGGATATTGTGGGATCTATCAATAATTGTATGTTACAAATAGCCCCATTATAATTGATTAAATTATTAATTAAATTATTAAACTATTAACTATTCTATATTATATGGTATCACATATTCTGAAGCTTGTTAATGTATTTTTTTACTCCTTGTTTGGTTGTTCCTCCACCTCCTCTGTCTCCTCTGGACCTTCCGGACCCTCGTTCAAGTCTGGGTCATAATAATCGTCTTCTTCTCCAAAGTATTCTGGCTGCGATTCCCGATCCAAAAACTCATCGTATGGATGGCTAAAATTATTTGTACAGTCTGGATCGTCCGAATACTCGTCCTTTTCATTCCCATCAAAATATTCTGGTTGGTCCTCCTTGGGTAAATTCTCATCATATGAATGTAAATGGAAACTTTGGCGATACTGTTGTTTCATTTCTTCCTTCTTACGTCTTTTGAAATCACGATAATCTTTATCCATAGCTTCTGCCTTTTCATATTCAACTTCTGGCACCTTCTCATCAATTTGAGTTCCGAGATGAGTTTTCTGAACAAATGTAGTACCTTGTAATTCGGGTGGAAGGTAATCTTGTTCCACCTTTCCTTGCTTAAAATTAGGATTGTATCTATAAGAATCTCCATAGCCCAATTCCTTCATAAGTTTGGTTGGTGCATTTCTAATATGCATAGGAACAGGAAGCTTGGTATATTCAGGATGCTCCTTCAATAAAGCTTGGGCCGTTCTTAAAGCACGATATGACTTCGTAGATTTGGGCGCTCTGGCTAATTTAACAGCACAATGGGCCAATATAATTTCTCCTTCTGGCATACCAACGAAATCAACTGCTTCTTTCGCAGCCACCATAAAAGGTAAACAAGAACTATCTCTGAGGCCGATATCTTCACTGGCTATCACGATCATTCTTCTCAATATGAACATAGGGTCTTCACCTCCAGAAAGCATCTTGGTAAGGTAAAAAATTGCAGCATCTGCATTTGAACCTCTGACCGATTTATGGAATGCACTAATGATATCATAATGAGACTCTCCAACTCTATCATACATCTGGTGGAAATTTCTGGAACTTAATAAGGGTTTAAGCATGTCTGGGGTTACATGGACCACTCCTGTATTTTCCTCTTTGCTTGTGAAATCTTCTGTTGATAAATAAGCATTGACAGATTCCAATAAATTCAATGCTACTCTTGAATCTCCCATTGCTAATTCGGACAAATACGTGACTGCATCCTTGTTTAAAGAAATATAGTGGAGTTTATATAAATTCTTTCTGAGCTTGTTGACCTGATAAAGCCCTCTATTTATGACTCTGGAAACTGCTTCTGTGGACAATGGTTCCATGACAAAGGTATGCATTCTTGATAAAAGGGCATTATTTAAAGTGAACGATGGATTTTCAGTGGTTGCTCCTATGACTGTGACTATACCCTTTTCAATTACTGGAAGTAATAAATCTTGCACTCCCTTATTGAATCTATGAATTTCATCTAGGAATAAAATTGTTGATCTACCTGTCAATGATTTTTCGTTTTCTGCATGCATAAATGCTTCTCTTAAATCTTTGGCATTACTTTGAGAACCTGATAATTCAACAAATTTACTAGACGAATTATTGGCGATGATTCGAGCTAATGTGGTTTTACCTACTCCTGGTACTCCCCATAAAATGAAAGATGGAATGTGATCTGCCTGTATAATATTTCTTAATAATCCATTCTTGCCTAGTAATTTTTCCTGTCCGAAGTAATCATCCAAAGATTTGGGCCTAAGTCTCTGGGCCAAGGGTATACCAGCTTCTCGTTTCAATTGGGCAAGTTCTTCACTTTTTTGTAGGATAAGTGATTTCTTAGGTTGCTCCTGTCGTATTGGGCTCGAATCTTCTTTCTTAGGGCTCAGTAATATTTGTGTAGTATCGACAACTTCAACAGGTTCTTTCTCTTTCTTGACAAAACTAGTATTGAGCACACTATTGCTGGAGCCATTGAAGCTGATATTTTGACTTTTATTAGGGGAATCGTCTTCGGTACTTTCTTCTATTTTTTCACTTTCACTCCGTTGGTTTTCAGATCTCTCTTTCTTGAGTCTCTTTTCCTCTATTAATAATCGGGTCAATGAAGGTCTGTTCTTGGTACTCTTATCGACCTTTGGTTTCTTCGAGTCCATCTTCAATCCGAGCGACAGGAACATATTTTCTCTCTTCTTGGTCGTTACTTCTTCTACTACCACTATATCGTCTCCATCTGGTGATGGCGTCTCCAATTTGCCAGACTCTTGTGAGTCTAAGCATATATTAACATGCCGCTCTAGTTGTGCTATGTTGAATAGTTTGGAACAAATAGGACACTGCGTTTCCATCTTGAATCGTTCAAACTATGCTTATACGTGTTCTATGCTTCCTTTGACGGTTTTGACTGGGCTTTTGGGGGGCTTTGTCCTCTAAGCTTCTGGTGATACTTAATGAGTGAGAATTGATCTGGTTAATGGCGTATGATCTATAAGTGTATGTCTTTAATCGGGGCGTTAAACGTCTTGGTTATAGTGTTGACTGTTGGATAGAATCTTCTAGAACACCTTGGATTCTGCTATGGTTCCCCTTTTTCGTCCCTCTTGGTGTTGGTGTGCAAGTAGTACGGGTCTTATCTGGTGAAGTTCCCTGATGCGGTTTGCAGTTAATTCGCGGGACGCGCTTACTGGAACTTTATCACTTTCATCATCGCCACCTTCAAAAGTAGTACCAGGAAGAGGATTCAAAACACCCAAACAACCAAACACCCGAGAACCTAAAAACCCGAACATCATCACTTTAACAAGATGTCAGAAACCGTACTTTCCAGAACCCTGGAAGACCAGGACTTCAAACGAAGAAAGTCTCCCAAACTCCAATCTCCCAAGAAAGCCAAACCAGGACTCCATTCTCATGAAATAGAAGATAAGTTTGAATCATCAGACGAAATAGCAAAACAGTACAAGAAGTACCAGAGTGCTCCCAAGTTTGACTACAATAGCGAAGAGCTCTTTTGTATATGTCGAAAACCCGACCATGGAGAGCTTATGATAGCGTGTGATGGATGTGAAGACTGGTTCCACTTCAAATGTATGAACTTGAACTCGAAGTATTCCAAGTTGGTAGCCAAGTTTTACTGTAAGTTCTGTCAGTGGAAGGGCTTGGGAGTCACCCAATGGAAGAGAAAGTGTCGTTTAGAGTGGTGCTACGAGCCTATTCGTACTAATTCCAAATACTGTAGTGATGAACATGGAGTGATATTTATGAAAGAGCATTTGGTCACCAGAAACAGGGCCATTAATGATTTAGAGGCTGGAACCATAAAGGAGATCTTGAAAAACGCAAAGACTCGTGATACTTTACTCACCTTGGGTTCAAAGTTTCCAGAATTACCAGAAGTTGAACAATTTAAAGCCAATCTGGACCTATCAAAGTTTCCCCAATCAGTTCAAGACGACTTAGGAAACATCAATAAGAAAGCAAAGAACTTAGAAGAATCTGTTGAGTCTACCACCAAGAAAATGGACCATTTAATTGTCATAAAAGAAATCGTCAAAAGTATAAACGATAAGTTAACCGATAATTTCGAAGAAAAATCTACAGGGAAGAAGAAATCAAGACCAAAGAAAGTGGACATTTGTTTATACGACAAATCCTTGAATGAAAATTCCACTGGAACTATTCTAGAAGAAATCTCCAATACTCCAGAAACAGAAGCCACATTCATGTCATTAATCCGTGAAAAATTGAACGACGAAACTGATCAAGACTGGTTCAAAGAGAAGTTATGTATTCAAGATAGAAGAAAGTGTCTTCGTCACAATGGATGGTGGAATTTAGTCAACGATGAATTGGGCAAGCAATTGAACGAATTGAACATGAAGACCGAGAAAGTCCAAAAGGAAAAAGACCAGATCTTGAGAAGTTACAGTGTAAGCATCTACGAGTCCAACCAATCCACTGATTAAGTGCTTGGAACATATACCTACTAATTGAAAAAATTCTTTGATTTCAGGAGATGTTCCTTTTCATTACATTGTCATATATATAGACTGAAGTACTAGAAGTGGTAATGTGTGATCAGACCGGTCAAGAATCGGCTTCTTCTGCGAAAGCCATTCTTTAAAACTATTATAGACCGTTTGGATCTGCAAAATCCACACTTCATGGCATTTATGAATCGTTCTTCATACCATTGATGGTAGCAACGATCTTTCTGGCGTGTCTATAAGTTCTGAATTCACACAAGTAGATACCTTGCCAAGTTCCAACAGCTAATCTACCATTGGTAATTGGAATATTCAAACTTACACCAATGGTAGAACTTTTAATATGACCAGGCATGTCATCTGGACCTTCATCAGCATGAATATAGAAATTACCTTCTGGAACAAGTCTATCCATGGAATTGGTGAAATCTTCCCTCACATCCGGATCATAATTCTCATTTAAGGTCAATCCAGCACTGGTATGTTGTAAGAATAAGTTTAACATTCCTACTTTATAATTCTTGATTTGAGGAACTTGTGCGAGCACTTCCTCGGTGATGAGGTAAGTACCTTTGGATCTGGCTGATAATGTGAATTTGGTCTGTTCCCAACTCATAATGATTCTTTTGATGACTTTTAGAATTGAGTTGATTGGAGCAACTGTTAAATAGATCGCATCTATACTGGCAATCACATCACGTGAGATTATCTATGTTTTGCGATGATGATGATGATGATTATGATGTAATAACAGTGAAGCAAATTAATTAAGTTGCTTCTGCTAATGTGTAAATTATTTCTTAATATACTAATAGAATCAATTGCAATTGTAGTTGCGGTAACATGTAAAATTCAGGTTAGTTTGCTGGAATAAATAGGATAGTTTGGGAGATTAAGAGAAGAAACGACATTTAAAGGCAACCTAGGGATAAAGAGGAATTATTCTACAGCTAATTACCTTGGTAATATTAAATTAGGAACTATTTTGGAGTGCTTTTGTTGTTGGATAGTTGTTGCTGATTTGACTATAGTTTAAATTAGATCCGAGCAATACACGTGAAATACAGAGTTCCGGCCCCTTAAGTCAGTATATAGTACCCCATTAAAAAATAGCAAAAGTCTAGATTATGTTTAATAAAAAGTTATTAGCTTATTCAAAATATTCCGGATAAAGTATGGGAAACTTTTGGAGGTGAAAATGATCATTTCCAAGGAGTTAGTAGTACGTTTATAGAGGTGAAAAATGTGTCATGTGAAATATTTCCGGATCTCAAAAATAACCATTTACACCGTTCAGTCTAAAGAAACGGTAACATCACAATATTCAAACATACTAACCCTCTCATTTCCAAAGCAATAATGTATTTCACTTAAAACGACCATTTCACCATTTCCCATTTCCCATTTCCCATTTCCCACTTTCACTGTTCACCATCTCGCAAGTGGATTGGTTTTTGTCCACGTGATGCGATCGAGAAATATGAAAAATTCGACGGCTTACCTCCAATTAAACACCCATAAGCCATGAGATCCGTCAGAAACATAAGGCCAGCTTTACGTTTCTACTCCAAGCCTGCTGATGGGCTTTACCTTAACCCTCACCAATGGAAGGGACTTCCAGCCGATCAAATTTTCGAATTACACAACACCAGAAAGTCCAAGATGGGTCAACACTATAATCCAAATGATGAAGAAAGAATGGCTATTTTATCTACAATTCAAGAATTATCTAGAGCCCCACTGCCAGCATTAGAGTACGTTTATGAGATTGACAACTTCAAGGAAAGATTTTTGACTGAAAAACAAAATGAAACCAAGGGTCAACCAGCTAAGAAGAGTAATGTATTAGTTGCCAATAAAGGTCAAACTCCACATGAAAAACGTCGTATTGAAAACTTGACTCGTGTTAGTGCTTATGAAATGCCATTACTTGCCAAATTCCGTCAACCATATCAACCACCAACCAATACTCCTCTTAAGATTACTTACAATACTGATTTTACTGATGAATCATCTAATGAATTTAATCGTAAGGTCAGTTTGCATGTTCAAATTGAAGAACTTGGTTTGAATGATAAACAACTTCATAAGTTTAAGGTTTTGGCTGGTAACAAGCTTAACCTTGGTACTAATGTGTTTAGACTTAAGTCTGGTCAATTTCCAGAAGCTTCTCAAAATGTTCGTTGGTTAGTGGATACTTTCAATAAGCTTTTAAAAGAATCTAAAGATTTAACTAATGACTTGTCTGATATTCCTGTTGATACTCGTCACATGAGAAGCCATACCAAGAAGCCAGTTCCAACTTTCCCAGAAGCTTGGAAGAGACCTCAAGATGCTCCTATTCAAAAACATGCTGTTGTGCAGAGATTAGTGGAGAATGTTAAGAAGCAAAAGGATCTTGGTTACGTCAAGGAATTCAGTCCATAATCAGCCACAACCACTAATTTAACCAGCTTTGGTTACGAATTGGAGTGTCCATAGTGTATATAGAAGATATAAACAACATACAGATAAGAAATGTAGATAATCAGGGAGTAATAAAGAGATGAAAAAAAGAACAAACAGAACGAATAAAAAGTGCCAAAATAATTTATTCCACCCATTAATGGAGTGAAAGTCTAGGACGATGAATAAAGTCTAATAAAACTTGCTATGTTGGTTTTCTTGAACGAAAAATTAACCACTGACTGTTTCCAATATTCCAGCAATATTTATCAAAAGAGGAAATTCTTAATCATCTAACAATTTTTTTTTTTAATTATTTTAGTTACTCGTCTTGACAGTTCGCTTCAATTCGGAGTATTCAAAAAAATGACAAAATAGCAACTTTAAGATCACTATTTATGAGCAAATCTAATTAATAAATATTCCGAAGAGCTCTTATCAATGCTTTCTAAATACATCACATTCCTTTTGTTTAATTAATTGTTTCAAATGGTCCTTATGAAACGGTGTAACTTAATGGCTGCGAATAATGCCTAGAAGAGTATATCCAGTTTTAAGACATGGTACTTACTGAAATACACCTTAAATTTGAAATAATTAAATTGCTAGGCACTAAAAAAAATTACCCGGTCATACTTTACTCCAGTATAATATTATAGTCACTGATTATCTATATACTCTACTACTAATATAGGTAGTATAAGATTACAAGAGTATAGGAGAAGTGATTGGTAATTGTTGCAGTGTACTCCAAAAAAGGCAGCTGTTACCGAATAAACCTCTTTTGGTCATCTTTATGTGCATTTGCTTACACTCACCAAATCCCAAATCCCAAATCATTACATACAAACTTTCCTTTTTCCGTCTTCCCTTTCTGTACAGGGTCTGGTTCTCCATAGTTAACGAAATGCGCGTACTGGTGGAGGAGGTTTGGGTGGAGGAGCGCTTGCCATTCGTTTTGCACCTCACACGACCACAACTCAAAATCAACATCATAGCCTTAGGTGTCTATCTAAACGTGAATATATCAAATTAATCATCAGACTCGGTCACACTTGAAGTGTATCCTTGTCCTGTACCACTATAGTGTCCGCACCGAAACCCATACGTGAAAAGTCCCTGTTAATTTCCGTTTCTTAATCACTATATTTGCCCTAGTCTTTGTATTTTTGCAATACATACATTTTTAACTCATAATGACCACTGAATCACATACAGCGTCTACCACGCTTGATGATATCATAAATGAACTTAAACTCACTTATGATGCTTCCATTGGATTGCTTGATGGTGATTCCTTAAGAGATATACCCAATTTAAACACATTGTCCAATTTAAACAAGTTATTAAAGAACTTAAGTCGTGAATTATATGAAGTAGAACAAGTTGATGAAGTTGTTTTAAATAAAATTAGCAAAGTATTGAGCGGAGAAGATCCAGACACCGAAACCCTCGAAAATAGAATCAAGCAAGAAGAAGAGAAAGAAGGAGAAGATGAAGAAGATGATAATCTTAAACGTGATTTGGATGAAGGGGCAGATTCTGAATCTAAGAGAAGAAAAGTTGATGAAAATGAAGAAGATGAAGAAAAAATAGATAATGAAGATGAATCCGAAAGAGTCAACTCCAAAGATGATCCAGTTCCTCCAATTCAAAGTGGTTCATATACTCAAAATAACGATACTAGATTAAAGAATCCAAAATCAGAGTTTGTCACATCACAAACATTATCAGCAGAAACTATAGAACAATTAGGATTATATTCCGAAAATAATAATGGGTTGGAAACTCACGGTAAAGAATATTTAAAGAAGAAATACGGTGTTTCTTCATACCCAGAAAATGACTTACAAGATTTACTTCCTGGTAAGATTCCAGATATAGATTTCTCCAAGGGTAAACCACCAAGTAACCAAGTCCAATTCACTACCTTTCAAACTTACATTGAACCATATTTCCGTGCTTTCGCCAATGAAGACTTGGAGTTTTTAAATGAAGACGATATACTTCCACCAGGATTCGAAAAAACCGATTATGATCCAAATATCACTCCACTTATAATACCTAAATTAGGACCACTTTATTCCGAAGTGTGGATTGATGAAGATGCTTCATTAAGTACAAAATTAAATTCTCCAGCATATCAACCATTATTACCAGATTCATACAAAGCTAAAGGATCAAGTGATCAAATCACCGATGAAACTTTATACACCGAAGAAGTTTCATGTGGTCCATTATCATCCAGATTATTCTCAGCTATTTTAGGTAATGATGAAGCTGAAGAAGACGAAGACGAAGATAAAGGTTCTGACAATGAAGGTGATAAGTCTATGGAACCAACCAACGAAGAAGATGTTGCCACTAGACTTAACAGCGGAGATGACTATAAATTGACTTCTGAAGTTAATGATTTCAACTCAATCGAAGACCGCTTGAAACGTGAATTGAAATATATTGGTATTTTCATGAATTTACCAAACTCAGAAGAAGATGCAAAATTAAAATTAAAGTCTCGTTCAAGTCTTTCAAGTAAAGGTTCTAGTATTATTGATGATGATGAATGGATCAGAAATAAAGAAGATGATGAGGTTTGTGCAGAAATCAGAGCATTACAAAAACAACTTAAAGAAAGTTCCAATAGAAACAGAGTGAATAAGAAGAAATTGATTCCTATAATTGAAGAACAAATCGCTTATCAAGAATACAGCACTATATTGGAAGATTTGGATAAACAAGTCGACCAAGCCTACATCAAGAGACTCAAGAGTAAGAACAAGAAGAAGAAGCAACCTGGAAGTACTCCTACTCCACAACAGCATGCTGTTAACAGTGGTTTGAAGGGACTTTTGGAAAAGAGAAAGAGATGGATGGATAACATTGGTAAATTGTTCCCTCCTCCTGAAATTATGAAGAGAGAACCAAATGATACAAAATTGGTCAGGGAAGGTGACGCAGTTGAAGAAACAGTCGAAGAAGACAATACCGAAACTGCTGAAGAATTGATTGCCAAACAATAAGTCCATCCAACTCTTGTGATCGAATTATATTCATATCATCTATGTAACAGAAACTATGTGCTGAGGACCAATACTAATAATTCGTGCAAGGTCATGATTAATTGGTATCAATAAATAGTTTCTATCTTTAATTCATTGGTAAGGTAATTCTACAGTTGGGAAACTCTTACCTCTACTCTATACTCTAGACTTAAATATGTATTAATACATGTATATACAAGAGATGAAGCCGTGAAAAGTCGTAGAAAATTGATTGAAACAAATTATCAAACAACTAGGGGAAAAAGTTTTTTTGGTCATCAGCTCATTAAAGCTATTCATAAAGACATACCCTTTTGAATATCAGTATGGGATGGCAAGGACTTCACATTACCAACAGCAGATAAAGCAATTGGTTTATCTCTTAATCTATAGTTAGCCCAATCAACCACGTCCTTTTTGGTAATGGCTTCTACTCTCTTAAAAACATCATCAGGATCTAATCTGTAACCAGTATTGACCAATTGTCTACCAATATCTTCAGCAATAGAAGTAGAATCATCTAATGCTAAGACCAAAGAAGCCTTTAATTGAGCTTTAGATCTTTCAACTTCTTCTTCAGTGATATCACCTGATTTTAATCTACCCCATTCTTTTAAAACTGCATCAACAAATAATTTTAAGTTTGCATCTTTTTCAGCGGTGAAATAAATACCCATAAGACCAGTATCAGCATAAGAAGTGGTATAAGCCATGTAGGAGTTTGCAATAGGGGTATTACCAGGGCCACCAGTGGCAGCAGTAACAGCCAAAGGAGAAGGAGAATTGGAACCTATACCAATAGATCTATCCCAAGTACCTATTATACCATTAGCAACAGAAGCAGTAAAGAAATCAGGAGCAGACCATGAAACACCTTCAACTGCCAATGCAACATAAGTAGATGGTAAAGAATCATCTTGAATACGAATTTCATCACCATGGAAAACTGGTAAATCATTACCACCTTGAGCGAAAGGACTTTCACCCTTTTTAATATTGGCAAAATATTTCTTACCCATTTCAACCAAATTTTGATGATCAACATCTCCAACTCCAATAAGAGCCATCCTATCACCTTTATAATTGGTGGTAATATAATTAACTAAATCTTCTCTATTAATGGTTTTAATTAATTCTCTTGGACCTAAAATGGTTCTACCTAAATCTTGATTTTTATAAGTAACAGCATGTAAATGATCGAATACAACTTCATCATACATTTTATCAACTTCATCAGATTCTTGAAGAATCACATGTCTTTCATTTTCAATAGCTTTTTCTTCTAAACGAGATTTGGTTAATAAATCACTTAAAATATCAATATTTTGTGATATATCTTTAGAAAGACATTTGGTATAATAAACAGTATTTTCTCTTGAAGTATAAGCATTAATTTGCAGCCCAATATTTTCAATTTCAAGTTCAAGATTAAGTTGAGTTCTTCTATTGGTTCCTTTAAATGCCAAATGTTCTAAGAAATGGGCAGTACCACTACTTTTAGGATTATCAGCTCTTGAACCAGCGTTAATCCAGACACCAACGGTGGCGGTTCTAGTACCAGGCATGGACTCACTGGCCACAGTAAGACCGTTTTCTAAGACCGTGGTCTTGTAGGTAGGCACAGACAGGGCAGCTGAGGCCAAACGACGGACCCCGTTAGCGAGGGGCTTCTTGAAGGAGGATCTAAGCATTAGTGATGCGATTTAATAAGAGTTGAGTCTAGATCTGTTAATATTGGTGATCATGAGAGCCGAGCATTGTCAGGTGACCTAAGTATTACCAGCTACTCCAATACACCCAGTAAAAAGAGTAAAATAATGCAGGAAAAACACGAAAAAAGAGACAGAATAACTATTAAGAGATAATTATAACATATATTACTCTTTTTTTTATTTTTTTTTCCATACCTTCTATACCTTTTTCTCTGGTATACCCTCTTCAGTATACTCCACCCGGAATTCGTCGTCGCGAATTTTCTCAACTTCAAAACAATTCTTAACTAACCGCTAACTACTACACTATAAACTACATTTACCTAACCCGTTCCCAATGTTCACCACACCAGCCGTAGTCATAGACAATGGTTCCTACACCACCAAAGCGGGGTTTGCTCTGGAAGATTTGCCTTCGCTTGTGTTTGCCTCTAACTACCAAACCGAAAATGACAAGGTGCTTATTGGAGAAGATATGAAACCAGAACTTGAAGTAATGACTTTAATAGATAATGGATTAATTTATGACTTTGAACATATTGCTAACAACTGGGAATATGTTTATAATAATATCGATAACCATAGTCCTATTGATCCCAAAGAACAGCCATTGGTCTTGACTGAACAACCATGGAATACTTCAAAAAATAGATTGGCAACTGCTCAATTAGTATTTGAAAATTTACAAGTACCAATTTTCCTGTTGGTTAAAAACCCATTATCTCAATTATATCGTGTTGGTAGACTGACTGGTTTAGTAATTGATATTGGTTCATCTATAGCCAGTGTTACTCCAATATTAGATGGTATTATTCAAACTAAATCTTCATTCCACCTGAAATATGCTGGAGATTTTTTGAATCTTCATGTTTTAAATTATGTTCAATCTAAAACTACTTTAGATTCCTTACTTCCTTCACAATTCCAAAATGCTACTGATTCTTTTAAACATTATTATACCAGTCATCATTTCTTACAAGAATATAAGAATTTGACTTTAAATTTTCAAATTTCAGATTATCAATTATATAATCATAAACATATTTCCCTTGCTGATCAACCAAGCTATTTAGAAAACTTATTTCAACCAAATTTAAATAAGTTACCAAATATTACTATTCCTGAACCAGTGGTGGATAAACCTCATACTCATGGTTTAACCAATTTAATCTTTTTATGTCTTAAAAACTTAGAAGGTGCTTTATTACCAAGTGATGGAAGTGCTGGTAATGGAGGTCATAATAAACTTGCAAGATTTAATGAAATTTTCAAAGGTTTATTATCTAATGTTTTGATTACTGGTGGTTCTTCTTTAGCAAATGGATTAATTGATCAAGTTATAAATGATTTAAGAATTTTAACTCCAAAATATTTCCCAAACTATACATACAGTCCTTATTCAATTTCTCAAATACCAAACTTAAGTCCTGCTAATGATATTAATGAAGTTTGGGATAAACAATTTAGTAGTTGGTTAGGTGCTTGTTCTTTAGCAAGTATGTTGAATGATAGTAACCAAGAATCCATGAACATTGCCTTGGATAATTGGTTTGTTACCAAGAGTGACTATGAAGAATTGGGTGAAGATTTGATTTTGGAAAAGTTCAAGTGAAGATCACAAAATTTTTTCAACCAAAAAAACAACTAAACAACCAAAATACCAGATAAAGTTATTCTTATTCTTTTCAATTTAGACTACTTTGTTCTAGCACTTGGAAATCTTTACTGATAATACTTGTGCCATATGTAAATTAGGCAATGCCATAAATGAAGATCTAATAAATGTATTACTACGTAGATGTAAATTATAAATACAGGATGTTTTGGAACGATTCAAACTAATATAAGTTTAACCAATTATCATCGGGTCAAAAACAAGTGGAAGTCCACAGTGACTGAAAAAGGGGTTTAACCTTTAGTTCACTACCAACTCACTCTTAATCGTTAGTTTTGGTGGGTTCGATATGTTTTGTTTAATCCTTCCAACTGACATACTTACCATCATACTTTGAAGTATCACCATGAACACTGAGAATGGCTTCAATCTTTTCCTTAACACCTAACTTGTTGTCGGTCTTTCTTTGGAAGTGCTTGGTAACTTCAAATGGAGTTGGTAAGTAGGATCTGTTGGAACCATCGTTGCCGGTGATATAGTTAGCCACTTCAGTAGCATTTGGTAAACCCATGTTAAATGGGTATTGCTTGTAATCTATACCATAGTACTTGTTAATCAAAGGAGTTGGTAACTTGACGGTCTTAATAGAAGAAGAAGTGGTATCCTTGATGTATTTTTCATCAATTTCAGAAGCAGCATTCCATTCTGGATGAGATGGTTCCTTGATCTTCTTGATTAATTTATGAGAAACACCCTTAACGAAATCATTCTTTTCAACAGGTTGGTTCATGATGTTGGTAGCAGAAATCAATTCTAATTCTAATTGCTTTTTAATGGTATTCTTTTCACCTCTGTTTAATAATTCAAATGCAACCTTAAGAGAAGAAGTTGGCTTAACAGATAACTTCTTAACAATCTTTTGAGAAAATTCAGAACCTTCTTTGTTCAAGTAATCAAAGATAGCATCAACAGATGGTTGACTGAAGGCAGTCTTAATAATTTGTAATTCTTCAGGAGAGAATGGGTATTTATAAGATTCTGGTAATTTATTTTCAGTGAATTCTTCAAGAACTTGGTTAACTTGAGCAAAGTATTCAGCATTGTTGAAGATGATTTCAGAAGAAATGGTCTTGTTATCATTAATGGTTGGAGGTTGTAAGTTAGATAATCTATTGATTAATTGAGGAATCTTATCAGATAAGACATAATGAGTAGCAAATCCAGCAAAGTAAGCATCTAAACCAGATAAAATTTCACCAGTCATAGCATAGTAGTAACCCAATTTATGATCTAATCTTGGTAAAAAGAAAGTAGTACCAACATCTGGGAAGAAACCAATATCCATTTCTGGCATGGCTAATTTAGTCTTTTCAGTAGCTACTCTAAATGGAGCATGAACTGAAAGTCCAACACCTCCACCCATAGTAATACCATCCATTAATGAAATATATGGTTTGGAATAAGTAGAAATAAGATAATTCAAGTTGTATTCCTTTTGGAAAAAGTCACTAGCATAACCTGGATTTCCATTAATGATTTGAGTTGCACATTCAGCAACATCACCACCCGCACATAAAGCTTTTGGAGAATTAGAAGTCAATATCACCACATTTGAAGAAGAAGATTTGGCATATTCCAACATACGAGGAGTTATAAGTTCAACCATTTCAGTATTTAAAGAGTTAAGTTTCTTGACTCTGTTTAAATGAATTAATCTGGCACTATTCTTGTTGGAGAATAAAACCACGTCTTCACTATGACCATTGACATTGTCACTAGCAGTAGAAGTGGTTGGAGCGGAAGTACTGGCCATTCTGATAAATTGAGGGCGTTTTAATAATGATCTTAGGTTCGATCTTAACATTATGGATTATGTCTGGGGAGATTGCTAAGCTTAAATAGAGAACGGGTGGGGTAGTTTCCGTGGATGGTCTTGTGAAAAGTTTGTTAGTGGTAGTGCGGCTCACAATCAAAAAACCAACATCTCTAACTTTTGATTTGTACCACCAACTTTTTTAGCGAGCGAGTCAAGTTAGGGGTTTGAATGACATTGAGAGATGAATGTTTAGGGTTATTGTGGTGGGGGGAATTTGTATGGTCATTTTGAGGGTCAATTGGTCAATTGGGATGGAAGTTGCGATATTTTGAGGTATTTATGGCCGGAAATCGGCTACACCGTGGGAGAACAAGGGATCGCACTACCATGAAGATCGCACTGGGCTAAGGGGGTTTTCCGCACTAGGGGAACTTTGACGGGGGCGGTGGCTCGCCAGCAGTCTCACTGTTTGTGTGTGTGTGTATCTCTCTCTCTCTACTAGACAAAAACAAGAACACACCATACTGCCCAATTGTCATAGTACCAGCTTAGCTAGTACCACAATTACCACCATTACCACCATTACGACCGGTACCACATTCCCTCCTTGGTTTAGCCGCCAATTGCCACCACGATTTGCAGCCAGTCGACTTTGGTGACACTTTTTGGTATTTTTCACCCTATGACCTCATTAAGGAGTAAGTATGGGGAAAAATAAGGATATGGAGCATTATCTCCCAATTTGCGATAAGCGCTCAAGCGCACTGGGGAAATGAATAACGACCGAGGCACGGGGTTAAGAGCATTTTTAGGGGACCAACAAAGAAGAATTAAGCGACAACCACAATTTGGTGGTGGTACAGAACCAGGACAATTGGGGCCGAGTTAACCTAGGCCCAGAGTTTATAAACTTCACCCCAGATTTCGGGCTTGGCCGCGGTTGTCCTGTCATTGGAATGACACTCCAAGTCAAAAGTCCCACTTAGGTCCAATTGCACCAATTGAGTACAACGAGACCAATAGGGTATAGCAAGACCAATAGGGTATAGCAAGACCAATTAGGTATGTTCTACCTGATTCAGCCAGTGATCGAAAGTTCTAAATAACCTTATTTTGTATATCTACATTTTCTTTAATCCAGAACATTTATACTATAAACCTGTTATTTATTACTAGTGAAGCTGGCTATAACTAAGCAATCCAATGGCCAAAACCTTTAGAGATCAACCCTATTCCCAATTGTAGTTTAATTGGGATTATTAAATTAAATTTACAATTGACGTTTTATCGCTTTTTGCAATCTAAATTGTAAAATGTAATTTACCTCTTAATTCTCCTTTTTTTTAATTAGACAAGTGAATATTGATTCACCAAATAACACTCTTGTCTTTTATCATCTTCATGTTTCTTTCCCTTTTGTTTCTTTTGAGCCTTTATTTGACTTGGGTGTGGTAATTGATACTGGTAAAATATTCCTGTTTGATAAGATGCTAATAAAATCAATTTACCATTAAAACCAATCTCCACTTTATTCTTTGCATCTGAAGATGCTGAATGTGGTGGAGGTGGTGTATATTCTGGAAGCTTGATATATGCAAAAGAACGTCTTGGAGGTTCCCAGATCAAATTATCAAAATAATCCTTATAAGGAAGTCTTTTGATAATTGATTTAGTATAATGATTATTAATTAATTTAGAAGTTTTCTTGAAATTAAAATTAAAATATGATGATGAGTGGTTGGATTCTTCTGCTTTTGGAGTTTTTTGTTCAAGTAATAAACTTGCTAAATTATCATTTAAATTTTCTGATCTTTCTTCATCAGAATCTTCATCAGTTTCTTCAATATGTTCATGACCTTCTTCATTAATTTTAAAAAAATGTATAGTGTTACTTTCAGATCCACATCCTAAAATAGTGTTTTCACTATCAAAACTTAATGAATTGATTCTGGCAAGATTATGACCTCGTCTTAAATTTACCACTTGTGATATTTTTAATTTCTCTTCTGTTTGTTCCAATTGGAATACTCTAATAATAGTTCCTTTTACAGATGCAGTTGCAATATTTCTATTATCTCCAGATACTGTGATCTTGGCAATTGCCGAATTATGAGCTTTAAAGATCAACTTTGGCCTCATATTTATCGTATCATATACCAAGACCCATCCTTCACCATCTTTCTTTAAATCATCAAGAGTCACACCATTTCCGAATTTCTTACGTATACTTGAACCTTCATTCTTGTGGGTTATTTCTATAATTGAATCTAATGAACATGTCATAGCTGTAGAGTCACTTGGTTTTAATAATGGAGTGGAAGGTTGAGAATTGGGTCTGCTTCCAGTTCTGGATTTGGGGTTCTCATTATTAAATAAATCAGTTTGATCATTGATTGCAGACAATGGTAATACCAAATAGGAAGCATCATCAGCACTTAAATCGCCTACCAATTCTCCACTAGGAGTGTTTTCTTCTAATAAAGATAATTCGCCTCCAAAACTATTGATTTCCAAGACTTTAATTAATCTAACACAACTTAAATCATAGATATAGATTTGGCCAATTTCAAGGAAAACAAGTAATCTTTTACGATTCAATCGCACATCCACAATACTTGAAGAAAATGTCAATTCACAGATCTTTAGGTTCTGTTTAAGGTTATAGATTTTGAGTAGGCGATTACCTAACTTGTTATTTGATTGAGGAATGATGATGGTTAATGAGGTGGAGAAAAGCATTTTAAGGAAAGCAGTAGGTTGAATGGAGTTATGAGAAGAGCCATTACTAATCAATGAATCCTTTCTTATACCATCTTCAACTCGGTTTATGGCAATATCATCAGATTCTGGACTTTGTCCTTTAGAAGAATTGGGACTTCCCAACTTCTGGGTTTGAGATGAGTAGAATTCACCAAATGGCTCGCAATTGAAGATCTTATGATACTCCAGAGTAGATATCGAGATACACGAACTATCCTGGTTTAGCGTAAGGTCGTTGATGGCAACCATGTCGATAAATATGGGGTAGTGTCACACAGGGTTTAAAACTAGGATATGGATCTATAATGAGGGATGATACCGCGCGCGCTGGTTTATAAAATGTGTAGTAAATCAGGTAACCAGTAACCAGTAACCAGTACGGAGTGTGAGCACCTACCAAGGATTAAATGGAGAGAGAAAGGCAAAAGAGTGAAAAAGAGGGAAAATGGAATAGAGGGAAATAAGAGATCGGATGGTGAGAAACAACACGTTTAAAGGATTATTGGTCTTGTTATAGGTTACGGTCTTGAGGGATCAATTCATGACTAGTATTGGAAGTATTAATATACACTGTATACACTTTATTAATATGAATCATATGTATCGCACGTAGCTGTTTAATAATCAACACTGTAGTAGATCATATGATTATAATTAGTGAGCCTGCGAATTAAGAACCAAGTGAGAAATGGGGGCAAGGTCCTAGGAATTCACAAATGGTGGGTAATGTGTTTACTCATCAACTTCTTCCAAAGTGACTCTACGTTTGGTAGCAGCACCTTGAGAAGCAGAAGCACCGGTTGCCTTGACATCAGATGAGCCAGATGTAGCGGAGCCAGTGGTTGCACCATCAGCAGCAGCACCAGAGTCAGCAGCCTTCTTACCCTTCTTACTCTTCTTCTTCTTTGGTTCTTCCCATCCATAAACAGGTTGGAAACTTTCTATAACACCACAATCAGCGAACAAGTTAGGGAATAACCAGAATGGTTTTGGTGTGGTAGCTAATGAAATGATATAAATGATCAAACGAACAATAGCAGTCAAAAAGAATAACCCAATTAATCCAAGGGCACCCATAGATAAATACCATACACCTCTCTTCATAATGTTAGGCCATAATGGGAATAAAATAACCGCAAATACACCAACAATAGCCAATATACTGTAAAGTAAAATGTATGGGTTTGGCTTGTTATATAACCAAGCAAAGTAAGCATCAGCTTCCAAAGTGGCCTTTTCAATTCTCTTCAAAGTTGGTTTATCTTTATTTGGTTTCCAACCTCTATGTTGTTTAATTTCTCCATAATGTAACTTTTGAACTGGAAGTAATAATTGATTTTGAATCAACATAATAAATACCTTCTGAGCTTCTTGCTCGCCTGCAATTAATGGAAGTCCAAACTTTGGGTTTTGTTGTTTTGTCTTATAATCATCACTTAATAATGCTCTAATTAAACGCTTATATCTGAAGAAGTTGATATCATCTGTGTTGTTTAATAAACCGGTTCTTTCTTTAAGGATCTTGTTGTCTTTTAAGTAGTTGGCCAAATTGATGGCAACTGGTGATTTCTGTTGGGCAATAGGCACCTTAACGTCTCCTCCTGACTGTTCCATGGTGATAGTTGGGTTGGTTTAATTGGTTTATTTGGCTAAAATTTGAAAAACTACCGTGGCCAATAGTCGCGATCACGTGGCAAATCAAGGGCCCTTTTTGGTGTAATATGTAGAGGGGTAACGACAGTGGGGCGATAGGGAGAATAGGTGAAGAGGTTATATTGAAGTCAATTATAGAAGGACTGGATGGTTTTAATTTGGTTTAATTTGGGTGATTTTTCCTCGGTATGTGGTGGTTGGGGCAGGTACTTCTAAATTGCATGTTGATGGTGGTGAGAACATCAGTGGCGCGTGAAATTTAGTGAGAATCTAGCGAGAAGTAGCACACCACCATGTAATTAATGTTTAGAGCTAATAGCCTTAAATCGTAAAAAAAAACAGGAAACAAGAGGAGAATATGTCAAAGCGATACTATAGTGACAAATAGAGAGATACCTGATATTTTTGGAATTGCTTTTGGCTGGGTCCTTCCTTTATTCTCTTGTTGGAGATAGCGAGACATTTTCACATGTCTCGAAAATCTGTCACTAGATCTTTCGCTAGTCTCGCTATAATAGCTAAAATATATCGTACTTCAATTTTACGAGCCGAACTTCATATCAAACCAGCTATTTAATAAATCTTCAACACTTTTAATACTACAATCCAAACTCCAACATATTCTAAGAATTTTTTTAAGCTGGAGTCTACTAACAATTTCGCGAGGACTATATTATCTATAATATTATAAATAGACCATCACTACTGATTATCAAGATAATCTTTATAGCTATGGAACGTCATATAAATAAACCTTCCAAGCATGATGATGACCATATGCAATTGAAAAACTAATGTACAAGGACAGAATAAAAATTCCACCAATTAAATCCGAAATGAAAACTAGAGCGACAGGCTTGTTTACAATTCAGAGTTGTCCAAGAAGAAATAGTTACCGGAAGATTTTTGTTCCTTATCCATTTGAGAGTCCTTCTTGTTAATTCTTGGTCTGAAAGAAGTTGGATCTCTTCTGAAAGTAACATCCAAATTCTTCAAGAAACGGTTACAACCAGTCAATAAAGATTCAGGAGCCTTAGCAATAGCATCAATAGATGGTTTACCTTCAAAGACAATAACACGATCAGCCAAATAAGTAGCCATAATGAAATCGTGCTCGACAATGAAAGCAGTCTTCTTGGCATGAAGAATAAATCTTCTAATAACCTTAGCACAAATAATACGTTGTTCAGAATCTAAGTAAGCAGATGGTTCATCGATCAAGTAAAGATCAGCTTGAATACCTAAAGCCAAAACAATAGCAACTCTTTGTAATTCACCACCAGATAAAGTTTGAACTTCATTATCAATAATGTTTTCAATCTTTAATGGTTTAACCACATCGGTTTGGAATTGAGGATGCAAGAAAGAAGCTCTAATTTTCTTAAAGAATAATTGTCTAACAGTACCAGCGAATTTTGGAGCAATCTTTTGAGGTTTCATAGAAACATTTAATTTTGGAATTTCTTTACCTCCATCTGGAGCAATAGCACCGGCCAATAACTTACAGAAAGTAGTCTTACCAGTACCATTTTCACCCATCATAACCAAAATTTCAGAATCAGTGAAATCACCAGCTTCAACCTTCAAGTGGAAATCACCTTGAGTCTTTTCCATAGATGGGTAAGTGAAAGCATTAGTTCTATCAAGGATGAAATCATCAGCAGCATCGGCCAATCTAAATTGTAAAGATTCAGTTCTAAATCTCATATTTTCAGTTGGAATGTGACCATCCAAGAAAATATTAATACCTTCTCTAACAGAAGATGGTAAAGTAACCACACCATAAACAGAAGGAGCACCATATAAGATACAAATGAAATCAGACAAATAATCTAAAACAGACAAATCGTGTTCAACACAAATAACATAAGTTTCAATATTGGTTAAAGATCTAATAAGTTCAGCAGCTCTTAATCTTTGTTTAACATCCAAATAAGAAGATGGTTCATCAAACATATAAACATTAGCAGCTTGAACACAAGTCATAGCAAGAGCAAATCTTTGTAATTCACCACCAGATAAGTTAGCAACTTCTCTGTTTAAAACACCCTTTAATTCCATAATATGAATAATATAATCATATTGATCAGGTCTTTGTAATTTAGATTTCAAAATAGCACCAACTTCCTTGATTGGAGATTTGGCTAAAGCTCTTGGAATATTATCAACATATTGAGGTTTAATAATAGCTTTAATATCATCTTCTAAAACTTTAGTGAAATAATTTTGTAATTCAGAACCTCTAAAATATTTTAAAATATCTTCCCAATCAGGTGGATCATCATATCTACCTAAATTTGGCTTTTGTTTACCAGCCAAAATTTTTAAAGCAGTAGATTTACCAATACCATTAGTACCAACCAAACCTAAAACTTGACCAGGTCTTGGAGTTGGTAAACGATGTAATTTGAAAGAATTGGCAGAATATCTATGAGTAGTTTGAGCTTCTAAATTGGTTGGTAAGTTGATAATATTAATGGCATCAAAAGGACATTTCTTTGGACAAATACCACAACCAATACATAAAGTTTCAGAAATAAACGCAATCTTGGAGGTTGGAGTAACTTCAATACATAATTTACCAGTTTTAACAACAGGACAACTTTTTTTACATTCTTGTCTGCACTTCTTAGGTTTACACCTATCGGCAGAAACAATGGCAATTCTGGTATTTTTATCAGTTGGCATTTTTGTTCCAAATGGGTGAAAATTTGATGGTGTTTTAGAATTTAAACCTTGTGATTGAAGAGAGGCATCTTTTAACAATTTTTTTTTCAGGGCGTTTTTGTGCTATTTTTCACTTTGTTAGGGAGATAATTTACGCACTTGACTTGTTGGTGCGGGTTAACCTGGGTACATTAGTAATGAGGCTATTTGATTGGACCACTCTGCCAAACCAGAGAGAGCGAGAGAGAATGAGAGAGAATGAGGAACAATAATACGACTGTAGATCACGAGACAGAGTAGCTAATTATAACAGTAAAAGTAGAAACAGCACACTAAAAATTGTAACCAAGTACAGTGACATACAATTATTAAGATATTAACTAAATAATTAACTAATTAATTAACCAAGAATATATTGTATATAAGTTACATTTTAAGCTGGTGGTGTATATGGTAGTACGGATCATCACAAAGGTACTATAACAATTCATTCATGCAATTGAACAAATTCTACAACAGAAGTCGCTCTACCTCTTTATTTTGCTATACCTATACGGTCTTATTTTATTAGACTTCATACCTCGAGTCGGATATACTCGTACCCTCGGAAATAAATGTTTCATACTAGTGACCGAATATAATCATAATATTATTCAAACTATCAACTATAACCCTATACCCCCGCAATCCAGCTGACGAATTGATTACACCAGTCTTGATTTCGGCCAATCCGTCGAATTTATCAAAGTAATCATTTCACTTTTATTTTGGTGTTTGGTAGCATTTAATAGTAAACCTTGCCCTCGATCTACATAGATACTTTTGTAGCCTGTACTATACCTGATTTCCACCTTTAATTCACGACCTTAAGTGTTGTTTAGGTATGCATCACTCAAACCACTTTCATGGAAGAAAAGTAAAAAAAAAATACTAGTAGCACCAAAAGTTTAACAATATTTTTGAATATGTTCTTAAGTTGAATAACTTGGATTAAACAATATAATATCAGAATTAAAAGAGTAAAAAAAGATGAGCCACTCTATCATTATTTCTGCTACCTCACTTTAACGTTTTTGATTTAAATGGATCTACTAGTCAATTTATACATCAATCCCGAAATACAAGAGGAAACTTAAACTACTTTCTTCCTAGAAAAATTATCAACCATAATAAATAATTGTGCTTGAGATAGTTTGAAATACGAAATTTTTCACAATATCTGTAGAAAATGACACCACATTCCTTTAGTAGTTATATAGTTTCTGGGAAATAAACTGAAACTGATGAGCAGGCTATCCTTTAACCCCAACCATTTCATATCTGTCTGAATATAACTCCCAAATAAACAACTACAGATGTTGGTTGAACCAAATAAAAAAACAAAAAACTCTGCAACAATTATTCTGATTTCAGTATGGGTTTCTCTTTGAAGGGAGATTTTGGTGATTTATTTCTATTTTTTTTAGCATATCACTCGATTTACTACAAAGGTATGTTCTAATGACCTGGCCCAAAATCGGAAAAATGTTTGGTGATACTAAGTCTTTGATTATTCAGACCTCCTACCACAAAATAATAACTTTGCCAAACAATTTGTTGATGAATTTGACATTATTATTAACAGATATATGGAATCACTAATAATTACAATTGACATGGTTCAATAACGTATTTGGATACTATGCACTTAATTGGTACTTTACCCTGTACTATTCAAACCTGTGAGAGAAGAAATAAAATAAACTGAAAGAGATACCTAAATTAAATTTAACCCACTGAATACGATCGTTTTCATTATGTTACATATCTATAGAGCCATTTAAAATTGATAATGGTTGGCCACTCAGCAGTGTCGCTAAACTTGAAACTGGAAGAAATTGATATAATTTGAGAATAGTATCCGATAAGATAAGAACGTGAAGTAGTTACCATGAATTATTTGTCTATAGTGGGTTTGAATGAATCAACTATATAGTATGAACAGTTTCTGTCACTATCGCCGGTATGAATCATTCATTTCCGAGGATACAAATATATCCGACTCGAGCTATCGTGCCTCTGTTCCTGTCTCCAACCTGTTCTCTTGTAGATATCTACTTTGGTCATGTGACCGCCAATTTTCTCATTTTTTTCCTCTTTGTCTCTTTGTCGTATGTCTCTTTTCTTCCTTTGTCTTGTCTTGTTTTTTCCCTACTGCACAGATCAGCCAATCACATCCATTCCCGTTGGGCAAAAGTCGTCTCCCCTGGCTCCCCGAGTCCCCCCATGTAATTAGTCTCGATTAATCTGTTTATATCCCCATCTTCTTCTTCTAACACACTTGTGATAATTTATCATTATCACTAGATAGGCGAAGAATATCTACTTACATCAAACATGTCTGGTTAATCACATATATTGTTGCCCCGTTATGGCAATCCATTCTTACTTTTAATTGGTCAATGGTGGTGATGTTCTTTACAGTTCTACTGTTCATTATGGCGGGTATTGTTTGAAAAAAATTAGGATATTGACTGGTTGGCTAGTTTGGCTGCAAATTACATTCTTTTGGTTTCTGCTATTGGTTTAGTTGTTTACCTTGTGTTTGCTTGCAAGAGACTCGAGGACCAGTCCTTATAGAGAGGGGCACTGGGTGCTAGACGAATCTACCAAGGTGTTTGTTACCCAGTTGGACCTACCACCAAATGGTCTGGGGAACCTCGAATCGGTCAGATTACTTTGCTTATTCAACCTAGAACTATCACCCCTCCGTCGTGGTAGGGCCTTGTGCTACTAAGGTCCACAATAAACCCGGTTTCCAGCTGGCTTTTACCCTGGTACTCCTAATATACTGATGGAGTTATGACACATGAGGTCCACAACAGCATTCGACTCTCGCCAGATGCTTTGTATCGTCCTCTGCCACCGTTCAACTAGAGTGCCGAGGTACGATCTACCACAATATGCATCTATTTGGTTAGAAACAACCCACCTTACACACTCATAAAGGTTCAGACTATCACCGGAATAATACCATGGACTTGGACGATCCAAGTAATGGTTGTACCCGCTGTCAAACTATCCGGAAGTGGGTCCACGGTATCCGGCCCGAGATGGGCTTTTCTTGAACCATAAGAAGTCCAAGTGCCTTGATGCAGCACTGGTAAATGATTTTTTGCAGCAATAGAGAATATAGAGAACAAATGGAAGTAATGGATTGGGAATAGGACATTCTAAACGTCAGAAATGGAATCTACCCTTGAATTCACCTATACAAGGTATAATTAACCGAGGAACTCGATTCATGGACTCGGATCAACATACATGAACCCAGATTTTGCAGCTATTTCACCTAGCAGAATATATTCTGAATTTTGAAGAGTATAGACTGTTCCGGAATCCCCAACGTTTTTCCTATCCCTCTTACACACCCAATCTCCTATCCCTTATTCGGCCACTTCAAATTCCCAGGTGCTTGTTGCAAAATATGTTATGCTTCGGTTAATTCATACCGCTTTATCTGCTTATTAGAGATTGATTAACTAATCTCTACACTTCAGATAGATTCGGTTCCTCAAGGATGAGTTTTCTCACTCATACTAATTGGCCCCCTCTTTAACCCTGGCTTAACTTACTGTGCCTCTCTACTACTATTACTATTATACTCTGCTGTTAATATACCTTAGTTTATCTAATATAATCAACTTATTAAACTGGTTGTTTTTGTATTCTTACCACTTGTAACTCCCTAATCGTACCATCTTCAAGTTGCTCTGCGTCCTTTGGTTCCTGTACTTGCCAATTTCGCTGTCGTTGTCGTTGTCGTCGGCGGCCAAAAAAAATCCACCGAACATTTTCTCCCTGCTCGTATCAAAAATTTTTCTTGATATATCTTTACTATCTACTACCTACTGGTGTTTCCCCATAGTTAGTGAGTTTTTGATACTTCAAGTGTATTTTAATCTGGTTACTCCATAATCCAAGCTATCTTTAGTATCAAATTGATTTGGTGGGCCTGTTGAAATCTTTGCATTTACAAGTTCATTAAATTTTGTTGTATTCAAAAAAAACGAGCTTGTTATTTATCACCAAAAACTCCAAGTTTTCATAGTGTGTTATAAAGAAGGTGGTTTTGATAATCTTAGGACTGATATCAAACAACTGGTTATCATAGCAATCCCTATCCCTCGCTGCTATTTCCCACTTTAACCGCTCCCTGACCATTTCATATTGTACTGATCAACACTCTTTCATCATGGCTAGAACAGATATTCCAGACGACATTGCAGAGAACCCCGAGCTTTATGGTTTAAGAAGATCTAACAGAGAAAGAAGAACCAACACTGTTGTTGACAGTGAAAGTGACGAGGACGTTCCTGTAAAAAAGAGAACCTATTATGGAGAAGATTATGATGAAGATGAAGGAGACGACGATGATGACGAGGAAGATGAAGATGAAGACGACGATGATGATGATTTCATGGGAGGTTCAAGTTCATCATCCAGAAAACAAAAGCAAAAGAAGGTGAAAAGTACCCGTAAATCCAGTTCCAAACCTAAAAAACAACAGAAAAAAGTGGATGATACTCCAACTGAAATACGGTTTTCTGCTAGAAACAGTAGACAAGTCAATTATCAAGTAGATTACGAAGATGATGATGATTTATTAGAAAGTGAACCAGAAGGTGAAGATCATGGTGATTACTACTATTATCAACAAGCCAATGAAGCTGAAAATGAAAGAGGTATTGATCTTGTCATGGACCATAAACTTAATGAAGATAATGCTGAAAAAACCGGCGATCCTAAATTGGATTATCTCTTTAAAGTAAAATGGACTGATGCTTCACATTTACATAATACTTGGGAAACATATCAAACCCTTAAAGAATATAAAGGTTTCAGAAAAGTCGATAATTACATTAAACAATTCATATTAATGGATGAAGAAGTCAGAAATGATCCTTTAACTACCAAAGAAGACATTGAAACCATGGATATAGAACGTGAAAGAAGAAGAGATGAACAAGAAGAATATACTCAAGTTGAAAGAATTGTTGATAGTGAAAGAATTGAAGTTGATGGCGAAAGTAAATTAAGATATTTCTGTAAATGGAGACGTCTTTATTACGATGAATGTTCATGGGAAGATGCTGAAGAAATTGCTCAAAATTCTCCTGATCAAGTTGCTAAATATCAACAAAGATTAAAATCGAAAATCTTACCTAATTTATCAGCAAATTATCCATTATCATCAAGACCAAGATTTGAAAAATTGGTTAAACAACCAGTTTTCATTAAAAATGGTGTTTTAAGGGATTTCCAATTAACCGGTTTAAATTGGATGGCATTTTTATGGTCAAGAAATGAAAATGGTATTTTGGCCGATGAAATGGGTTTAGGTAAAACCGTTCAAACCGTGGCATTTTTATCTTGGTTAATTTATGCTAGAAGACAAAATGGTCCTCACTTAGTGGTTGTGCCATTATCTACTATTCCAGCATGGCAAGAAACCTTTGAAAAATGGGCTCCTGATGTTAATTGTATCTATTATCTTGGTAATACTGAAGCCAGAAAAACCATTCGTGATTATGAATTTTATAATGTCAATGGTAAACCAAAATTCAATATTGCATTAACTACTTATGAATACATTTTAAAAGATAAAAATGAATTGGGATCCATTAAATGGCAATTCTTAGCTGTTGATGAAGCTCATAGATTAAAGAATGCTGAATCTTCATTATATGAATCATTAAAACTGTTTAAAGTCACCAATAGACTTTTAATCACTGGTACTCCATTACAAAATAATATTAAAGAACTTGCAGCTTTATGTAATTTTTTAATGCCTGGTTATTTTGATATTGAACAAGAAATTGATTTTGAAACCCCAGATGCTCAACAAGAAGAATATATTAAAGAATTACAAAGAGCTATTCAACCGTTTATTTTAAGAAGATTAAAGAAAGATGTCGAAAAATCTCTTCCTTCAAAGACTGAACGTATTTTAAGAGTCGAATTATCTGATTTACAAACTGATTATTATAAAAATGTTATTACCAAGAATTATTCTGCTTTAAATGCTGGTAATAAAGGTTCCCAAATTTCTTTATTAAACGTTATGAGTGAATTAAAGAAAGCTTCTAACCATCCATATCTTTTTGATGGTGCTGAAGATAGAGTATTAAGTAAAGCTGGTTCTGCATCTCGTGATAATATCTTAAGAGGAATGATTATGTCTTCCGGTAAAATGGTACTATTAGAACAATTATTGACTAGATTGAAGAAAGAAGGTCATAGAGTATTAATTTTCTCTCAAATGGTTAGAATGTTAGATATTCTTGGTGATTATCTTTCTATTAAGGGTTATCAATTCCAAAGATTAGATGGTGGTATTCCTTCTTCTCAAAGAAGAATTTCTATTGATCACTTCAATGCTCCAGATTCTAAAGATTTTGTTTTCCTTTTATCTACCAGAGCTGGTGGTTTAGGTATTAATTTAATGACTGCTGATACTGTCATTATTTTTGATTCTGATTGGAATCCTCAAGCTGATTTACAAGCTATGGCTAGAGCTCATAGAATTGGTCAAAAGAATCATGTTTCTGTCTACAGATTTGTTAGTAAAGATACTGTTGAAGAACAAATTTTAGAAAGAGCTAGAAAAAAGATGATTTTAGAATATGCTATTATTTCTTTAGGTATTACTGATCCAAATTCTAAAAAGCCTAAGAATGAACCATCTACAGGTGAATTGACTCAAATCTTGAAGTTTGGTGCTGGTAATATGTTTAAAGCTAATGATAATCAAAAGAAATTAGAAGATTTGAACTTAGATGATGTTTTAAATCACGCAGAAGATCATGTTACTACTCCAGATTTAGGCGAATCTAACCTTGGTTCAGAAGAATTCTTAAAACAATTCGAAGTCACTGATTATAAGGCTGATGTTGAATGGGATGATATTATTCCTGAAAATGAACTTTCTAAATTGAAAGATGAAGAAAAGAAGAAAGCTGATGATGAATACTTACAAGAACAAATTGCCATGTATTCAAGAAGAAAGGCAGCTGTTCGTAAATTCGAAAATGGATCTGGTGTACCAAGTGATGAAGATGTTGATGATGAAGAAGAAGGTGGTCGTAGAAAGAGAAGAAGAACCGCTGGAGATCATCAATTATCTGAAAAGGAAATCAGAGGTATTTATAGATCTATTTTAAGACTTGGTGATCTTACCGGTAAATGGGATCTTTTAGTTGAAGAAGGTAGTATTTCTAATAAGAATCCTGCTTTAATCAAACATGCCTATAATCAAATTATTAGCATGTCTAGACAATTAGTTAAAGAAGAAGATGCTAGAAGAACTAAGGTTTTGGCTGAATTAGAAAGAAAGGTCATGGAACTGAAGGATAAGACTGTGGCTGATGCCGATGGTAACAATCCAACGGCTCTTTGGATGGCTAAAAAGAAAGAAAAGAAGGCTGTTTTATTTGAATATCAAGGGGTTAAAAACATTAATGCTGAATTAGTTTTAGCTAGACCTGTTGATATGAAGATGTTAGAAGAGATGATGCCAAAGGAAAACCCAACTAAATTTATTTTACCAAAACAACCAAAAGCAGTCAGTGCTTGGTCTACTGAGTGGACCGCTAAAGATGATGCTATGTTATTAGTTGGTGTTTATAAATTTGGTTATGGTTCATGGGTACAAATTAGAGATGATCCATTACTTGGATTACAAAATAAATTATTCTTAGAAAGTGCCACAGGAAAAGAAACCAAAGAAGAAAAAGCCAATAGAAAAGTTCCAGGTGCTGTTCATTTGGGTAGAAGAGTTGATTATTTATTCACTTTATTGAATGAAAAAGAAGATTCCAATAACTCAAGCGCACCACCACCAATCAAGAGAAAGAGAAAGCCCAAGACTGATTCTCCTGCTCCAGTCAATGGTCATGATTCTATGTCTAACGGTAAGCGTAAAGCACAATCACCAGAACTTGTTAGAAAACAAAAGAAACCTTCTGCATCGGCCGGATCTGCTGTTAAAACCGAATCTCAAGAAAATGATTTGGAATATGATAGTATGGATGAAGCAGAATGTAAGAGTACATTAAAGCCAGTTGCCAAATCATTGATGAAATTACATCGTGGTAATAAGGGAATGGAAAAACAAGAATGGGCTAGTACCTTAAGAAAAGAATTACTTGTGATTGGTGATTATATTAGCAAATCTGCTGATGGACTTAAACCATCTCAAAAGGAAAAGAAGATCAAACACTTGTGGTCATATGCTAGTCTTTATTGGCCAGCAAAGGTTCCAAGTAAAAAGATCAACGACATGTACACTAGAATTAAAACCCAAGCAAAGGCTCCAAAGAAGCCTCTGAATAGTTAGTTAAACAAGCTTCAAAATAACTGGGAAACCCAGATTCATAAAGTTTGAGATTAGTATCAATATATGTATGATAAATGTGATTAAACGAAGAGTTTGTAGAAAGTAGCAGAGAGTATCAGTTGAGAGTTATATTGTAAATTACTTTATCTTCATAGACCCACTACAGTTCTAGGTATTATTATGAAACTGAAGTTGGTTCTCGAAGTTATCTAGGATTTCCAGAAATGGTCAATTCGTCAAAAAGAATCAAATAGTGCCGAGCAAGAATTCTAATGCTTATTATAATTGGTTGTTACTTATTTTGTGATTTAGTCAATGGCTCTTTGTGATTTTGTGTAGTGCATTTTTCGCAGCCTAATCTCGCATCATAGAACTTTATCAACACAATTGAAGAATGAGAAGGTAAAGGAAGTAAGAAGAGTCAAGAGTGATATATAAATAAATATATATATATATATATATAACATATCTGGTAAAACACATTTCTGTTATCTCTTTATTTTGGACTATTATTCCCCTTTTTTGGAAACTTCATTTTTACTCTCGCCGAGCTATCGGGCCATCATTCAGTGATCTGGGCTACTGATAAGACCCTGAGGCCACACCCAGGGACCACCAGCTCCAGACCCAAACCCATTAGACCATTGAACACACTGCTCCTTAACACGACACCACCAGTTCACCAGTTCACCACTTTGATCACTACACTCTATATTACCTCTTACCTCTTACCTCTTTTCTCATGTCTTGTCTTGTCTTGTCTATTCATCTTCGCATCGCACTTCCATAGAAGTCGCTAGATCATGGGACTGCTAATATCAATTAAGAATATTTGTAAGACCCCTAATTCCGTGATCAAGAGGTCACGACCAAGAACGATGGCAAACCCCCAACCATAACCCAACTCCCCTCTTACATTCCTGATCTGTGCAGGTCATTAAATTAAAACAAATTATCAAATTAATTCTACTCCAACTACTATTGGGGACTGCCATCTCGTTATTTTTCACCCCTTTCCTGGCTATCGATGCTCATCCCCAATTAACTAGTCTCAAGGCTCATTCTCACCCTTTTTTACCTTTTTTTCCCTCCCCTAATGACCGTGGCACCAGTACGAATCTCAACCTGTTAATCTTTGGGTGCCATATCCGGGTAACTCATCGCATCCCGCAAATTTTCCACAATTTCGCCCGCACGCGAAAAAAAATCAATGAAAAAAAATTACCCGCTGATCAAAAAATTTTGGACATCAGAAAAACTTCTCTTCAAGCCAACTTTTTGCTTCTATTGTAATATTTAAAAAAAAAAATCGTACTATCAAAAGTACTGAATTTATATTACAAGGTATATTAAAAAATCCCAAAAAAAAATTCATAATTCAAATAATAACCATTTGGAATTATTAGTTCGAATCAGTTCATCAGTTTACAAATCAATTCATTAAAGATGTCTACCGCTGAAACTAACCAAGTTCAAGAATCTTTGGAAAAATTGAACATTGACTCCAACACCACCACCACCACCACCACTGAAGAATCCACTGCTCCAGTTGCCACTACCACCACCACCTCTGAAGAAACCCCAGCTGGTGAAACTGAAGAAACTTCTGAATCTGGTTCTGTTAATGACACCTCTGCTTCTCTTTACGTTGGTGAATTAAACCCATCTGTTAACGAAGCTTCTTTGTTCGAAATCTTCTCTCCAATCGGTCAAGTTGCCTCTATCCGTGTTTGTCGTGATGCTGTTTCTAAGAAGTCCTTAGGTTACGCTTACGTTAACTACCACAAGTTAGAAGATGGTGAAAAGGCCATTGAAGATTTGAACTACTCCTTGATTGAAGGTCGTCCATGTCGTATCATGTGGTCTCAAAGAGATCCTTCTTTAAGAAGAAACGGTGATGGTAACATTTACATCAAGAACTTGCACCCAGCTATTGATAACAAGGCTTTGCATGATACTTTCTCTGCTTTCGGTAAGATTTTATCTTGTAAGGTTGCCACTGATGACATGGGTCTTTCCAAGTGTTTCGGTTTCGTTCATTACGAAACTGCCGAAGCTGCTCAAGCTGCTATTGAAAACGTTAACGGTATGTTATTAAACGACCGTGAAGTTTACGTTGGTAAGCACATTTCTAAACAAGATCGTGAATCTAAGTTTGAAGAAATGAAGGCTAACTTCACCAACATTTACATTAAGAACATCCCATTGGATTACCCAGAAGAAGAATTCCAAAAGTTGTTCGCCCCTTACGGTGTTATCACCTCTAGCTACTTAGAAAAGGATGCTGAAGGTAACTCCAAGGGTTTCGGTTTTGTTAACTTCGAAGACCATGAATCTGCTGTTAAGGCCGTTGAAGAATTAAACGATAAGGAAATTAACGGTCAAAAGATTTACGTTGGTAGAGCTCAAAAGAAGAGAGAAAGATTAGAAGAATTGAAGAAGAAATACGAATCTGCTCGTTTAGAAAAGATCTCTAAATACCAAGGTGTTAACTTGTTCATCAAGAACTTAGATGACACCATTGATTCTGAAAAATTAGAAGAAGAATTCAAGTCTTTCGGTACTATCACTTCTGCTAGAGTTATGGTTGATGAAACTGGTAAGTCCAAGGGTTTCGGTTTCGTTTGTTTCTCTGCTCCAGAAGAAGCTACTAAGGCTATCACTGAAATGAACCAACGTATGGTTCTTGGTAAGCCATTATACGTTGCTTTAGCTCAACGTAAAGATGTTAGACGTTCTCAATTGGAACAACAAATCCAAGCTCGTAACCAAATGAGAATGCAAAACGCTGCTGCTACTGGTGGTATTCCAGGTCAATTCATTCCACCAATGTTCTACGGTCAACAAGGTTTCTTCCCACCAAACGGTAGAGGTAATGGACCATTCCCAGGACCAAACCCACAAATGATGATGAGAAGAGGTCAACCATTTGCTGGTCCAGAACAATGGCCAAGACCAGGACCAAACGGTCAACCAATGCCAGTTTACGGTATGCCACCAGCTGGTTACCCAGACTTCCAAGGTCAAAACATGCGTCAACCAAGAGGTGGTTACTACCCAAACAACCGTCAACCAAACGGTGGTAAGGGTCGTCCACAAAAGGATTTAGCTGCTATTATTGCTAATGCTCCAGAAGAACACCAAAAGAAGATCTTGGGTGAAGAATTGTACCCAAAGATTGTTGCTACTGGTAAGGCTCAAGAACCAGAAGCTGCTGGTAAGATCACCGGTATGATGTTGGGATTAGATAACCGTGAAATCTTAGCTTTATTAGAAGATGACGAATTATTTAACACCCAATTCGAAGCTGCTTTAGCTGCTTTTGAAGAGTACAAGAAATCTGAAGCCGGTGAACCTCAAGTCTAAAGTAAATGATTGAGATTGTATTCTATTTAACATATTAATGTAATGGTATATTTGGGTTAATGAAATTATTAGATACAAAAAAAGATGAAAAAAAATTGAAAAGACTGATAATTTAAAAATGATTTTGTTTAAATGTAGTTTTTTGAAAATATTTTCAATTAGTAACTTGAAGTGAATTTTGAAATTTTTCAAACGTAATATAATTATACAACGAGTATAATTAATATCAATTAATATCCATTAATTTATAATTAAATTGATAGTTGGAGTAAGATTAGAATGATAGGACTAACGAGAAACGCCAAGAGAAGAAATGATTATTCTTCTGATGTACAGAAGGTACTGATGATGTATAGAAGATAGAAGATACTACTGATATACAAAAGTACAGAGTAATCTTGAACAATAGCCCTTCCTGCTTATTTCCGTAAGTCCATTTTGCACTCACCAAGTATACCACTTCTCCTAATTTCCCTACTTCCCCTACTTATCGCAATGTCAACTATCTTGAATATCTTTCCCTTTACATCTACGCAATTCATATCGCAATGATAACCCCAAAAAATAATTGCATGAATTTGCGCTAAAAATAATACACCAAATTGATCTATCGAAGCTATTGTCAAGAATTTTTAATTGGTCTGGCAAATATCTAGCAGAACCAACAAAGTTTGCCTGTTCATCAACACAACCCATTAAAATTATTCACGTGTTATGTTTAATCTCTTTTAGTTCATATGGTTCCTTTCATTGGTACCTTATATATTTAATATACGAGTCTATACAATAGCCAAGGCTAAAGCGATTGTCTGAGACCCCATCAAAAAAAAAAGAATAAACTCCGAAATTTTTTAACTAGTGATTTAATTAATATTTACCATTCCCATCTGGAACTCAACTGGGTGAATCACCTCACAACCCAGAGGGTTTTTTTTGTTTTGTAGCCAGTTTCATTGCTCAAACTTTTGCCGAATTTCCGTTATTGCTATCGTCCGCTTACATAAGCAGTGACCAATTGAATCGTTGGTATGGCAAGCAAGTATAGCAGTTTTGATACCTCTTTTATAACCCCAATTCTCAAATTTCTCCAAATTTTACATTCTTTTTACGCTACTTTCATTCTGATTGATTACTGAGTGATTTCCCCCAATCATCCAGCGTCTCCCCCAAAATGACCAACCTTGACTTTTTTGCTTATCCTTCGGATGGCCCGGTGGTTAAACCTGACAAGTCCGTGTCTGGCCGAGTACTTAATGTGATGACACTGTTGCCAACCCTGATTTATAAAAGTGCTGAAGGTGAATGGGACGTTGAACCAGTCAGAGGAAACCTGGCCCTTTATCTGTCTCATTTCTTCCTTGATCAACAAACTGAATGGGAAACTCATTTGATTGCATGGACCGGAGAATTGATCAATAAACTGACGAACAGTTCGTCTCCAATTACTGAGAATATTAGAGAAGATCCACTTTATTTGGACGAACAGGACAAACAACAACTTGAAACCAGAATCCGTAAGGCTAGTCGTAGTGATAATGTTCATCCTGTCTGGTTATTGAGAAGAGATCAAGAAAGATGGAGAAGATACGCCGAAGATCACATATGGCAAGTATTCCATTATATCCAAGGACAACCATCTGATGGAAGAGCCGAAGCTCAAGCATGGCACGATTATGTCAAATTCAATGAAGCATACCTTCAAAAAATCAAGTCTATCTATAAACCTGGTGATATTATATGGATTCATGATTATTACCTTTTATTATTGCCGCAATTACTTCGTATGGAATTCCCTAATGCTTATATCGGATTATATTTACATGCTCCATTCCCATCTTCAGAATATTTCAGATGTCTTCCAAAGAGGTCCCAATTATTAGATGGTATGTTGGGTTCTGATATTGTTGCTTTCCAATCCGAATCATTTAAACGTCACTTTTTATCATGTTGTGCCAGAGTTCTTGGCTATGACGTCACTCTGAATGAAATCCTTGCTTATGGTTCTTCTATTCATGTGGAAACATTGCCAATTGGAATTGACACCAAAAAGACAGAACATGATGCATTCAATTCAGTCATTGATGAAAAAGTAAAAGCTCTTCGTGAAATTTATTATGATAAAAAAATTATTGTGGGTAGAGATAGACTTGATACTGTAAGAGGAGTGGTTCAAAAGCTTCAAGCTTATGAAATGTTTTTACAAATGTATCCTGAATGGAGAGATAAAGTGGTATTGATTCAAGTCTCTAGTCCTGGATACACTAATTCTGGAAAGGTTGAGAAAAAGGTAAGTGAATTGGTTAATCATATTAATAGTGAATATGGTAACTTAAATTCTACACCTGTTTTACATTACCAAATGCGTATAGCCAAAGAAGAATATTTAGCATTATTAAGAGTGGCTGATTTGGCATTAATTACCTCAATTAGAGATGGTATGAATACAACTTCTCTTGAATTTGTTATCAGTCAAAAGAATAACAATTCTCCATTAATGTTGAGTGAATTCACTGGTACTGCTTCTGTGTTAAATGAAGCTATTTTAGTGAATCCATGGGATTCTGTTGGTATTGCTAAAACCATCAATGATTCCCTCCGGATGTCTGATTCCGAAAAGAAGGACTTAGAAACTAGATTATTCAACCAAGTCACTTCAAACACTATTCAAAGCTGGACTTCGAATTTCTTGTCTGATCTTGTCAAGCATGTTTCGAAGAGTCATCAAACTCATCATACTCCAGCATTGAACCGTCCATTATTATTAAATAATTATAAGAATTCTAAGAGAAGATTATTCTTATTTGATTATGATGGTACTTTAACTCCTATTGTTAAAGATCCAGCTGCTGCTATTCCATCATCTAGATTAAATACCATTCTTGATACATTATCTGCCGATCCAAAGAATCAAATTTGGGTCATTTCTGGTAGAGATCAAGCTTTCCTTGATAAATGGCTTGGAAAGAAAAACATTGGTTTATCAGCAGAACATGGATGTTTTATGAGAGATGTAGGTGATGAAAACTGGGTCAATTTGGTGGAGTCATTTGATATGTCATGGCAAGAAAAGGTAGAAGAGGTTTTCAAGTATTATACTGAAAAGACTCCAGGTTCCAATATTGAAAGAAAGAAGGTAGCATTAACTTGGCATTACCGTCGCTCTGATCCAGAATTAGGACATTACCAAGCCGAAAAATGTGTTAAAGAATTGAATGAAACTGTGGCTAAAGAATATGAAGTTGAAGTTATGGAAGGTAAAGCCAATATTGAAGTTAGACCAAAATTCGTCAATAAGGGTGAAATTGTCAAGAGATTGGTATTAAACCCACATGGTGAAAAACAAGATACTCTGCCAGTTCATAAACATCGTAGTGACGTACCAGTTGAACAACTTCCAGATTTCATGTTCTGTCTTGGTGACGATTTAACTGATGAAGATATGTTCAGAGCATTAAAGGGCATTGAAAAGGAATGGCACTTGAATGATATTCCAAAGAACAAATACGGTTCCTATGGTGTTTATCCAGTAGCAGTGGGACCTGCTTCTAAACAAACCATTGCTACATCACATCTTAACGAGCCATCTCAAGTATTGGAAACATTAGGACTTTTGGCTGGTCAAGTTTCATTATTTGAGAGTGCTGGATCCGTAGATTTGGATGATAGAGGTCACCTCAATAATAGTGAATCATCAGAAAGATCCAAGAGTGCCATTAAAGAGGCTTCTAAAAAGAAAGGATTATCAAAGGTCTAAAAATTGCAACTATATTATTAGTAAAACCGTTTAAGTTACCTATAATTAAATTAGCCTTGGCACCAAAAAAAAAAAAAAATTAAAAATACCATTACATTATACCGATATTATACACCAATTTAGTATAGGGGCAGCAACCAGTGAAACAGAAAAACGTGCATCACAACAGGGTGTTGAATTTGCGGGTTATCTCTGATATGGCACATTGCACTATTTATCAATAAAACAAAAAAATTAGATACAAAATTACAGTAGAAAACGTAGTAACAAAAGAAAGTAAAGAAAATGGAAAAGTGAAATGTGAAATGTGAAATGTGAAAAGTTACGGAACATTAATGTATGATTATGTCATAAACTCCGATCATTTACATGAATTCCTGATCTACTAAAGACTTTAGAAGCTTCTATACCGCTAGGGCCGATCCTTTTTTGGCTTCCTTGCCGGTGATTGTAGTGTTTATAGTGTTTTGGATGATCTCGTAATTAGATAACGAGACTCGCTTATATTTTCTTTTTCGCAGTTTTACCCAACAAACCCTAAACCCGTTCGGCGATCAAACCAATATGTACCATTTATGGCCGTTGACCGAGGCTTACCGGCACGTGATGCCATCTCTTGGCCATAAACCGTTAACCATCTATAAAGACACCTAAAACACCTAAAACATCTCTCATAATAATATTCTTTTGTCCAAAAGTTCATAACTATCAAGATGTTCAAGTGGGGATTCAGAGCTAATGTCACCGTTCATGAAGGTAAATCCGTGGAATTGCCTTTGAAAAATGAATCTGGTGAATCCCAAAAATTCACTGATTACGTGAGAAGTTTGCAACTTCCTTCCAAATTATGGTTAAACCCATTACTCTTCAACGGTACTCTTCAAACATTATACTATACTTCTGCTGGTTCTAAGGTTAAGGTTAACTATGGTAGAGAGATCTTTACTTATCAAGATAAGGGTATTTGTTCCTTAGATTGGGTTGTACCAGATGAACCAAAGGAAGAATTTGAAAAGAATTACGCTGCCAATTTACCAGAAGGTAATCCAAAATTACATCCAAGAACTAGATTTTTAAGTAAAGAAGAATTGGAATTGAAAAATGAAAAAATGGCAGAATCTACTGCTCCAATTGTGGTTATTCTTCATGGTCTTGCAGGTGGAAGTCATGAACCACTTATTCGTCACCTTGCTCATTCTATTAACCCTGAATGGGATACTGTTGTGGTAAATAACCGTGGTTGTTCTCGTACTAAGATCACCACCGGTAAGCTTTTCACTGCTTTATCTACTGGTGATGTTAAAGAAGTTGTTGATGATTTACATGAAAAATATCCAAACCGTTCTATCTACGCCGTTGGTTTCTCCTTTGGTGCCATTATTTTAGCCAATTACTTAGGTGAAGGTGAAAACCCACTTAAGGCTGCTTCCTTAGTTGGTTGTGGTTGGGATTTGGTCGATAGTGCCTACCACTTACAAGGTTCTTACTCTGGTGGTTACTTGTTCAACCCAGCTTTAACTTCTTTCTTAATGAAGCTTGTCAAGAATAACTTCAGTGAACTTAGTTCCGATGGTAATGATATTTTCAACAAGGAAGCCCTTGAAAGTGGTAAGTCTCTTACCAAAACTTGGGAATTCGATCAATTATTCACCTGTAAGACTGCTGGTTATGATACTTCTTTCCAATACTACCGTGAAGCTTCTCCAGCTAGAGGTCTTCCAAACATTAACACTCCAACCTTGGCTTTGAACTCTACTGATGATCCATGTGTCGGTGTCAGACTTCCAGTCATGGAATCCAAGGCCAACCCATACGTTTCCTTGATTGAAACCGATTTAGGTGGTCATTTAGCTTGGGTGCAAAATGGTGGAAAATTCTGGGGTGCTGATGTGGTAAAGAACTATTTTGAAGGTTTCGAAAAGACCTTCGCTTAAACTCCCACTAATAATAGAAAATAGAAATAAAAATTGTGGGTAAATCATTTGGTCGATCTAGTATTGCCGGTGAACAATTTTAATAGAATTACATAGAGTCATAAATATGATAGAGTCTGAAAGTAATCGAGAATTTCGCACGCAGTAGCAAGGGTCCAGTATAACAATATCTCGGGTAAATATACTTAATATACGAAATTCCTTTAAGAAGAAGCGCGTTTATTACGTCCCGTTTATTACGTCCCGTTTATTACCTCCTTCTAGGCCAAGGACTCCCAAGTCCTTTTTTTCCGCCTCTTCGGCTTAGTGGGCGCAAGAGGTATTTCTGAATTGCGCTTATTTGTGACAAACTGTTAAAGATATCAATTTAAGCCCTTTTACTTCGGTTAAAGGTGTCTAGCGTACGATATCCTCGTATTCAGCCCTTCAGCAATATTAAGTATAGAACACAGTTCTTTATTGTCTGGATATATATTAATAGTTTATGGCAGTGTTAATAGACGGTGAAATCAGGTTATTGGTTGAGGCGGTCCTCATCTAAAAAAGTCATCCGAGAAATGTATCTGTTAGCCCCGCCTCCTGCAAGTCAAAAATTGCTGCTTCTAGCCCTCGGACTTACCGATTCTCAGGACCCTGTCAAACTATCATTACCTATGAGACTAAACTAAAAAGCAAAATCACCTATCTTTAGAACTGAATCAATAACTGTAAACTTACCCTAGATATAACTTTTTCCCCCTAATTTATCGGATCAATTCCAATGCACACGCTAAACTCCGATTTCTGGTTTTTCCTGTACTTTTTATGTGACACCCCCGTATTGTTGCGATGTAAGTGCCCTTGACAGTTGCGGAACAACTGTATTTGACGCATCTTCACTCACTGGTCAGGGGGTTATCTCGGTGAATACACGAACAGCACGGCTAGTTAGTCTGGAACGATCAGTTCTAAGCTCTAAATCATATATACATCTTATTATATCTAAAGTTTTTCTTTGCCATTATCCGTTTCATTCTCCTCCCCTTTCCCTTCCACCCCCCTCATTTCACTGTGAATAGTGGTTAACCTTTCATTAATCAAACAGTTAAGAGATGTTTAACCATCACAATATCACATTTGCACTCTTTGAGATTAAGTTAAAGTCTCCTCATCGAGACCTTGTCCTACTTCGAGGTAATGAGTTTGAACTTGATGCTGTACCATTTGAAGGTAATGTGAAGATCCTGATTCTGGAAGATATTCATGTAAAGAAGATCAAATTGAGTTTATTGGGTGAATATAATGTGGAGTATTTTGTAAGACTGGAAGCAGGTTCCATTAGTGATCAAGTTTATGATCGACTTTGTACTTTGAAAGTTGATTGGGATAATTTACTTACTTCTCCTGAAGGTAAGATCAACTATGGTAGTTATGGAGATTTTTTTATAAACTATTATAAATTGGCTCATTCCAAAAAATCCAAACATCTTAATAATTCAGATCTTCATCTCGATGAATTAACTGGTTCGGCTCCTCATAGTCCAACAGAAAGACCTTCTTTTCTTCGTACTAAGTCCCAACCTCATTTGGAAAGCAATACCAATACCAAATCTAATCAACAATCCAAGATCTTAATCCCTCAAGATGGTATTGATGGTACTCCTTTTGAAAATGTTCATACCTCCAGTCATCATTCATTTCTTCTTCCAAAAGGTAATTACAATCTTCCATTCAAAGTAGTACTTCCTACTAATATTGCTGAAACAGTAGAGGGATTACCATCAGCATCGATGCTTTATAAAGTTCAATGCACAATTGAAAGAGGAAGATTTGAAAAACCTATCACCACTTCAAAGCCAATTAGAATTGCAAGAACCTTACACCCTCTGAACTTGAATCTTCTTGATAGCATAGATGTTAGCAATACCTGGCCGGGAAAGGTTCAATATAGTGTCAGTATTCCAAAGAAGGGGGTTGCAATTGGTTCAACCATTCCAATTAAGATCCTCATTATTCCTATCGTTAAGGGACTCGGTCTTAAAGCTGCTACCTGTAGCATTGTTCAGCATTTCCATATCAAGCACTCAGATGGAGAATCACCAGAGTGGGAAGTGCTAAGTGGTAAGCAGAGACTTCATATCCCTGACATGGAATCGTTGCCTAGTGACCAATGGTTGATAAAGACCCACTATAAAGTTCCAAATAATCTTAAGAATATTAACCAGACCTGTGAATTAAAAAATGGAATGGTTCTGGTAAAACACAGATTGAGGTTATCGATTCAGCTCAAGAATAAAGAAGGTCATGTAAGTGAACTTCGTGCCAACTTGCCCATCTATGTGTATATCAGTGCCAATAATGGACATGTCATTGGTAAACATTATACTGTTGAGCCTAAGCTGGGTTACTTTGTCCAAGACAAAAGCAAGGAAGATATATTCTTCAAAAAAGACAGAAAGGACCATAAAAAGACTTCCAACCAAAACGACGGGTCTGTTGAACAAGAAGATGCAAATGACTTGGACAGAGAAGATGATGCTCCTCCACTTTATCAACAACACTTCTATGACAAGATCTATGACATTAACTCGCCCCAGAGTCCAATGGATCAGCTTCGTATCCAAAGTTCTGGAAACTCGCCAATCAACTCTGTTCCTGGCTCATTTGTTAACATCGATAGTTACTTTGACTATCCTAAACTGAGGGACGAAAAGGAGCCTATCAAGAGTCCTAACCTTGATGTCTCTGTGCTTTGTAAGGTTCCTTCGTACAACGATGCTCTTGATGACGATGACGAAACAAGTACCCAGGATGAACCTGCTCCAATCTATGACGATGGAAAGCTGATGCTCAAGCTCTCTCAATCTGTGTCATCATTAGACCTTTCAAAGAAGAGACCAGTAATGGTCAAAGGATTTTCTGGAGGCAACTTGTTCCATCGTAGCTCCAGCTCCATCAATCAGCATCACTCAGAGTTGGACCTTTCAGGCTTGAGTTCAAGTGGCACAAATGACTCGGCTGCCCTTAAACACTTACATCACAAACTAAAGACCAGAAAGAGGTGATTGGTTAGTCTTTAATCTCAAGAACTAATATGCTGCTATAGAAAGGCATTGTTCCATTTGATTACTTTCTTTCGCTTGATCATTATCTTTTGCACTTGTATTCTCCTTGGCTCATTTTTTGCAGCAATTGGTTGGCAACTACTCACTCTCGCTCGTTACTCCATAATTACTAAATGATTGATTTCTTATACCGCTCAGTATGCATCTCGTGTCCCACCACCACCATCATCATCATCATCATCATCACTAGAATCACTAGAATCACTAGAAATACTAGAATCATTAAATACATAAGTACTAGAGCTTATTTTTGCATTTACTACATAATTACATAATCACATAATAATATGAACTAATGAACAGAACAGTAAAGCTAGAAAAGAATTGGACATAGTAGAGCAGCTTCTCTGATCCAGGTGGTATTTGTGAATTGAGTGGTTTCGTCTTTTGGTTCCTGTCTCTTCCCTTTAATCTGCTCTCTCCTCTGGTGTTGATACTGGTGCATCACCAAATCTTCTAGTCGCGTACTAGTGTTTACTATAACCTGTATACAATAATTGATCTAGACGTGTACTATCAACACACCATCAGATACTCCTAGATAGGTCCATATAAATCTAGATAAGTGTATCGCTAACAACTACCTTCTTCATCAAATATGAATTATGGAGGGTCCAAACGGGCTGACCCGTTCGAGCTCTACAAACTCCAATCGGAAGCGAACTTGAAGCGTATGAAGCAAGAGAAGCGACTCAATACCAAGACAGATACCAATTCCAAAACACGAAGACCTCTCCAGCCAATATCTATAAACGGCACTCAAGACCGACCCAAACCATCACAATCTATTAAAGTATCAAATCTACATGCAATAATCAAACCAGACCTCCATGTGCACAAACAGAAACCAGATGATAGATCCAGTGGAATCAATAGAATAGTTAAGAATATCCATAAACAACCCGCAATTGCACTTTCACAACAACGTGGAACAGTTCCTATACATAAAGTAGCATTATTGGCAGACTCAAAGGGTCCAACTAGTACCAAAAGGCAGAGAAATGGGCTCAACAATCGGTTCCTTGAAATAACCAAATCTGTATGGGACGTGCTACCAGAAAAAGGAACTGAGGTAACGATGATAAATAGCAATTATGTTCGAGAATTCATAGACTGGTTTCGTGCCTATCGCTATAATTACATTATTGTGGACCCTAACCTAGCCCAAAGAAAGAAGAAGGAAATTGTGGACCCTAGAGAGAGTAGTGAAGAAACCACAAATTCAAATATTAAAGACCCCAATCCACAAACATATACACATGTCGTTATAGAACTGAAACCTATTGGGAAATTTCTATATAACGTAAAAGTACGACCAATCCAGTCTCAAGAGACTGTCACTGCATTTTTAACTAGAGCTGATACCCGGTTCGAAATCAAACCTACTGATTTATTGATTCTAGATGAACCCACTTCATATCAAACAATATTAGGAAAAAAGATACCTATTTATTCTAAGTGGAAGATTTTTCAGGAAAGACCTGTTGATGTTGACTTCTTTGCAACTAACCCTACAAAATAGAATAGTAGTGGAGTCAAAAAGAATTGCATCATTAAGACATAAATTCAAATAATTTTTGCATCAATACGAAACACATTCTAAATAGCATTCATTTACTGTAAATATAAACCAAAATTAATTATTAGGTAATATAAGAAGACTCATGACGGTCTCTTTGAGTAATTTATAAAAATATGATGATTTTAGAAAACTACAATAATGGCCAAAAATTTGTCATAGAAGTAAAGAGACACATGACATTTAAAAAACATTCACACTTTTAAACTGAAATTTGGCAAATATATATTTTGTGCTTTAGTGAAGTATTGGACAATTAATTTCTACTGGTGTATTCATAATCAAGCAAAAATTCTAGTACAATTTAATTATAACGAATGTCCATATGTTTTAATCTTCTGACTTCGCCTATATAATCAGCACAGCTTCCTGTTTGTTTTATAGTGTTCCTGTCTGGTGTAGCTGATTATAACGCAAGACATCCGAATACAACACTTGTAACCTTCAGAAATGGAGGGTTGGCCGAGTGGTCTAAGGCGGTAGACTTAAGATCTACTGGACAGTGTCCGCGCGAGTTCGAACCTCGCATCCTTCATTATTTTTTGTTTTTTGAACAATATAATAACTTTTGGTATATTTGATCTAAAGCTGTGTTAAACGGTATTCTTGTTTATGAATAATGTTTTCTGTTGGATGTTTATTTATTTATTTTTGTATATATCTTTGTACTCTTTATTGTTCTCGTCTGAACGTCTGGTAAATCAAGTGTGAATTAGTGATAAAAAAAAGAAAAAGGTGGGAATTGAATGAACAAGAAAAAACGATTGGTATATAGACTAGTATCTCTCTTCTTAATATATTTCTGTATTTCAACTTTGTTGAATCCATTATTGTCGCCTTTTGTAATTTTTTGACCAAAATTCAATAGTTCTCATTTTCTACAGACTTAGTAGTACAACTTATCACATACCTGCATTTAATGATCAAACCAATATTCTGGAATATTATTTCATCCCTAATTAACTTTTTAAGAGTAGTTTTTATCGATTACAGCTTGATAATTTGGTTAAAACTATCCTCTACCATATTATCTTTTTATCAATGTCATGACACAAACTATTATTTATAGCTATTTTTAAGTCAACAAGTTGCCTGCGTAGCGTAATGGTTAACGCGTTTGACTTCTAATCAAAAGATTGCGGGTT
>JAJLZJ010000024.1:0-200845 GCA_030572155.1 Suhomyces taliae | reverse complement strand
ATTCAGTTGTTGATGAGCTCACACAACCGGAGGCATCCCTCAAGCAAAGAGTTGGACCAGCAGTACTAGATGTTTCACTAGTTGTGGAAGAGGAAAAGCTAGAAGAGTCATTGGTACTAGAAACGGGAGAACTGGACGAGGAATTTTTGGTGCTAGAAGCAGTAGAGCTGGAAGAATCATTGGTGCTAGAAGCAGTAGAGCTGGAAGAATCATTGGTGCTAGAAGCAGTAGAGCTGGAAGAATCATTGGTGCTAGAAGCAGTAGAGCTGGAAGAATCATTGGTGCTAGAAGCAGTAGAGCTGGAAGAATCATTGGTGCTAGAAGCAGTAGAGCTGGAAGAATCATTGGTGCTAGAAGTAGTAGAGCTGGAAGAATCATTGGTGCTAGAAACAGTAGAGCTAGAAGTATTGCCACTGCTAGATACACTGGTACTAGAAGTGCCTCCAGTACTGGAAGCAGAACTGGAGGTATCAGTGACGGTGGCAGAAACAGAACTTCCAGAGCTTGAAGAGCCACCAGAACTAGATGAACTATCTGAACTGGAAGAGCCACCAGAGCTGGAAGAGCTATCGGAACCTGAAGAACCATTGGAACTAGAAGAACTATCCGAACTTGAAGAGCTACTGGAGCTGGAAGAGCTATCAGAGCTGGAAGTGGCAGAGCTGGTAGCACCAGTAGTTGGCGCAAGTTGAAAGAATGGCTTACAAGGAGCACATTTGGTTGGAACAGTAGAATCAGGTACAGCACCCGTGTAGCGAATACCACCATTTGGAACAGGATCAACACCAGTTCCGAAATTACCATCCACAAGCTCAAATTTAGTTGCATCATAACCAAGACCAATGTTAAAGTTTTGCAGCAAATCGCCAGAATACAACAGCAAGATACCAAACTCGTAATCGTAACTGTACGACACTTCACCACGATTTACTGGACGAAGGTCTCTAGTCAAACTGATGACATTATAGCGACCGAATCCTTTGACATAGTAGGTTTTTGGATCAGTGAGAGGTTTAACCTTTAAAGTGGCACTAGAACCTTGCATGTAAATGGTTTGCTGCTGGTCAAATGCCAACTCAGCAGTAGAGATGTAGAGGTTAGAACCTTGCCCAACCAAAATACAACCTCTTCCGGTAATAGTTGTAGTAGGCTCATAAATATGGTTGTAGAGACAGATGGCACCATTGTTATTGATATTAGAACTACCAAGCTTGACAACACCTGTTGAACGTGTGTTTTGACGGAAAACAACAACATCGTTGTTGATAAAAGTGGGAGCAGTGATGGACATGGTTGGAGGGGTAGTTCCATCGGTAGCCATGAAAACTGGACCATTATTTATGAAGGAGTCACCACCTAAGTTGAAGTTAACAGCGTAATTAGGGTTGAATGAATAGAGTTCAATGGTACCATCATTTTGAATAGTGCTAGGACCTGTAAGAGTAACACTCAAATCAGATGACAGGTCGTCTTCAGCTGTAATATAGAGAGCACCACCAGATCCAACTTGAAGAGTACCATCAATATCGTTAACTGGATTATTTTGGATAGACCAGTATACATTTTTCTCGATTTTAATAGGACCGCTTTCAATAACAAAAGGTCCCTTGTCAAAGGTGCTTTGAGATATGGTTTTCGCAGCAACACTATTCACCACAAAGGTAGCAATTATGAGCTTACTCAACATTGTGTTTAATTGTTTGTGCTGGATAATAAACTGCTTCCGATGGAAAGTAGAATGTAGCTGGAAACCTTCGAATATATATATAAGGCGTCTTGGGTGTTTAAGGATTAGCCTAGACCCTAAACCGCATGCTATGATTCAAGGACATGCGTTATTTTTTAGGCAATACGTATTAATAACGGATATACTCGTATATTCGGATTTACGGGAGATTGGATAACAGCGATAACAATCTCGAGGAAAAGAAACCCTCAATTGACAATACACTTCAATGTATCAGAGACAAATTGCGATGGTGATTTTCCAAACAGCCAATTACTTTGCTATTGTAGTTTGTTCTCTCCTTCTGCTTTTTCGATCTCCAAAGACAGAGGTGAAATCTCACATTATAATTAAAAATATCCTGTATCTATATGTCATAAAAAATATGGTATTTTCCACGAACTACACACGGATGGCCTCATCAGCAATCAGTGGAACATGTCCAAATCATTGTTGACATGGACACTTTTAGAAACTAGTTCCTAAAAGTGAAGGCTTAGCAGAGGTTTCGAAGCTTTTACTAAAAGGCTTTGTCGAAGAGTGCCTCTCCGTCCAGACCTTGCCAGTAGCATCAAAATCCTTCTGAGAACTTGACCCATATCCATTGTATATCAAGCTCTGTTGGTGGAAAGTTGTTAAACACTCCTTGGCAGATTCCTACTGACATCCGCCCGTCTACATTATTTTACCTGTTCTGTTGTGTGGTGTGATAGTGTCTTCCTGCACAGGTTCGCATTCGCTTCTCACATCACCTCTTGATCCAACCCTACAGGGCGAAGTATCCCCCAGAAAATCAGGAGCTCCTAGAACGAGATTGGTCGTATACCTTGCCGAAGCACTCTTGAACAACCTAAAGTTTTGAATACCTAAGAAATCCTGGCTACTCAATTGAACATGACATTTGGATGGACAGGTTTAAGGGCTTGGTCATTTTCGGTAAGTCTATGCCCAAATTCGCCAACGGTTCTGCTAAGTGAGGCGGCTTAGGTATTTTTTGGAGTTTACGACATGCTCCCCGCACTTCCATGTTCTGTATTTGGTCCATATGTAGATTAATTAACTTACCTCTTCTGGTTCAACGTTATACGATACATATACCATATGAACTAGGTTGTATTTTTTTGTATAATGTAAGTATGATATAGTAAGTGTAGTATCTCTTTTCAGTTTTAGCATAACGTAATTTAGTTACTCTAAATGAGGATTGAATATAATATCTTCATGGTAAGAACTATCGGAGGTATCTTTTAAACTGTCGATAAGAATATTCTACAACCCACGGCATGTCATTAAATTGTCAATATATATTGCTTCTGTTCCTTTCTAGTGCCCTCATTGTACTAAATACCTGCTCATAATATAAGAAATCGTCTAAAAATTATTCCAAGTTGTCCTCTCTTAGCTTCAAGTAGATTTCTCAATTTTACTTCTTGATAGACAAAAATTAAAGAAAAATACATATTTTTATAATTTTTTAGTAATTTCAAAAAATAGAGATTTCAACCAGAAACAAGTGAAAGTAAATCACCAGTTTAAAGCGGCTATATGACCATTTTTTAAAGTTCCTTTACAGTAGTGAACAAAACAGCTAGGTGCTTGACCCTGTATAGTCGGACCCTATATGTAAAATATTGATACCTTTTAACTAATTGAATAATGCTCTTTGTGTTAGACAGATGCTTTACTTCTGTCGGTCACGTGACCAAAAAAATATTATTTCTGACAATCTCCATTATGAGAAGGACATGTTTCTTGCAGGTATTCGCAGGATAACATTGTAGAATGTGGATGGTGACCTCGTCTACCATTTGAAAGTATAGAGGAAGAAAAGGAATATATTATTGAAGATTTTTCTATTCAGGTTTTATATCAATGCCTATTAAAATGTTCCTTATATATCTATATGAACTTAACCACAAATATGTATATATCAACGGCCAATTGGTTTTCCTATATCATCAAGCAGTCGAATCATTTTAGTAAACCTTGTGATATCTCGTTTGATATTAAATAGTTTAGCAAGTGCCAAAGAGTCTAATAGTTTCTCACGAGTAGGTCCCTTTTCTTCTAGAATCAGACAGGTTACAAAATTTGTGAAGTACAATCTGTCATTTGCACTAACAAACGTACTTTCAGATATATCGCCATGAACTATATCAGCTTTATGAACTATCTTTAGTTGTTTTTTAGCTTCTTTGTATGTTTCCTTATCATATTTTGGTTTTTTGAAATGTGGTTTAAATACACTAAAATAACCTTGCAATACTATATTGTAGCCACTGATAACCTTTATCTTTGAATCAAATCCCAACTTGCTCATGTAATACAGGTTGAATCCACTACATCTTCCCAATTTTTCAAATACTTCCTTTTCTTTAAAATATTTGCAATCACATTGGGCTTGTGCATCATTTGGCAATATAGAATAAGTTTCTATTACTGTAGGATCATATATCTTCAAGTAAACTGTTTCCGGATTGAGAGAACGATAATGAACATATCGAATTATTCTTTCTATATCCATTTTGAACAACCGGGAAGAAAACTCCCCTTCTTTTCTAGTAAGTAGACCTTTAAATTCTGAGAAGCTGATGCGTACAGTTCCATCCTGTTCCTCATAATATAAAAACCTGCTGTTGTTCGAACGTGGTGAAAACATTTTGATTCTTTATTATGTCATTTACTGCTTATTTATATTGATTTTAGTTGCACTTCTTTATAGAGTAAGAATAGACAAGAGAAATATTTAGATAGTGGGGGGTCAATTATGCTTATTTTCAAAGACTTTGATTGAGGGTGTGAATGCTAACTTTTTAATATTTTTCATTATTTTAAAAATTCTGCAAATGTGAAACATTACAGATTGTCACTTGAGACATATAACGAAACAAGCAAATACTAGACAATACACAATAGTACCAGTACGAGGATTTAATTAAATATTAACTCCATAGCTAAGGTATTTTAAAGAACAATTTCCTTACTGACGAAAACCCAAAAAGTGCAATTTTGTTATGCTAATAATACATTTCATTTAAATTTCATTAATCGTATTTCTATAGTACATTAAAATCCATATTTACCCATTGAGATACTAATAGTTCTCAGTTTTATGATATAATTTATAGATAGAGACATGTTATTCCCGGTCTCAGAAGTAATTCATTTTATGATTTTAGACTTGTTCATCATTTTCATCTCTTGGCTTGGTATCATAAGCGTAACCAGTAGCATGAGCCATTTCTTCTTGAGATGGAGGAACCCAGCCACCAGAATTCCATGGCTTAATGCTAGAAGCGTATAATTCATCAACTTCTTCTAAGGATAAACCCTTGGTTTCATAAACGAAGAAGTAGACAAAGAAGAAGGAGAAAATCAAACAACCAGTAAAGACGAAACCATAGTAGAAATGAATGTCACTGGTGATGAAAGGAGTGAAGAAAGAAATAAGGAAACCCCAGAGCCAGTTACCAGCAGAAGCAACACCCATAGCCTTACTTCTAATACGAAGTGGGTAGATTTCGGAGATAATACTGTAAACACCACCAGCCCAGGTAGATGCAAAGAAGAAAATGAACAAACAGGTAATGAAAATTAAAGCATTACCAGTTGGCTTATTGGTTGGACCATCGTAACCGTCTTGGTACAAGTTGACAGAACCTAAGACAGAGTAGATAATGAAACAGACAGACATGGCAGCAGAACCGACCAATAAACAGGATCTTCTACCATATCTTTCAATAGCCCAAATACCAACGAAAGTAGACATGAAGTTGACAACACCCAAAATGATAGAGGTTTGGAAAGAATCGTTTAAACCAACAGCTTGGAAAATAGTGGTACCATAGTAAAAGAAGTAGTTGTCACCAGTTAATTGTTGCAAACATTGTAACATTAAACCAACCAAAACTCTGTTTAAGATCTTTGGCTTACCAGTGATCAATTGACTCCAAGAAGCAGAACCAGCCAACCTTTCTCTATCAATACCAGCTTGAATTAATTGAACTTCAGTGTAGACACCTGGGTTTTCAACAGGGACCTTGTTAGATCTAGCAATAGACTTCTTGGCTTCTTCAATCTTGTTCTTTTCAATCAAGTAACGAGGAGATTCTGGCATACAAACCATACCACCGACCATCAAAAGAGCCCAAGCGAAACATAAACCAAGAGGAATTCTCCATTGTCTAGAGTCAGTGTAAGTAGATTTGGTACCGTAAGTAGTACAGTAACCTAAGAAAATACCCAAGGTAATGTTAAGTTGGAAACAACAAACTAAGGTACCTCTTAATTGCTTTGGAGAAGATTCACCAATGAATAATGGGGCCAAAACGGAAAGACATCCAACAGCCAAACCAGCAATAGCACGTCCAATGACAATTTGGTACCACTTGGTAGAGGAAGCAATTTGAATAATGATACCAATAACGTAGACCAACATAGCAAACATAATACCAACACGACGACCATTGGTATCAGCAATCTTAGAAAGGAAAATAGCACCGATAGCACAACCGATATTGAAAATACCGACAATGACACCAGTTCTAACATTAGATAAGGCATAAACACCATCAGCACTGGCTTCACCGAATCTTTGTTTAAAATCAGGCATGTTAACGAAACCAGAAATGGTACCAGTATCGAAACCGAAGACAAAACCACCGAATGCAACTAACAAACAGAAAAGAGAGATACCAATGTAATCCTTGAAAGACTTTTCAGGGAGAGTTGGTAAATGTTCTTCAATTTCTGAAGAGTTTGGGATTTGACCAGCATCGGTTGGGGTTTCATGCTTTTCAAGGTTATCCTTTTCCATTAAGGAACCTTGAGCAGTGTGAGTTGGAGATTCGGTAGTACTACTCATTTTTTGATGATACTAGAGAAGATAGAATAGAATGGAGAAAAGTTTAGAGAATTAGACGTATTTATATGATCGGAGCTACATAAAAGAAACGGAGGAAAAGGTTTTGAGAGAAGGCAATTGTTGGTGGAGGATCTTAGATTGGTGTGAATTTTCGGAAAAAACCTTTCTTTTGGCTGCGTTGAATGACGTACCTGTTGTTTCTAATCGGATTAAAGGTTATGGACCTCGATATACCTGTCTCCTAACCGGAAAAATTATATGACACAAAACAATTTTACATGTACTATAATTAATCCGGGCCAACAAACCATAACCTCAAGTGGAAAAGATAGTTTGCTATGGGAATGTCAACGATGAAACGATATTAATTAGTTTCTTACTTTAATATATACTTCCTACATCTTACTGAGTGTATGTAACCTGAATGGTTCTCTATATATATTTTTTTTTTCATTTACCAACATTACCTTCGGTTTACAAAATAAAAATCCCAAAAAATCGGAAAATCCCGCCCATGCAACCAGCCACTGGCTTTTATCCATGAACCCTGAACCTCCCCCTCAATAGGTTAAGAACCAATGATTCCGCCGCTCGGAGAATTGTCCGCGTTAATCGTCTAATGTCATCATACATCCTCCAATAATGTGTTTCGGTTTAACTTTTTGCCTTTCAATCTTTTTTGCAAAGGTCTTTTAGACTTGACAACAAGTGGGGATACAGGCGGGGCAATTGCTGGGGCATCGGGGGTTAAATTGGGGACGATTGTTCGGAATATCACACAATTGAGGGTGAAACGAGCATTGCTCACAACAAGATTGTTTTGTAGGGTGATATACTGAATCGGTTTTATAGGCAAACAGGGAAATTTAATCCGAGCTGGGGCCAGCTTGTGAAAACAAGCAAAAAAAAAAAAAAAAAAATCCAAGACATCACACTATACAATGTGTTTAATTTACCTTTAAAAATCGGTACGTTACGGATTAAAACGGTTTTATGGTGAGAGATGTTCCATTTTTTTTGGGTGAGTAAATAGGTTTCTGGTAATAACTGTTGGAGTTTTGTAAATAAAGCTGATGGCGTGTCCTCGGAGAAATTTCAAGCCAGGACATGTCGATGAAAGCACGATCATGCAAGTTTAATTGTCAGGGACATATTTCTGCTCACAGAATAACTTTGTACGCGTTATAGACTAGTTTTGCATATTTGCCCCAATTGGTTCCGAGTTCCGATGACCTTCATTATGGAGAGGTTTCCACCAGCGACACGTGATCCAGATGAGAATTTTTTAAGTTCGGTTTTAGCCCGACCTTTAGCAGAATGACACGTGTGGAAGTACACGTGACAAAAAGTCTCTCTCAACAAATTGATTGGTAGCTAGTGTATTACTAACCCCACAATGACGGTATCAAATAGCAGCTCAGTACACCAGGAACTTCCCTACGGGGATGGGGCCAATAAGATCTTCGGAATGGAGAACTTCGGAAACACGTGTTACTGTAATTCGATTCTCCAATGTCTCTTTTACTCGGAGACTTTCCGGACTAAGTTGGTATCTCATAACGCCACTAAACACGATAGGAAATTGACCCAAAATGGAGTCCGTCCCCATGGATTCACTACAAAATACGAACAGTTGGTTGCTAAAAGAATCAAAGAACAAGCTACTACCAAAGTAGTAACACCTGTCCCTACAACCAATGATAACAACGCCTCCAATAATGGTGGAGGATCATCCAATACCCCCACAAATGATGAAAAGCCCAAAACTTCAAGAAAGGGGTACCTCTTTGGTATTAAGTTCAACTCCAATTCCAACGCCTCTCATGTATCAAGCACCCCATCAATTGATGATAATCGGAAAATGGCCAATCATGTGGTAAAGGCTGCCAATTGTTGGGCACTTTCACTGGAGCAAAGGAGTAAAATCAGCAAAGATAAAGAGTTTCTGAAGCTCAACATTCTTGTAACAAGACCTACTACACAAGCTTCGAATGCATCTAACCGTAATGACTATTCTCAAAGTTCATCAATGCTTTTGAACAGCGAACAGCCTCAACAGACCAGCCAAGAGGGTCTGATCTCCTCCACATCCAGCGCGGTTATCGTGGGAATCCCACAACCCGAGGCCCAGCTTGTGAATCCTATCAATCCATTTAATGCCAACCCTTCTGCTGACCAAAGAAAGAGATCAGCCCTTATCAACGGTCCTATCATTAATTTGGACAGTTCCATCAAGCTTCCTAGCGAACAGAATGAAGACTCGGCTCTTTTATACGCTTTAAAGGATATGTACGAGAGCATGATCGAGAACCAATCGAATACAGGGGTTGTATCTCCACTCTACTTCATCCAGAAGCTTAAGGAAAAGAACTTCTTGTTTAGACAAAACAATATGCATCATGATGCCCACGAATTCTTCAACTATCTTATCAATGAGATCATTGAAAGTTTGAATAAAGAAATTGGAATTGAGAACAACTGGTGTAACGATATCTTCCAGGGTTTGATTACTAATGAAACTAAGTGTTTATCTTGTGAGACTGTTACATCAAAGCACGAATTCTTCCTTGATCTTTCTGTTGATATTCCACCTGGAGAAAGTTCAAGTTCTTTAAGTTACTCGCTCAATAACTTCTCCAAGCTGGAAGTTTTGACCAACCAAAACAAGTTTAGTTGTAACACATGTTCTTCACTTCAAGAAGCTGTCAAGACCATCAAGTTGAAGAAGCTTCCAGAAGTTTTGGTTATCAATTTCAAGCGTTTCAAGTATGACGAACAACTCGACAAGATGGTCAAATTATTCAATTCTATCAGTTATCCATTTAGACTTCGTTTGTTTAACACTACTGATGATGAAACCGACTTCACTCTTTACGAGTTGTATTCATTAGTTGTGCACATCGGTGGAGGTCCTATGCATGGTCACTATGTGTCTATTTGTAAGATAAAGTCTGGTCTTTGGCTCTTGTTTGATGATGAAACTGTGGAGCTTGTGGAAGACTCTTATGTGATGAGATTCTTCGGTAACGGTCCTGGTTTAGCCAGTGCATATATTTTATTCTACACCAAATGTGCTAGTGGTACAGAAGATGCAAAAAATGATGAAAATACTGTAAATTTCGGATTCAATGTCAATAATATCTACAATGGTGAAGACTACACTTTGTTCCAACAGTTCGAAAACGATTCTAGTGAGTCTTCATTCAAGAAGACCCATAAAGATATCGAAGAAGAGAGTGAACTTCGTTCCGAAACCTCTTCAATTGCATCATTCACTGGACCAACAGGTCCTTCAGCCAAGGAAATAGGTAGTGAATTGACAACCAAGAAGAGTGGTCTTTTCAAGAAGAACTTCAAGTTTGACAGTAAGGACGAAAACTCGTTGTCTAGATCTGGAAGCAACGTAGAAAAGAAATCATGGGTTGGTGGCCTCAAGAGAAGAGAGAGTAAGGCAGAACCTGCTGTTGAAAGAAAGGGAAGTACCAGTAGCAGCGGATCTACTGAAAAGAGAAAGAGTATTTTTGGATTCAAGAGATCGAAGTAATTACGATATTAGTCCACACAAAATACCCTTGCATAATCATTTCCATTTTCATTTTCATTTCCAACTTATTCTTCTTCTCTATTGGTTTATTGTGGTCAAACGGGATTTGATCACATAGATCTACTAAAACCAGATCTCAACTCTACCCCATGAATAGAAGTGTTCTTGACGAGCACTACCCAAAATATACATTAATGATACATAAGAGTACCGTAAGAATACTAGGAACACTAAGCAGGTCACAGCTCGCTAAACATAGCCAATTTAGACACACCCAAAGTTTAATGGCTGCGAAATTCCCAACAGCCCAAGCCACAAACTTTATACCGAAACGAGCACTGGGCAATCATAATTACAACACAAAATACCCGAACGTTACAATTGTATAATTCGATGAGCTTTTTAAGTAAAAGGGCGCAAATTGGAACCATTAACCTGGTCCAAAATGCTGTAGAAAGTAGTGTAGAGCTTGGATCATACTGGGGTTAATTGAAAAAGCGCAAATCAGTGGAAAACCATAGAATACCAACTCGATCTATAGTAATTACAGATGACTTATTCCCTAAGTCCACCACAGCAATAGTGACACCATTTTGGTGACATTGACACTAGTCAAAACTGACAGACTCGCCTAGTTTGACACAAAGTCACTGGATGTTACATTGTACCCAGTCCGGAATAACTATACGATCAGAAAAGCTACAATGCTACGACAGTGAAAAATTTACCAACGGTGAAGAGCTCAAACAGCACAAGAGGCAACCTGTGACAACAATGGGTGTTCCAGGAGTACAATCTGGGGCCTCATCACTTACCACTTGCTGCCGCCCCTTTGTTAGCCTATTTCACCAACATGTCGAATGTTAACTTTCCACACTAGCGGAATTAGGGGAGCAGCTCTTGTGACTCTTTCAAATTTTTTGTGCACGGGTTCGGTTTCAGCTTTCGATACCTGATTCGGCATTTAACTTTTTCAATTCTATCCTCCATCTACCATCTTATTGTAAACCTCGCTAAAACCGCTAAGCCCTTTCTGCACAAGTGCGCCAGTGGCTCGACCATCAGCTTGACCACTAGCACAACCACCTGATTTATAACATAAAAACCCCCTTATTTTTCACTCTCCACAATATGGCCCGATAACGGTGACATCCTTGGCACCGAGCCGCGACATTGACAACATGGCGAGACTCAATGACTCACTTATTATTGCATGCGACACCCCATTCGCACTTGACTCTGTTGAAGGAAACTGCAATCTTAGACAAAAAATCCTGCGTGAAAACCGTTGTACCATGCTTCTAACCTGCTAATCCCGAGTCCGGTCCGGATTTAGCACCCAAAGAAAAAGAAAGAAGATTGTAGAGAAAAGAAATCAATCGTCAGACAAAAAAGGATCTACTGACATTTTGAAAAAAAAAAGAACCCTACAATTACCAACGATCAATTGCCAAAAAACCATAACTTCGTAGCATTCAATTGACCTCAGTAATCTCGTAAAATACAAAGGCCGTACAACACCAACCCCGAAACCCTTACACGTGCCATGGCCTCATCTAAGTCGATCTCTGGTTACACGATTCCCCAGATTTGCTAAACCTCGCTTACAAATTGCAGAGAGGAGTCACGTGCATTTACGCCATCGCCGCCTCTATCGCAAACTTTTCCCATCATCTCAAGTCACGTGTCAGACCATGACGCATACCATGGCACCCATATAAAGCTGCTAAATCCACAGAGTCCGCCATAGTTTGTTCCTGTTACTAAGCTAAAGGTTATATAAACCGAGAGATACTTCCAAAATTTTGAGACTAATCTCAGCAATGACTACTTCTACTTTATCTCCTACCTTAAAGGCTGCTCCATCCGCCAAGTTTGTCACATTAGCCGCTGGATGTTTCTGGGGTGTTGAAAGAGTGTTCAGAAAACACTTTGGAAGCAAGGGCTTAATTGATGTTCGTGTTGGTTACGCCAACGGGGTTCCAACCGTTGGTAATGTCAACTACGAAACCGTTTGTTCTGGAGAAGGCAACTTCGTTGAAAGTGTCCAAATCGCCTATGATCCAACTATGACTAATCTTCAAGAACTTCTTGATATTTTTTTCAGAATGCATGACCCAACCACTGTGAATTCCCAAGGTCCAGATGTGGGTGTTCAATACCGTTCTGCTGTTTTGACTCATGATGATGAAGATCACCAAGTTGCTTGGGACCGTAAAAAGGTTAACAAGGATCAATGGTACCCAAACCATGAAGTGGTGACTATTATCGAGCCAATCAAAATCTGGTATGATGCTGAAGATTACCATCAAGAATACTTAAAGAAGAACCCAGGTGGTTACGAGTGTCCATCCCATTTCATCAGAACCAAGCCAAAGGTGTAAGATACCCCTAAAAAAGAAAGAGAATCATTCATTAATTTTACTTCACTGATTCATTAGCATCTTTGCTTTGCTTCGTTTGATGATATTTTGATAACTTCAAATAACGAAGATAGCATTTAAATACGGCAATTTAGAGAGTTCGGGGGTTTCCAACAAACTTCCCCATCTTTTCTATTATTGCTACTATATTTGCAATCGGTATGGATTGAGTTGCTTTCTGGTAAAACAAGTTCAACACTGTACGATAGGTTCAACACATGTATAATAGAACGAACGAACAAACAATTACATCACAAACTCAATCAGCTTGTTCAATTTCATCAACGTATTCGAATCCAATCATTCGAAAACGGAGAGAATTCCATTCCTCCACTCAAAAAAAACAACTAGAAAGCTACCAACTTTTAGCCATCTAGAGGGTCATTTATTTCTAATCTTAATAGCATAATACGTTTAGCATAAATTTGAAAAATTGTAGAATCAAACTAGCCATGATAAGGATCAAGTAGTAACAGATAACGGAAGCGATAACGGTTAAAGAAAGCTGGAGTTTTTATGGATGTACCGTTTTTTTACCAGACCAGAACCGATAACCAGAAAAGGGTCTGTTAACCGATCACATACAAATGACGACATAAACAGTTTCCGCATGAGGTTTCGGATCTATAGATGGTCTGAGCCATTGTGCAAGAATGGCACATCTGAGGTTTTTGTGTCCGCGCCACAGTACGTCCCTAGATCCAGATCTTGACGTATTTTCATAATAGTGTTGATGAATTGTAGCTTGGTTATGAACCTGCTGGGACAGGTCCAATGTGTGGAGGGTGTGTTTAGATGTGGTGTTAGACAAGAACAAGTGGGGAAGCCATAGCTAGGGCAACCTAAACGTGCCAATTGCGGGCTGGGTTGCTGTGTATGCTAAATATGGGCCAGGTATTGCAGCCAAAGGTGTGGTTGGAGGTGAGCCACAGTTTAAGATGTGGCAAGTGAACCAGTCTCTAGAGTGAAATTTCGGTGTTTGTTGCTTACAAATAGGTTAAAAGGCCCCAATTTGGCTATCTTAAGCTAACAGTTACGGGGTAGTGGCTAAAGTGGCTGTGGAAGCTTTAACAGTGGTAGAGATTGGCAAAACTATGACTATTGTGCAGGTTTTGTAATCCGGGCATAATGCACGTGATCCAATTATCGCCCAGACTAATGGGTATTTAAAAGCAGTAGCTTTAGCAGGAAACAACTGAAAAGGTTTATGCTAATCTATCGAAATTGGGGTACTAGACTTGAGTGGTTGTAGGCCCTTATCAGATCCAATTGGGTGATACATTGCGGGTGTATTGAACGGGGTTAAGTGGCCGGAAGTCACAAATACACGTGCTTTGGTCGGATAAAACAGAACCTTACATCCACCTAATCCACCTAAACCTCTAATAAACTACCAGAAGAGGACTAATTCTGAGTGAATTAGCTCCAGCTCAACTAAACAATCGTTCGAAATGAAATATGATCAATTTATCTTGGATATTCGCCTTTTTAGGAGGTAAAATATTCAGATCATAAAACCATCGAATTAAACTACTAAATTATACGTGTCGAACCAGCTAAAAAAACAACACCAAAAAACACTCAGACATCCAAGTCCAGTGCCTTAACTATCACTCTCTAATAACCTCCTCATTTTCCCCTTTGCTACCCTCTCCTTTAATAGTCTACTTCTACCTATTGCAGCCTTATCTCCTGTATACAGCCCTTGTCACCACCATGTCTCGCGACATCACCAAGACGCGTTACTCGACTCTTCTACCCTTTTCAATCCATCTCCACTCTACTTATCCTCCAATAATCCCATCCAATCATGTCCTTGTGGGTCGACCGTTACCGTCCCAAGAACCTTGAACAGCTCACATACCATGACTCCATCACCCAGAACTTAAGAGCCCTTTCCAAATCTGGAGACTTCCCTCATTTACTCATTTATGGTCCAAGTGGTGCTGGTAAAAAGACCCGGATCTATTCCACTTTAAACGAGATCTTTGGCGCCCAGGTGGAAAAGTTAAAGATCGATGTCAAGACATTCACTACTTCATCCAGTAGAAAGTTGGAGTTCAACGTGTTAAGTTCCAATCACCATTTGGAGATCACTCCTTCTGATATGGGTAATAATGATAGAGTGGTGATCCAAGACTTGTTGAAAGACGTGGCTTCTACCGAACAAGTGGACTTTGGTAACTCTCAAAAGAAACACAGGTTTAAGATTGTCATTATCAATGAAGCTGACTCCTTGAGTAGAGATGCTCAAGCCGCCTTGAGAAGAACCATGGAAAAGTACTCAACCAATATCAGATTAGTGTTAGTATGTAACACCATCTCCAACATCATAGCGCCTATCAAGTCAAGAACCTTGTTGGTCCGTATACCCAGCCCTACTGTCACTGAGATCAGTGATGTGTTGATGATGGTCTCCAAGAAGGAAAACCTCAAGTACAGTACCACCAATGAATCTGAAATCACCGAATTCTTGAACAGAGTCGCCGAACACTCCAACCGTAACTTGCGTAGAGCATTGCTCTCGTTTGAAACCTTGGCCATGCAAAACGAAACCATCCAAACCAAGGGTAACCTTGAAGTCTTGAACTTAGATTGGGAAATCATCATCAAGAACTTGGCCAAACAAATCAAAACCAGTAGAAATGTGGCCACCTTAGCCAAAATCAGAGTTATCTTCTACGAATTACTTGCCCATTGTATTCCAGCCAGAACCATTCTTAAGACATTGCTTTTTGAATTGATCAAATTGTTTGATAATACCGAAGTCATCAACGGTTTGGTGGATTTAGCATCTGTGTTTGATGAAAGATTAAGTTTGGGACTGAAGAGCATATTTCATTTGGAAGGGTTTGTGGCAAAGGCCATGGTGGTGATAGAAAAGGCCAGTTAGACTGTGAACCACACCAATTGTGTCAAAACTATACACATCTATTTTAATCAAAAACAAACCTGTGTTGAAGACTATCAACTCTACAATACCAGGTGTTATTGGGGACCTACAAAATGGGTTTCTGGTATCTTGTAAAATATCATAATCATATAATCATATAAATTCAAGCAAATATCACTGTAAATACAAAAGTAGAGAGCATAAAAACGGGTGAAGCACCCATAAATCTAATTGGTAAATTTTGCCATCAATAGTGTTCAATTCACTTTCCTGACTTTAAAACCACCATTGGAATGGAAATTGTCATCAATTGTTCAATTTTTAACGTCGATTCCACCCCTGAGTATCTGGTTCAACTTCTCTTCGTTTTTTGTAGAAAAATTAGTGTTGCACCTTGTTATCATTGCTCTTTCTATCGCCAGCTCCAACGACATTATCACCAGCAATTTCTTCATAACCTGGAAGATCATCATCTTTAACATCACTGCTACTACCAGCAGTAGCAGGAGCAGGTTCATCGGCGTATCTTTCAGTAGCAGAAGCAGGAGTCTCATCATCATGATGATTCACTGGTTGGTCACCTTCACCTAAACGGATACCATGAGCACCAGTGCCTCTAAGGTGATCGCCACTATCAGATCTAGATTGATGAGGTATGTTTTCTTCATCGATTCTCAAGTAGCCTTCTCTTTGACCATTCTCTTGCGGATATTGAATAAACGTGTACCATAAAGCAAATATGATACCTGGAACATGACCAAGTATAGTTAACAACACGACAATAAAGAATTCCTTATTGAATGGACTATACTTTTTCAAGATAAAAACTGGTAAAGGAGGAAAGATAAAAGCCATAACGGCAAGGAGGATCCTCTGGACATGACTTTGGAATACACGGCCCATTTTTGACTAAGTGGTTGAATTAAATTTGTTCGGAGGAGGGGGGGTGCTTGATTAAATCATAGATATAGTGCGAAAATATCAACTGATTAGCGAAGGGTGCTGACTAAAGGAGGAGGCGTACCACACCACTAAGGATTCTAATTGAGCAGGAAAAGGAATAGAATATGAAGGTGATCAATAGAATTGATCAGTTTTGATTCTTGGACCTGGCTTAGGTATCAAGCCATTTTAAGTTGGCCAAAATGGTGATGGTATCTCCTTCTGGTTCTATTAATAGGTATCCATCAACATAGGAATATAACACGGTCAAGACTCAGAAAGTCACTGTAGCATTGTCAATAAGGTTCTCAAGACAAGGAAATGTATTATTTTGGACAGGTATTGCTATCTGGTTTGATAAACTATCTTGGACTAATTTACCAGACGGATTGAAGGCGGCGCTAATCGGCCGAGTGAACTATCAGATAAGGCACCAGTACCAGCTATAGGAATCAAATGGAGAACACCACGGAATTAGCAAGATAATATAGCAGCTTAAAAGAAAGAGAGAGTTGTAAACTTTTAATTTTGTTGCTAACTGGTATTCTTGTAGGAAAGTAATCTGTAGCCCAGTTTGCAGCCACCATAAGTTCTTGATAAAGAACAACAAGTCAATAAATTTCCAGAATAGTGGGACCAGTAGATAAAACCCAAGAATAACTCCCAGTTTTACTCCTTTGACCATTCTAAACTCTTCTTGCCCTTGTTTCTACCTAATTGGTTGTCCCAATCCACCTGGTTGTTGATACGAAATATTCATACTCAGCACCACTATCAAATACCATCTTGCGAAAAACACCACAGCAGAGCTACTTAAGTTGCCCAAAAACAGTGAAATCCAGTTTCATATCTTTTTCTTTTTGAAATCCTACTTTTCTCTTCTTTTAACCATTTTGTTCGATTGTGATTCGGCCAAACCGTTATCTTCGTTCCTCTTCATACGCTCCAACCTCTTTATGACGGTAGGAGCCAAGAATTCCGACAAAAAGCTCAGGAAAATTCACACAAGCAACCACCTTCAACTTAAAAACATATCAATCTTCAAATCATTCACAACATCACATATATCCTATCATCTACCTATTGGTCTTTCTGGATACTTTACCACCATTTTGCGGCCATTCTCATAAAACACACGTGACCTTGCCCATATCGAAACTTCTTCCCTATTCATTACTTACCACATTCACCATGGACTTTATCAAGAAGCAAATCTGGGGTCCTGACCCCAAGGACCAAGTATGTATCTTCTGCTGACGTCACTTAATGCTTACTAACTTTTTAGATGAGAAAAATTAATCAATTGCTCCGTAAAAACAAGAGGGAATTGGACAGGTCTATGAACCAATTACAACCCTTAAAGAAGAAGACAGAAGGATTAATCAAAAAGGCAGTCAAGGATAAAGATCTCAAAACAGCCAAGTTATATGCCAAGGAATTGATTAATATCAGAAAGCAATACAATAAGCTCCATACCTCGAAGGCTAGAGTCGAATCAATCAACATGGCAGTTAACGAACAATGGCAGATGAACAAGCTTACCCACTCATTACAATCATCAACTGTAGTCATGAAGGATGTCAACCAATTGGTTCATCTTGGTGTGGTTCTGGGAACCATGCAAGAACTTTCCAAGGAGTTGATGAAGGCTGGTATTATCAATGAAATGATGGACGATATGATAGACTTAGATTACGAAGAAGACGAAGAACTCGAAAGTGAATCTCAAGAGGAACTCAATAGGGTCATCCAAAGCTTAACTGAGGATAAGTTCTCCAAGATCAGCAGTGAAGTTCCAGTGGAAAGTGTTCCCGAACCAGAACCTGTGGAATTACATGATGAAGAAGATCAAGAAGCATTAGACGAAATGAGGGAAAGATTAAAGGCTTTACAAGAATAGACAATACAACTCTCAATACAATCAAATTATGATTTCTGGTTAGCAAGAAGCTATTTTCATTCAATTCTACATTAAACTATGCATTAACACCTATACAATAAGAACTAAATCTAATTGTAATTCCATCGGAACATTCAAGATGAATATAAATATTATGCTAGATGGATTATGCAAACCCCACAACGAAAACAAATATTAATGACCATAAAATAACATTGAACTTTCTAACTGATGCCAGAGATGTATCTTCATCATAATCCCATAAAAGAATTGGTGAATTGGTGATATTAAGCTTATCTGTCTTGTTGGTTCTGTTTGATTTTTGACGATTAATAGAATAAAGTTTGGAAGGATCGATAATAATATTTTCATCTTTAGTTTCAGTAGCCAGAGGCTTTCTTTCACTTCCAGTGGTGTAAAGGTTTCGGGTATCATTTCCAGCATTAGACATGAGAATATCAGAATCGATTTTATATTTTCTATGTTGATTTGGCTCAGAAATGGTTTCGTTAATTGAAAATGGCCAAAACCACAGACCTTCACAATCATCATCGTCATAATCATCATCACAGTCATCATCTTCAATGTATGCTTCTTCTAGTTTTACATCGAAGTAAAGACCGGTACCAACATGAAAGTGTTTTCCAGTTTCAATAACTTCTTTTTCATCATCATCACAGTCATCATCTCCTTTCTTCCAAAAGAGTAACAGCTCTACTTTATCATTGGCAGTAGGATGGTTCCAAAGATCTGAGTTGGCAAGTACAGGAACAGGTTGAAGAAAGGGACTTTGTCCTTCATTGGCACCTTTTTGAACCAAATTTTCAGAGCTTGCCACAAATAGGTCATTTTTGTTTGTAGCAGTAATAATATTATTTAAACCAGGAATCACTGGTATTTTATCAACAACTAAAACTTTACCTAATTTATCGACAAGAATTGTTCCTGACAATGAAGGCTTTAACTCAGTGATTTTTTCAAACATAACCGGTGATCCAGAAACCCATTTCAATTTCTCCTGTGTCATTTGTGCTGTTTTAGACATGGTTTGTGATATCTTTTCATTAGCTTTCACTGAATCCAATTTACCTCGAGCCAATTCTGATAACTTCCAAGGGTCCAGTTTTACCACTGGAGCCATCTCAACTAACTGGCTTGAATCTGGTAATTTAGCAACAACAGGAACAACTGCCTTTGCCAAATTATCTCTATTCAATGAATCCATTAGGTTGGTCAACAGTGGGAGGTTGGAATTGGAATTTTGTACCAAAATCTCGGGAATAAGGATCTGAGACGAAATTAAAGTCGAAAACAATAAAATGACTATCGCTGTCAAACTAAATGGGCCCGCTATGGCAAACGGCAGTCTTGTAGACATTATGGTATAACTGCAAAAAGGTGGTCTAGTTTACAATCACAAATGGAATAGTTGCGAAAATGTATACTGGTTGGGTGCGAAAACCACCAAACATATGGCACCACCATTTCGAAATAGAGATACTGGATAAGAGTAAAAAGGACGATATCAGTGACCTAATTGACCCAAATGACCATTGAGGTGTCTAATAGTATATGTGCTTGTTCGCATAATAAATATATAATATATAAAGCGAAAAGCCCTTACAAAATGTGTAATTTTATAGTATATCACTTTGTATGAATAGCCAATTGGGCCAATTGTAACTTCTACAGGTGTAATATTAGTATTAACATAAATTAATCTCCAAAAACGTATATAAGAACTGAACTGAACTAGTGCCAATAATTTACTGGCTACCATATATTAATATTAAGATGTACCTTGGTTATATCTGAACGATAGAATTACCATTCGTAGGATTAGCGGAGTATTCAAGTAGTGTTTCAATAGTTCACAATCAAAGACTATCTTGATGTGATGCTAGAAACCAAACAATCGAATACTAAAGATGAAAGCCAAAAGCTCCATTTGTACTCTGTACTGGAGCTAATGAATTACGATCTCTGTCTTGTCACTGTTCCATTTATTAGTGCTTCGACCATTTTCAAGGATCTTGTTTACCATAGAATGTCCAAGATTAAGACATTCGTTGACTTTGACCTTTCCTGATTTTCCCATTTGTAAACCTCAAGTATACGACCCATTGACTTATTGTATAAGCAATTCAGGCCCAGAAAATGCTAGAGCTACTGAAATTCATCATAACAAGATGCATAGAAAGGGGTCATTCCTTTGTTGGATTCTGACCAGTATTGATTGGCCAATGGTTGACCACTTATACCACTCAGGGTTTAGAGTCTCAAGTACAACTGCTCATTGAAGTTGATCTTACATGAGTCCTTGATATTATCGTTCAATTCACTCATTTCCTTCTCCACTCTGGCTTTGTCGTCTTCGCCGTATCCCCTTGGATACGATACATCCACTTCCGATTCGTCTTGGAAGTATCCATTTGTGCTCAGGGTCAAGTTTGGTGTATGTTGGTTGGAATTGACAGTGGAACTATTCAAAAACGTGGAAACATCAATAAGATTGTCGGACAAGTCATTGACGATAGTGTTGAGCTCTTGTTGTCTTTCTTGTTGCTTAAGGAGCTCTGCTTCTTGTATATAGTCGTTGGAGTAGATATTGTGCTGGTTTCTAAGGAGCGATGAGGTTTCGTTCAAATCGTCCTCGTCTTGGCCGCGCAAACATGATAAGCAGACACCCATTGTAATAGATAGTTAGCTGTTGATGATATTAAAAAAAAAAGATGATTGGTGTTGATAGTTCAAACTAGTTACTAATTGGTGATACAGTGTAATGTCGTCTTTGGTTAAGTCAAAGATGGCTGGATGTGCGACAATAGAATGACAAACACACAAAATTGTAAGGTGCGAAAAGGGAAAAGAGATTGAAACCTACAACAAGATAAACTATCAACACTATTTAACTACGATAAGCAGTGCCTGGATAGAGGAAACTTGCTGAGACCAGAAAATGGTGATATTTTTTCAGAAGCACCTAATTTGCTTTTGAACTTAGCTCTCGTACTGGGGGTGTAATGGTTCAACCTGTGACGGGTTCAGTACAGTCTGAAACAAGTGTGTGACACTTATGATACAATAGTGAAACTTTTTTGCAGTGACCAGTAGAGAAAGACCGTGAGATACATAAAGTACCAAACCCAAAGTCCAAATAGGGTTTAGTGAAAAATAAGAAATTCATATTTGTTTTTTTTTTGTTTTTCTTCCCTTTCCCTTCCCCTTATCGATAAGGTACTATGGAATAATCGGTAGTAGACCTAGATATAGTAGATAATAGGATTGTTTCCCAAGAGCCCATTTTGTGATCGTTTTATTCTCACAATACCACAGAGAAGAAGGCTATCAAGACACCACCATATAACTAGAACAACCTAAGCTTTGTGAGAAAACCCGGAAAAAACAGCAATATAATAAAGAGGGGATTATCGCCAGTAGTAGCCCGTTAAATTATTTCAAAAGTAATCAGACATGAACCTTTACGGATTATTATGGAAGTATTTTTGCATTTTGTGCTTCGGACTGTAAATCATTTAGAAAAACAGCAATTGTATATTCCAACACGTCTTATACTCGGAACCAGACTGATCAGTTCCCGGATCAACATAAGGAAAAATAAAGCGGATGATCTTCGATCTTCGATCTTCCCTCCACCAAGAAACCAAAAATAGCCACTGTAACCTGAAAATACCCGATCTAAGAGAATACTTGGAAATCTTTGGTCTGGCACTTTATAAATCTAAAATTGTTACGTCCCAGTTTTACGTTCCATTTAATTTATTAATTAATATTGAAGAATAGACTTGTAGAATTAAATGCTTGCTACGGCATCACCAACGGTAGATTTACACTTGCCAGAAATTTCCACTATACAGTTTCTTCTTGATGTTCTCTGGGCAAATGACTCACCAGATTGCTTATTTCGTTGATTCTTTTGATGTTGATGTCACAGTGAAACCGGGTGCACATTTCTTTTTCTATGATACGGATAACGCACAGTCTGACTGATTGTTGCTTCCACGGTTCTTTGATCGGTTCTTCGGTAGTTCTGCCGTTTTCCAGGCACAGGTATTCTGAGCTTCCACCTCCTCTAAGTCTCCCTACACTCAGTATACTCTCTCTCTCTATATATATTACACTACACTATACAACACTACATACCTCTAGCTATGCCCATATACCTCCGTTTCCCGGCTACCTTGCCTACGCTCACTGCTCATCTCGTTTGTTCCGATGTTCCATGTTTGCTCGTTCGTTACTGCACCATCCGCTAAAAAACTAGATACAGTACGATCATCATTCCCTATTCTGCCATTCCGGTGTGTCTGGCCCCTCTCTCAGTTCCTTATCGCGCGCGACTGAAATTCCAAATCACATGAACTGTCCCGATGAGGTGCTAAGCACTTATCCCAGTTAAGTTGTGCAAGTTGAGTTTCTAAACAATTCTTTATCACTAGTTCTTTTTCCTGGTAGTGGGTCTAATTTTTTTTAATTAACGATTTACTTCTTTCTCCACCAAACCAACAAAAAAAATCCCCCCCCATTTTCTGTATCGTGCTCCGATCGCGATCGTCCCGAAGTTGCAAAATACTGTAATGGTTATTGATTCCAGATAAAAGCCACACAACGCCATACATAAAAAAAACTTAGACCTATTTTGCCCAAACCACAGATCCCAGTCTCTAGACTTAACTCCCATATAACAAGTAGCAAATAGAGTCTTACCCGTCTCACGATACCCTAATCAGCTGCTGTTTTATCATCATACTTTGTTGTACGTTATCTGTTATCTTTAACGTCATCTCGCAACACCTACGAATTGCTCATATTCATACATAACACAACCAACCAATGTCCCAACTCTTGTTCTCGCTTCCTAGCGAAATCCTCGGTATCACCCTCTCGTGCTTGAGTCCAATCGAGCTCGAACACTTGTTCCAACTCGAAGACTTGTTTAAGCGTACCCAACAAGATTCATACCTTCCCATCCAGCACATGGCCTTGTACCACTACTATTCAGGTCGTAAGCTTATCATCTCCAATAATACCACCTTAATGAGAAGCTGCGGAGGAATCAAGGTCTCGTACGGCGAGCTCCTCTACTTGTGCAACGCCAATATCGTCATTAAACCAACTGAAATCTCGTTTGTCTTGGATAACAGTTTCGAAACCTCGGCAAGTGAATTGGTCAACTATATCAACATCTTCAGTGACTTACCTTTGGTAGAATACATGAAAAAATTCACTGATAATTTCAATATTGAGCTTGTTCTTGATTACAAAATGTCGAATCAAAATAATGTTTTGGTAAACCATTTGTTCAAGAGTTTGAACAGAAATGGCTACGACAAAATTGCTAACTTCAAAATCTACTACTATGGCCGTGCTTCAAAACATGGTTCTGACTTGCACTCTCAAAGAGTCATTGCTGCCCAAACTGATGCTGCTTTGAGTATGTTAGAGAGATCAGAATCTCATAGACCTAGCCCTTTCGCATGTGAAGACCATCCATTAGACTGTCCTGATTGTTTTAATGTCAATATTGAAAACTTGACCATGCAAAACTATTCACCAAAATTGACTAATTACCTTTCATCAAGCAGTAACTTCGGTAATTTGAAGAAATTAAACTTATCTTTCAATGGAATTTCAGACTTGTCCACCATCAAGTTTCCTTCTACTCTTACACACTTGAACTTGTCCAATAACTGTATCATTAAGCTTGACTCATCAAACTTCAATTGGAAGGATTTGGTCAATCTTAAAGAGTTGGATTTATCCAACAACAATATCTTGTGTATTGACTTGAGAGGTCAAACCAATAAATCTTACGCTCTTGAAACTCTCCACTTGACTTGCAACAACTTGATGAACTTGAGATTCTTATCCAAGTGTAAGATGTTCTCCAATATTCTTCACCTTGATTTATCAAGAAACTTAGTTTCCAAGCTTGACAAATTTCCTGCTAAATTAGTGAAATTAAACTTGTCGGGAAACTATTTGAACGATTTGTTCAGTCAACTCAATGGTAAACTTTTCCCACGCAGTTTGACAGACTTGAACTTATCTTGGTGTAGAATCAATCTTGAGTCAGAAACTAGTGAATCAGTTTGTATGGTCTCTCAGATTATTACCATGCAAGAATTGTTCAATTTAAGAGTATTTACATTTAATGGTAACAATATTGATGGTGAATACTATGAGATAGAAACCAATATAGAAGACGCCGAAATGAGTTGCTAGAATTAGCTGGTCTATTCTAATAGACAGGCGAATTTGCTGTGCAAAAAGTTTCTTCTAACTATTGATTTTATTTGGTGCTATTGTGTCAAATTTTTATTAAACATTAGTGCATTTTACTAAAGGAAAAGTATTATTCAGTTACTTGACTGAATATATGGGGCTGGATTAAGTATATCTAGTTTCCTTGCTATTGTCATATTTTTATTGTTTCACTTCGTTGGTTCTGGATCTATTCTTCCTGTAGATTATGAAGAGAGCCCTATTCTTTGTTATAGATATAGATAATTAAATAAATAAATAAGGGATAATTAGAAAGATATAAGAGAAGTAGTATTTATAGTATCATTTGACCAAACCTGTGGTATAGCTGATCAGAAGCAGGTATCTTGAGAAGAATAGTTAAAGTATACATTTTGCACCCAAATAGGGTTCGTTCAAAGAAGTAATGTTCTCCCATTAAAAGATTGAAAAATATTAAAGATGCCAAAAACATTCTAAATAGGGTAAGATACAGAGTCCAGACACCGTAGCGGATTTATTCTACTATAAGGTTAATATTATGGCCATATCTATTGGTTGCGAAATCACCACATTGTCTAATACAGTATCAGAAACTACACAGACAAGAGCCAAGAATGTGCTTTTCAACCCACAGCAGGAGAGCCAAACCTACTACGACTACACCATCAATTCTTAGCCCTGAATTCTAAATATATCCACTTCTTTGGTGCTTCATCACTCCAGTGTTCCCACGCTCCCACTTACTATATTTGTAACAAGCCAATCTGTTCTGTATATAGCACTATTAAGGGGCCACCACCTGTCACATTCCTTATCTACACCATCTTCGTTTCTTCTTTCTAACTAATTCTTAATTCTTCCATATTCCATCATGTCCAAAGCATTGAGCGCCTATGCGTTCGAAGGAATCTATGCCCGTTTCAATTCCGTTGCACCTATGCCGTTATCAAAGTACTTTAGCGCTTTGGGTGAGTCTGCAACAGATGTTCCTTCTTCAGCTCCTCTCTTTATTACTTGGAATCAAAAGGGTAGTCTTCGTGGATGTATAGGGACCTTTGCCAATCAGGAGATTGAACATGGTGTCATTAGGTTCGCTTTGGCCTCGGCTTTAGAAGATACTCGGTTCAATCAAATGTCTAAAGCTGACTTAAATTCTAATCTCCAAGCTAGTGTTACATTGCTTGATAATTTTACAGAGATCTACAAGTGGGATGATTGGACTGTTGGTAAAAACGGTCTTAGAATAGCAATTGAATTGAACGGGTCCCATTACCTGGGTACATTCTTGCCATCAGTTGCAGAGGAAGAGGGCTGGAGTAAGGAGACCACTATTTTCTATCTTTTGAGAAAAGCCGGTATCTTCACCGTTAAACAAGACAAAGTAGTGGATTTCTACGAAAAAGGAATGAAGGAGGGCTGGATACAATTGACCAGATACGACGGGTTAAAGCTGAAAATGGATTATGACGAGTTTATAGAGATCAGAAAGGGAATTGCCTGAATTATGATAACAAGCTTCCGATGGCTTTATGCAAAGAACATAACAGAACTACAAAAGTATCAATTGGTTTGGTCATATAAGAAACAATGGCTCTGGTAGTCACTAAGTTCGAAGATCATGCTCAAATATAGTATTTAGATCAGTTTCATAAATACCATCATTAAGAGTAAAACAGTAAGAGTAAACAGTTAGAGTTTGGTGTAGAACCAACTCTCTATTACAAATAATCCATTTAATATTACGTGTAGTTATTACTATATATAAGAGGGTATAATATAACAATGTTTGTTGTCTTATGATTCGGGGGTTATTAATGAATCAACGAGTTCTAATACAAAAATCTTAAACTTCAAAGGCCTTGACAATTCCATAAAGAAAGAATCCACTCAAGACAGGAATGGTGAAGTTATCATCAAGACCCCAGAAGGAAACAAATTCTGAAACACTAGCAATGAATCCACATAAAATAGCATAAACATGGAAGTTCAATTTGCTACTGGGTTCAGTCCATAAAATATCACTGGCCACATTAACATCATAGTTAGGGAGAAAGTATCCATAAAGTAAGTAAGCACTAAGGACACCACAAACAAAACTAGCCAAAGAACCAGCTAAGGATTTACCATTGGAAAATTTAGGAGTATATTTACCAAATTGTCTACCAAAAGTAGAAGCAGAAGTATCAGCCCAACTCAATAACAAGACACTCATTAAAGAAATATCCTTAGGGAACAAAGCAAACACAATAATAAGACCTATCAAATACCATAAAGTTCCATTATATTGATTGACTTCCTTTTCTCTGATTAAAAACCACATTGAGTTACAGATCTTACGATTCAATTCTGGATTCTTAAAACGAATGTAATCATTGGTGAAAATAACAGCAAACAAAGTCAGCAATGGAAGAATAAGTTGAGTTTGATGAACACCCAAAGTATAAAGCCATAAAGTAAAGATACCAATGGATGAATGTAACACTTTTCTAGGAACCTCGTGTTTTACGAGAAATTTACGAACCCCTGTTTCTGGTAATATAAGGATAGAAGCTTCTTTGCCTTCTTCTTGGTTGGCGCTAACCTTAGAACCATCGTTCTCTTTGATAGCGGCATCCTTAGAATCATCAGCCTTTGAGTCATCCTTTTCTTCTTCTTCTAGAAGGTTCTTAAGTTCATCACTAATGGTTTCATTGACATTACCGTCCTCCAGGATCTCCAGCAAGTCCAGTATGTCGCTGACAATAGAACTTTGATGCATGAAAGTGTCGTCATCATCTTCAATGTAAGTTTCGTTGGAGTCAAAATTGAGAATCGTCTTTTCAGGAAGCACCTTTTGGGACACCCTCGGTGTTCTAGGGGTAGAAGGAGCTGAAGACATGATTTGGGGTAATAAGTACAAAAAAATAATAAACAAACCGTTGGTAGTTGATCTGATGCGATGTCGCGTAGGCGACAGGTGGGGCACGTGAATGTCCACGTGAAGTAGATCACCAATTAATCCAGTACCAGATTAACCAAATAGGAGATCTGTGATGGGTACAGGGAGAAGAAAGAAGGTCACGATCGTTGTTGGGACGTTTGATAGTCTCTTTGATTTTTTGCTCTAATTTTTTCATCTCGTAATGGTCACCAACTTAATTAGATTCAAGTTAATCTAAAAATATGGTGGTAATTAGGGCTTAGGGTTAAAGGAGGAGGAATTAAGAAAATCAAGATAAAACCCTTTTAAATTGTAGGGTAAAAAACTGTCTATTTATCAAGTAGTCTTGGGCTGTATCACATGGACTGGCATGACGATATTCAGATATTTAGCTTTTTCGAGGCTTCTCGTCTAAAAGTTATTTCGATTGATAGAGGAATGTAGGTGAGATCGCGAAACTATCACCAGGCCCAGAAGCCGAGTCTAAACACGATCTAATGGTGGCTTTTGCTGGCTAAAATATATTTAGCATTAATTCCCTCGTTTAGATGCTTAAGTTAATTCTCGGCTTTTCGGCTCCCCAGAATACAATTTTCTACATTGTAGGATATTATTAGTTAGAACGTGTAGCATGAGGTACAACCTATATACTAGTACATATTCACGTCCAAGCAAATATGACAAAGAGAACGATGCCTGCAACAGATGATAGAGTCGGTTTGCACGCGTCACTATTGAGAGTTGAAGCCTTGATATCATGGTGTTTGTGACGATGTCTATGTTTCAGTCTATCCCAGTCGTACTTAAACGTATGGTTACGTTGAGAGTCTTTCTGGTATTTTCTGTACAGCTTGTTGATGTCAGCAGTAGACGAAAATGTGGAGAAGGGTCTCTTTTCAGGTGGAATCTCCGCAATTGGGGAACTACTTGCCTTGTTGGTGCTTTTTTTATCGCTACTAGTTTCGCTGATAGCCCCACTATTTTGCAGCTTAGACTTTTCTTCCTGTAGAGGGCTTTTTACTGCTTTATTCGGAAAAGACAGTGGTGATTTAGGTACAGCTGGATGTTCCAACATAGTATTAGTAGGAATTGACGTACTGAATATGTTAACTTCAGAGGATGTGCTTGTTAAGTTGGTTAAGCTCGATGAACTTTTAGACACTTCACTACTTGTAGTTGGTATTAGAGGCTCTGATGTTGGCACCTCACTAGAAGGAACAGCAGAAGAAACAAATGTCAGAGATTCCATTGAGCTAGTGTTCACGGTTATTGATGTTGGTTCGATTAAACTAACACCTAATGGTATCTCAAGTTTTGTCTCTTTACTTCTTTCTTTCTCTGTAACAAGCTCAATTGCACTAGTATTTGGAACCGTCTCTTCAATACTACCTTGTTCTATCAAATCCTTTAGTTCAAGGTATAGTTCCTTGAGGCTTGAAGCTGGATCAATCATTACTTCAGTCTCAGCAGGAACAGTAGTAACAGGTTGTAAATCACTTGTAATAGTCGCAGTTTCTTGTCCCTTCGAATTTTGCACCCAATGTGCTTTTGGTTTAGAGTAAGGAACAACATAATTATTTGGCTCAAATAACTCTTTATGGTTCTGGAATTGAGGTCCAATTGCAAGTTCAAACCCTGGAGCATCTCTGTTCAAAGCATCTTTAGCCTTCATCTTCCAATTTGGTTGGTCTCCAGAAGTTGTAGTAGGACTTGGTGACAGGGCAATCATTTGTGTAGTGGAGCTTTCGGTATATAGAGACTTGACTTCTGAGCTATGGTACCCCAGGATGAGATCATTGACAGTTGTTTGTACCTCGTCTTCTCTTCTAGACATATTAATTTCATCTGTAGACTTCAACTGAGATTCTAAAAGTTTCCTAATAATCAGTTCTATCCGCTGCTCTTCGTCCATTGAAGTGGACAATTGTGTTGTAACAGAACCAGTAATATTGTCAAATGAAGTTGATATATCTCGGAATAGCTCAGGCGTAATACTGGTAGGGTTAACAGGAAGTATAGTTTGAGTTGTAACAATACCAGTAGAATTGGAAAATGGCGGACTTAGTTCACTAGCTTGAACGGTAACTCCCCAGAAAAGAGCTAACACCAAGTACAAGGACATTTTTGAGACATGGGAGCCCATATATGTTTATGAACTGGAATGAACGTGGGTAGTTATAGGATGTTTAGCTAATGTGATCTGTTTGTGCACTTGTATTTGTGCGCAAGTGGTTTTCGCAGCCATTACATGAGAAGACAAGATCAAGAGATAGTTCAACAAGAGCAAATATACTCAGTGTTGACTTTCGTATTTGTTCCATACTAGGTATAATGTATAATATTTGACAGAATTGTTTGTTTATTTAACTGCTCCGCAGCAACTATTTGCCAGATTCGGATTATTATGGGTATATACAATGTAAGGCAACAACCAAAGTGCTCTTCATCTAGAAGAGAAAAACTATGCTGATATCTGTATCAATATTTGATGAATTTGTTGCCTCTGATTAGATTAGGTTACAGAAATGATATTGATTCAATCTTGAAGAATTATTATTCTATCTCCTTTATTCCAACTTGCCAATAACTTTTTTAGCAATATCCAAATATGGTTTAGAAATAGTCGATGCAGAATCCAATACAACAGGCTTTCCGCTATCAGATTGAATACAAATTTGTTCATTTAATGGAATGGAACCTAAAAGTTCCAAGTTATGAGCTTTAGCTTCTCTTGCTGCACCTTCAGAACCAAAGATATGAGACTCGTGGTTACAATTAGGACACACGAAGTAGCTCATGTTTTGGACCAATCCGAGAATTGGTATATTTACCTTATTAAACATGGAAATACCTTTGACAGCGTCAATGAGTGCAATGTCTTGAGGAGTACTCACTATGACAGCTCCATCGACCTTCAATTGTTGACTTATGGTAAGCTGGGTATCACCAGTTCCTGGAGGCATATCAACCACTAAATAGTCCAAATTGGACCATTTGACTTCGAAAAGCAACTGTTGGAGTGCTTTCATCACCATTAATCCTCTCCATACTACTGCATTCTCTGGTGGTACCATGTAACCCATGGACATGGACTGGATCCCATAGTTTGACAAAGGAAGCAACTTTCCATCATCAGAAAGACGTGGTTCCCCTGATAACTTGAGCATTCGAGGAATAGAAGGACCAAATATATCAGCATCCAAGATCCCTACGCTTTTGCCTAGGGAATGAAGAGAAAGGGCCAAGTTGGTGGACACTGTAGACTTACCCACACCACCCTTTCCGGACGATACTAGAAGGATACGGTTGACACCAGGGATCTTTTGCTTGATAGGGAGACCACGAGACATACGAGGCATCAGTGGCTCCTTTGGAAGACCCAATGGGTTTTCATGGGACCGTAAAGCTGTTGTGTGGAAAGACCGTGATCTGAATGATAGTTTGAACATCTCAATTGGAAAAAGGACTGATGAACTAGTAAGAATAATAGGTATTATATGATGTTATTGGCTATTAGAGACTGTTTGTTCCAGATCTTGCTGTTTTTGCTGCTCTGGTGGTGCTTGATGCTGCTAGTATTGATCTTGTTGATGTAGCAATGGGTTCTTTTGCCTCTAGATAGTCTGCCTTATATGATAGTTGAAGGCTGCTTTGGATATGGAGTGACTGTGGAGCAATGTCCCTATGAGCAGGTCGTTGTACTAGATAGTGATAGTCGCTGAGGGCTCGGTAACACTGTTGGAAAAGTCGATTGGTTACGCACTGGTCGCTATAATCCTCTGGCTAAGTAGTTTCTGGTATATTATCTAGACCAGTTTTGTGAGCATCGCGATGACTTAAATCTGTAGATATCTCCAGTGAATCACTTTGAATCATCACCATGTTTCGCTGTTTAACACGGCCAGTGGCACAACGGTTGGTGCCGAGGTCTATACCAGTCATATCATCATGGGAGTCATCCTCAAGGATCGCCATAACTTCACTGTTCAGTACCAGCTCCATTACCAGCTCGGCTCGTCCTACAATCTACGCTCTCTCTACCCATTTGGTACGGTCAGCAATTGGTATCATCAGAATATCAGGGTCACAATCGGGCCATATCTTCACCAAACTTACCAATTCAGACCTTCCTAAGCCCAGAATGGCTACTGTCAAAAAACTCCGCTCTCAAAAGGGCCAAATCTTGGACGAAGCGTTGGTTCTATATTTCAAAGGCCCTGCTTCCTATACAGGAGAAGACCTTCTAGAATTGCATGTACATGGAGGTGTTGCCATCATTCAGGCCGTCCTTAAGGCTATAAAGAAGCTACACGATCCAGAAAACGGAGTTCATATACGGTATGCGGAAAATGGGGAGTTTTCTCAAAGAGCTTTCCTTAATGGAAGGTTCGATTTGACTGAAATAGAGGGAATCAGAGAGATGATCGATGCCGAAACTGAATCGCAAAGAGTAGCAGCATTGTCATCGCTTTCTGGTGATACAAAGGCCCTTTTTGGCCAGTGGAGAATCCAAATTTTGAATAATATGGCATTATTAACTACAGTAATTGATTTTGGGGAGGACCATGATATTGAAGAGGTCCAAGAATTATTTGAAACAGTAAATGATAATATAATACAGTTGGAAACCCAAATTAAACAGTACCTAATTAAAGTGAGAAGGTCAGAAATTCTTTTGAAAGGAATTAAAACCATTCTTTTAGGACCACCTAATGCTGGAAAATCCTCAATTCTAAATTTACTTTCAAATAATGAAAGTGCTATTGTAAGTGATATCGCTGGCACAACTAGAGACATCATAGATGTACCAATCGATATTGAAGGATACAAGGTAATTGTTGGTGATACTGCTGGTATAAGAACCACCACACAAGAAGACCAAATTGAAATAGAAGGAATAAAGCGTGCCAAATTAAAATCTTTTGCCAGTGATTTGGTACTTATAGTTTTACCAGTTAATGATGATAAAATGGTGGATTATGTGGATTTATTAGACCATGTTTCAAAACTTCAACAAGAAAACAAACAAATCATGGTGATTTTAAACAAAGCAGATTTAATTCATTCTGATCATCAACAAGTGGTCTCTAAATTTGCTGAAAAGTTGAATATAGACGAATCTAAATTTCATTTGGTCTCCTGTAAAAACGGAGAAGGAATTGGCCCATTGACTGGCTCATTGGTTGACTCATTTAAGTCGATTTCATTGTCTGAATCAACAGATCCAATTATTGTTTCTTCTAGAATTCAAGATCTTTTGGAGAATGATGTTTTGGAAGGATTCAATCAATTCTATCAATGGAAAGAGCAAGATGATGTGGTTTTGGCATGTGAAAGTTTGAAGCAATCGATTGAAGGTATTGGAAAGATTACTGGTGATGCTGTTGGAGTGGAGGAAATCTTAGGAGTAGTGTTCTCAAGTTTCTGTATAGGTAAATAAATAGAAGTAATAAAGACCCAAGAATCATGACTTAATCTAGATAATCAAATATAATCCTTAGTTAGTACTCTTACTATTTCTCTTACCCCTGAGAAGCTTAGTTGGTGTTACATACAACATAGAATGCAATTCTCTCCACTTCCCAGGACATCTTCATTTGTTGAAGTTGGTGTCTTGTGTGTCTTCCACCCAGTTCTTCATTGTCATCTGCAACCTTGGCGTGCTTGAATAACTTACTTAAGTTTGGTCCCACTTTGACTTCGAATTCCAATACGTTTAAACCATTGGTCAATTTTAATTCATATTGTAATCCCAAGAAATCTTGTTGGTTTCTCTTTTCTTCGAAACAGTCACCGTTAGCAACTTCCTTTTCATTGACAAACAATTTACACTGGAAATCATCATCAGTAGAGGAGCTCATGTAACCACGACCATCAATTAAATCAGACTTCTTCACGGCATGAAGCAAACTGTGTAATGAAACCTTGAATGAAACATATGGCAGAACATCTGCTGGTAAGGCCATGGTATATGATTGCACAGCATACCCATTGGAAGGTACCTTGTATTCGAAGTAGGTTGTGACAGGATGAAGTGGGTGAGATGGGAACAATGCCTTTCTGGCTTCTTCATTCTTTGGAAGTGGTAAGTTACTGGATTGATAAGCTTTTTGTTGTGTATTTTTGGTGATGTGGCTTACTGCTGGGAGAGAAGAAGAGATCATGGCTTCTTGAATTACTGTATCGTCTTCATCAATGGTTGGTAAGGATTTACCCAAGGTATTTGCTGAGGATTTATCATTAATCAAATCGGTTGCTGGATTTTCTTCTACCTTTTCAGGTTCTTCTTCTTGTTTGACATCTTCAGGAACGTCATCTTTTTGTTCTTCCTTGACTTCTTCCTTTTCATCACCCTTCAATTTCAAATTGATTTTGACCTTTGGTTGTTTCAATTTTAATCTTAGTTTGGTCAATTTGGTGACTTCTTCTTTGAGAACCGCGTACTTTACTTCGAATAACTTTTTCAATTTTTCAGCATCTTGATGAATTTCGGATGATGGGTCGTTATACAATTGGGCGTTGCTGAAAATTAACATGGTGGCATTGTAGAATCTTTCGATGTTATCAGATAATGAGATTTTACTGGAGAATAACTTTTTCTTTTCTATCTTTTTCAATACACTTCCAAAGGAGGTTGGATTGGCAACATAATTGACATAATCTGGGTATTCATCAATATCCACATCTTCCATGAAAGGAGAACTAATGATACCTTCATCTGGAAATTCATGAGAAATAACTTCTTTCAATAATGAAGAAGTAACCAGTGGTAATCTTTCAAAGGTGATCTTCTTTTCAGGAACTTCTTCCTTGACCTTCTTTTCAGTGGTCTTCTTTTCATTGGCCTTTTTTTGGAATTCATCGATACTCAATATCACATATTCATTAATCTTCTTTGCACTAGAAACAATCCAAGATTCTGGATCGTTATACTTGGCAGCATTATCCACCAAAAGCTGAAAGTCTCCCAAAAATTCATCCTTGGAATCACTTGGATATTTGCCTTGTTTCACCTTCTTTTGAATCTCCGCAAGAGAAATTGGATCCTCAATTATTTGATAATAATCTGGATAAACCTTCTTGGGCGGTAACTTAACAAATGGTCCTGATATCACGTCTCCATTGTCATCTTTAAGGGTGAAAATATGGGTTAAAGCCGAGGAATAAAATTGACTCAAGTCATCAGCCACCTTTTTCTTTTTACTGGCCGAGGTTGCTCCTGAGCTTGAACGTTTTGAAGAAGGTCCCATTCCTGTAAACTGTTAGATAAAGGTCCTGTAAACTAGTGAGAGTTTTGTTTTGAAGGTTTGAGAACAAATTGTGTGTACAGGCCAAACTGGAAAAAATGTTGGAGGTGATTTTTGCAGGTTAGACTGTCATCTGGAGTATTTTGCACCTTTTCTCCAAACTCCAAAATGCAAAACTGCAGTTTAGCTATATAGTAATATCATTGTTCTATCATCATATCGTATATTTCAAGAAAAGTATAACCTTACATCTACCTCTCCACCAATACCAATACCATTTCTTGCTTATGGAGAACTACCTGAGCCTCCCAGAAAGTGTGACTATCCTTTACGGATCCGAAACCGGAAATGCTGAAGACATTGCACGGTATCTTTATCAGAAACTTCAATATTTTCAGCTTAAGCCAACGCTTAGTTCGCTAGATGAATATCCTTTGAAAAGTCTCGTCACAGAAACAAATTTCCTTATAATAATATGTTCCACTACTGGGCAAGGGGAAATCCCATTGAATGCTCGTAAATTTATGAAATTTCTCCTCAAAAAGAAATTACCTTCCGATTTGTTGAATCATATTAGACTTACCTCATTTGGTATTGGTGACTCGTCATATCCCAAATTTAATTATGCTATCAAAAAACTCCACACAAGACTTGTCCAACTTGGATGTAAAGAGCTTTCTCGTCGTAGTGAAGCTGATGAAATGTCTGCTGAAGGTGTGGATGGGTTCTATAAAGAATGGGAAAACGCTTTGATAGATAATATCAAACCTTATTTTCCAGATTTAGTAGGAATTGATGAAGCTTACCTTTTACCAGCTCTTAATCCTGTGAGCTATGATGATTCAGTTGATGATAAAGTGTTCGAAGATGACCTTTCTCTTACACGTATTGAGAACGATCTGGGTTTACGCATTGGAACAATAATTGATAATTCAAGAATTACAGCACAAGATCATTTCCAAGACGTCCGGCACGTAGTTATTGAGTCAAAAGACTTGAATTACGCACCAGGTGACATAGCCAGCTTATATCCTATCAATGACGACAAAAGTGTCGAATTATTAATCCAGCTGCAACCGCATTGGATCCCCTTCGCCGATAAACCACTTCGAATTAAAGGCAAAATTCCTCGTATTGAAGGAGGACTCATCACTAATGACAAAATCACTTTAAGAACCTTATTCAAGTACCATCTCGATATAGTGGCGATCCCAAGAAGATCCTTCTTTATGAACCTTTACCATTTTGCTAATGCAGATACTGAGGATGGAGAAAGAGAACGTGAAAAATTAAGAGAGTTCGGAAGCTTGGAGGACCCGGATGAATTATATGATTATGCCAATCGTCCAAGAAGGCTGATCTTGGAAACAGTGCTTGAGTTCCAAAACAGTCTTGAAATCCCAATTTCGTACATATACGATTTATTCCCAAAAATTAGACCAAGACTCTTTCTGATTGCTTCCAAACCATCTCCAACTAGTTTTGAACTCGCAGTAGGTATCGTTGAGTATAAGACTATGATCAGAAGAATCAGAAGAGGATTGTGCTCTAAATGGTTAAAACTGGTCAATACTGGTGATCCGATCGTTTTCAAGGTCCAACCAGCTAACTTGAAGCTAGAACTTCCATCTAACCCTACACCACCACTCTTAATGATTGCTCCGGGAACAGGAGTGGCTCCTATGAAATCTGTGATAGAATCTGTCACTTCTGGAAACAAGAATCAACAATTGCATTTATTCTATGGTTGTCGTTACAAAGAAAAGGATCTTTTATTTAAAAAATTATGGGATGGACTTGTTAAAGAAGAAAAGCTCAACTTTTATCCTGCCTTTTCCAGAGATAAGGAAACAAAGGCTAAATATGTTCAAGATAGACTCTTCCAGGAGAAGGATATTGTTGCAGACCTTATACTTAAACAAAATGCAATTGTATTTGTATGTGGATCAAGTGGAAAAATGCCAAAGGAGGTCAGATTGACCTTGATAGAAATATTGGTGAAGACTGGAATGGAACAGGATAAGGCTAAGGAATATGTTTTGAAGATGGAAGATTTAGGACGTTATAAGGAAGACACATGGTGAAGGTTAAATTTGTATATAACAGGGTACTTCATCTAATTGAACTATATTGATCTGATATTAAAGATCATATTAGAGTATATTAATATAGATTATATAAATAATTAAAATAGAATTCTGGAATACAACTGATTCCAGCAGATAATAGAAAATCTTGAGGTATAATTTAGTAGGTTGCGATGAAGAGAACCAGAAATTACTGTTCTCCAGTACATCAGATTAGTAATCGTGAATATAAAATACATAAACCAGTTCTTTCTATTAAGTTGCAATTAAAGCTGCAAAAAGTTAATCATTCATAATTAGTACATCCAGTTTATGAAAGAACACTATATACGAAGCGAAAAAACATATTACAACTATTTAAACTACTATATTCGTTAATTATTCACCATTTTCACTTCACTAGCACTTATAAATGGAAGATAATAAACTTACCTTCCTAACTGTACTGGACTATTGAGCTAATACTCTAGAATTGTAGGGTATTTTATTAAGAACTACGAAACCAAAAAAGTGAAATGAAAAAAAATAAAAGTAACCAGCTGCCACAAATTAAGCTGAAACACTCCAACTTTACCTTCTTCTCTTCTCTTCACCTAAAGTCAAGTATACTAAACTGTCTAGCCTTACTTATAACTCTTTAACTGATTTGGTTATATGCAGTATGTAACATACAGGAACTTTTCACCTATCAACAAAATCACCACTATAACCAGACCAATTGCAATGATCCAATACTCCAGGCAATTAACGTCACTTTTAGGAAGTGTCAGAGTACAGTCTCCAAGACTCTTCGGTCGTCTCTACTCGACCTACCCTGCTGAAATTACTCTCGACGGAAAAACATACAAAACCGACGAATGGACCAATGTTCCTCCATATATTCTTGAACTTACCAAGAGACAATTACACCAAAATGAAAATCATCCTATTGGTATTCTTCGTGACTTGATCCAAACCAACTTCAAAGATTTGGGCTACACCTTTTACAATGATTTCAAACCAGCAGTCACCACTTACCAAAACTTCGATACTCTTGGCTTTCCTAAAGACCATCCAGGTAGATCCAAATCTGATACTTATTACTTGAACAAAGAGAATTTACTCAGAACCCATACTTCTGCTCATGAACAAGAATGTTTCCAAACATGTCCTACTCCAGGTTATTTCATCACTGCCGATGTGTATCGTAGAGATGAGATTGATAGAACTCATTATCCAGCATTTCACCAAATGGAAGGTGCCCGTTTATGGTCTACTAATACTCCTAACATTGAAGAACAACTCCGTAAAGATATTGAATCTATTCCTCAAACCAATATTATTGTTGAAGATCCATTTAGAGAAGTCCCATTCAATGATGAGAACCCTAAACAAGATTATATGACTGATACTCAAACCCAACTTATTAGTGTGCATTTAAAGAAAACCATTGAATTCTTGGTTAATCAAGTATTTGAAACTGCTAGAGAAAGTGCTAAATTAGCAGGTTCCACTGAACCTTATTTGAATGAACCATTGAAAGTTAGATGGGTTGAAGCCTACTTCCCTTGGACGTCTCCTTCATGGGAAATTGAAGTTTGGTGGAAAGGTGAATGGTTAGAATGTTGTGGATGTGGTCTTGTTCGTCAACAAGTTCTTTTAAATTCTGATCTTGGTGAAGATAAGATTGGTTGGGCTTTTGGTGTTGGTCTCGATAGAATTGCAATGCTTCTTTTTGGTATTCCAGATATTCGTTTATTCTGGTCTTTAGACGAAAGATTCAGTCAACAATTCCAACAAGGTAACATTGCCACCTTTGTGCCTTACTCTAAGTATCCAGGTATTCTTAGAGATATTTCTTTCTGGTTACCAGGAGATTCAGGTGTTCACGAAAATGATGTTATGGAATATGTCAGAACTCATGCTGGAGACTTAGCAGAAAGTGTTGTTCTTATTGATGAATTTACTCATCCAAAAACCCAAAAGAAAAGTCAAACTTACAGAGTTAACTATCAATCAATGGATAGAAGTTTGACCAGAGATGAAATTAATGTAATTCACGGTAAAGTGGAAGGTGATTTAGTGGACAATTTCAATGTTAAAATCCGTTAATTGAGATAATTTTCATACCTTGAAAAGATTAATAAGAAATATAAAAAAAAAAATGGAGAAAAAGAAGAATACTACTAAAAAGAATAATCGAAACTCCTTAGGACTTGTAAATAGAAAAACTAGGTTTCAAAGCCAATAAAATCATAAAGTGTTTATATAATGTCATATCGTAACAGTCGTATATTATATGAGCTATTGGAGAGACGTGACCAATTAAGTTTTGCTTTATATTCCGACATGCTCATAGTCATACAGAACAGGAATCTTTTCCTCGTTGATTGAATTTTTAGATTGCTGCTGTCCTCTATACCTTCCTAATAAGAATTATAATAAGAATTATAAACCAATTTGGCTGCGAAAATGGAATCCTGTCTAATAGCAACTAAATTTTCCATCTTCTAAAAGACTTAGCCAATTACCTCCTATTATTGACCCCCTACTCCTCCCCAATTAAATAAATAAAGGGAGAACTAACATCTTGTACTAGTTTATTGAAATTTTCGCACCCAATATGTTTATGCAACCAAAAACACAAACATGCCGTTTGGTGTTTCCTCATTATCTGACTAATGTTGAGGTATTCGGAGCAAAAGTGGAAGACTGTGTCAGTGAAATTGACTGCGTTTCTTTTGACAGCTATAATTACTTTTCTACATGTACTCGTAGTAATGTCAGCAACCAGACTATAAAAGTAGATTTAATTGGTATAGAAAACAATCTATATTTAGATACAATCAAGGAAGATAAAGAAAAGCAAATTAAGCTAGCAATATTCTTACTAAAATTCTTCTTCCTTGGATTAATTAGTCCTCTGAAACCTGTTCAACTGAGTCAGAAATCCCTAAATCAAATAGAAAAGCTTCGTCTTAAAAATGGCTTTAAATTTGAAGTTTAAAGAGGATCATTTGAAAACAATAGTGAAACAATAAAATATTATATTCATTCTCTGGTTGGCCCAATTCTTCAGAGTTTTATGAGTTCTATTTTCACCCCCTATGAAATTATAGATAACTGTTCCGAGTCAAAGTATAAGACTAGATTTTGTGAGTGAGATGGCCTTAGAGACTATGTGTACTCTCATCAGTCAACCAAGAAACAAAGAATTACAATGGAATTCAGAGAAAAAGATATTTCTAACCAAGAAAACTAAAACTAAGACTGACGAAATCTTTTGTGTCCTAGATGTGCAAGTGGAGGAACACCAAGAGACTCGTTTCGTTATTGAATTAAAACAAAGTTTTAATGTACCAGATGAGTTTGAATACGAAGGATATGAAGATTATCTCCTCAATAGCTCAAGGATGAAAAAAATCTGGTTACAATTAGTTACTTATATGATTACTGCCAAAGTAAGGTATGGAGTTTTGAGTGATTCAAAATTTACAATATTTGTTAAACTTGATGAGAACGATATGTCAAACTTTAGTGCTTCTCACCAAGTGATAAGTTTACAATGCGAAATTATCACCACACAAACCTCTCCAAGAAGATTCTGGAAAGTCTTTTTGGACTTTTTCAATAAATCATCGGATCACACAGAAAGTTATAAGCCGTTTTGTCTCCATTTATTAGAATTGAACTTGCATTATATTAACCGAAATTTTGGACCTATCTTTTGCAGCGTGAGAAGCTCTGATGCCCCACAAACTAAAACATTTTGATTATTCGCTCCTACTCTTATTTGGAAAAATATAAATTCCCTATGAATAATCTGATAAAAAGAATATTTCGTTCCATCTTAAAGTTTATATTGCTATATTTTATTGATTTACTCGCTTCGGTGTGTTTGCCATGTTTAGTTCGCTAATGGATAAACCAACTTATCATTATAAACATATTGTAACTTTGTGTAACTTTTGTGGTAAGTTATATACAGTCCATTTTTACGATTGAGAATGGGTGCTCAGTCACGTGTGCTCATAATGAAAAATTATCAACAGCACCGATTCCATTCTTCACCAAACACACTATGCTTGGATTAGCCAGAAATATGCTTGGGAGATCGATCCCTGCGGCCATTCGTCCTGGTGTTTTACCATCAATGATGGTCCCAGGCTTTTCCGGCGCCTTAAACACCAATTTTTCACCAATGACCATGTTCACTAGATTAAAGCACGAGTATGCTCCAAGATTCAAAAGAATGAGAAAAGCCATGAAGGGTAGAGTCAGTGTCAGAACTGGTGGTTCCATCAAGGGTAACAGTTTACAATTTGGACAATATGGATTAAGATTAAAATCCAGAGGTCTCAGATTTTCTGCCAATCAACTTCAAGCTGCTGACAAGGTTTTAAAGAGAGAACTTAGACCAAGTAAGTCTGATTTGATCACTAGATTTGTTTGTAACACTCCTGTCTGTGTTAAAGGTAATCAAACCAGAATGGGTAAAGGTAAGGGTGCTTTCGATCACTGGGCCTGTAGAATACCTACTGGTAAGGTTTTATTTGAAATCAGAGGTGATATTCACGAAAAGGTGGCTAGAGATGCTTTAAGAAAGGCTGCTGATAAATTACCAGGACTTTTTGAAATCATTACTCCAGAATCTAAGATCAGAGTTTCACTTACTGAATTTGTGGATGAACCAGAAAAGATTGATTATGTGGAGAAATTGAATGCTAATCCTACTTCCAAGTGGGCCAACATTCAAAAGTCAAAGGAACCAGAATACAAGTTGTTCAGAGGTCGTTAATGTAAATAGAACTAACAAATAAGTCATGGAACAACAAAAATATAGTTGTTCTTTGGTGAGTTGGTAAATCAACAAGCATCAGTGTTTGTGTATAGTATATAAAATATAAGAATAAGAAACAAAAAGAAGTGTAGAAAGATAGAAGTTGATATATCATTAAAACAGTCATAGCCAAGAATATCTGGACTTTAAGACCTAGTATATGTATAAATAGTCTATTCATTGGCTCAGTCTCATCTTCACAACTAATTTTGGGGAGTTGGTTGGACGAAGTTACCTGTATTGTAAACTTCCCAAAATATTTCTTGTCTATACCAAACACCAAAAAATAATATTCTAGACTACTGGCTTAAAAATGACCAGTCAACAAAATCCATATTACCTAGACACATAAAACTATACTTGGCAATATAAACCCAATTAAAGGTTGAATATGTTTTAAAGGAGTAGAGGAAATCAACGCATAAAAACTGCCAAATTTTGTGTGAATATTTTTATTTCATTTAGTTCTTATCTCTTTTTATTGGTATATTTCACTTACAAAAAGACCAAAAATCGGCGGTACTTGACTAGTCATTTTCAACCAAATAGACCAATTTTTTGACTATTTTACAGGAGAAAATAACCACAAACCTCCACTTATTTCCCATCTTTTTAATCATCTAAAACCTTCTAATAACTTCACTATTTTTCCTTGGCCTTTTCTGACCCAAAAAATCTGTTTACCCGCCCAAACCCAATTTGTATGTTCTCCTTTATGATGTTCTTCGCTTGTTCTCCCTCTTGATCTGAGGGTCTCTCAAACCACTTTTTAGCGCGATTTGGCACCCCACAATATTCTCACTATTTACAGCCACTTTTACAACCATTCCCACTGTTTAATACTTGTTCTTTACCCTTCCATCACCATGTCTAGAAATACAGCCAAACAGACAACCAACGCGCTCAATGCTCTTTCAAAGATCATCGAATCTGACACAGAGGTATCCACCATCGATCTCAACTTGTTGGAGAACCTCAACACCAATCAATCCTTAAACTATATCAAACTAGAACAGAAGCTCAATGTGTTGGAGAAGGACTCCAAGAGCTTAGAGAAGATGAGTAAGTAACACATCATATGATATCATGGCTTTTGCTCTTCTTTGAAGAACCATTGCTCTTTATCCTGTTTCCAATAGCTTTACTAACCGCCAGATCAAGAGTACAAATCGTACATCTCCTCATTGGATGTGATAGAAATGAAGGTAGAGAAGATGGAGGCCATGGCCAGAGAATTGGATGCATGGTCTAAAGAACTAGAGGGCAAGATATAATTTTAGCCTCCATATCTCCATATCTCGAACGAACGTGGACAATGGACGTTTAATTTAGTGATAGTGGTAGTTTTACAAGGCAGAAGTTTCCTTCAATTCATAATCTTGCCTGTTCAGTCATAATAAAGAGTTCTAAAACCTATCTAACACGAATTTAAAGGGGCAAAATCCATGACTACAGTCTAGTTCGTTACTTTGGATGTCTATTATTCTCAGTTTCTCGTTGTTGGAGACATTCTATTATACTTTACATGCCGACTTTTCGAGGATTTTTACTCATTTGGTAGTTTTCTTCCCCATATGTACAGTGGCCAAGGTATGTTGGATGCAAATTTCCAACTATAATGTGGTTCTGGAGTCGTGGAATTTACCTGACTGGCCTTTTATGATTTCTGATATTGCTCTTCAATCATTATTTACTCCTCATTTGACTCTTCAGCTTCATAATACTTGACCTTGATCCACAAGCTACAACTGGAACACTGCACAATCAAATCAAATCCACCTTCACCATCGCTGGTTCCATTTTCCAAGTCCTCCTCGGTCAAAGAGATTCCTCCACGCATCTCACAACGAGGACACTCTCTGTTCCAGCCATGTTCGTCCTCTTCAAAATCTTCTAATCCAAAGGTATCAAGTCCATCACCAGTGACGTTAAAACCCAGTCTTTTGATACTATTTTTGAAAGTATCATCATACTTTTTTCGGGACTCTGAATCTGATAGTGTCTGGTATGCTTCTTTAATAAGAGCTATGGAAGTAGAAATGTCATTTTCACTATTAAATGCTGCTCCTGATCCTGCTGCTGCTGCTCCTACTTTATCAGGATGCGTAGTGAGAAGCTTCTCTCTGTATGCTGCCTTGATCTCGGTTTCACTTGCAGTTTCGGGTATACCAAGCACATCATAAAAACTAGTCTGCATCAGCAGATCATCTATGTACGACATCACAATTTCTAGTGGTCCTTTCTTCTTGACTTGTATGTAGTTTCTGTCTCTAAATAACTTCTCACACTAACTAAACCGCACTTACCACTTTTGATCTAACTGGAGATGTTTGCACGTGACTTCAGTCCTTTTCCCGATGCGATGAGAATAAATATTTCACCTACTACTACACTCCATCAATATCAATGTCCGGCACTAAAAGAAAGAGAGAGTCCAAGACCACTGAAATAAAGGTCGCCTCATACACCGAAGAACCTAGCGCCATCGTTGGTTCTTTTTTCAACGGTTTTGCTGTTCCTTCTGGAACTGAATTCGATGTATACAAGCACAAGAAGTCTGAGAAATACGTTCTTCATGGAGAAAATGATACTTTAGATTATAATGGAGAAACTCAAGATAGCGAAGATGAAACTGAATACATTGTTGGATTATATGATCCTACACACAAATCGATTGATCTTTACAAAGCTCCATTCATACCAACCAGAATCACATCTAAAGATAAAAGAGTTTACAAAGGACCAGCTGTTAAACAACTTGGTATTCGTAACAATGAGCAAAGAAATGCATTGGGTGAAGCCTTTGGTACCAAGAAGGCTAAGGCTGCCATTACCAACTTGGAAAGAAACAGAATTAATTCCGAAAGATTACAAGATAATGAATTGGATATCGTTGATACGATTCAAGAATCTACCAAAGAATTACCAACTAGAGCCAGCATGGATGAAGCAGTTCTTAATGATCGTCCAACTCCACTTGCTAATGTGGATGCCACCAGTGTGGAAGACATCTATCCTATCTTCAATATAATACCAAAGAAGGAATGGTCATTTATCAGAATCGATTCTATTTTAAACGAATCTTCTGATAAGGCTAGGCTTGAACTTTTCCCATATGGTACATCTCCTTACGTTACCAAGACTTTACCACTTTTGATTAAGCAAAAGAATAATGAAAAGATTAAATTATTATTCTATGCTTCTTTATTACTTGGTGTTTATAACAACAGAAGAACTAAAGATAAGCAAACTTTAATGACCAGACTTAATGATTCTGTTGGTGAAGCTCTTATTGATGGTATATTAGATAGATTTACCATTGCTAAGGCCTCTCAATTTGGTAAATCTAAGGATAGATCTTTTACCATTGACCCTCACAGTGAAGATAAATTATTATGTTACTTATTAGCTATTATTTTCCATGTCAATGATTTCATGATTGAATTATCTCCTCTTGCTAATGAATTGAACATGAAGCCAACCAGATTGATTGGTTTGGTTAGAGCTTTAGGTGGTTTGGTTAAGCCAATTACCGTTGGTCAAGCTGAAGGTTTAGGTATTCCAAAGAGTTTGGTGGGTAATTACAAGGTTGGTAGTTTGAAGGTGCCATTCAAGTTACCAGAAATGAGTAGAAAGGGTGCTAGACGTTAGATGGAAAGGTTTGATATTATTCCAGGTTTTCAACATCAACATCAACATCAAAAATACTCTTGAAAAGAAAAATAGGTACCAACATTCTAGCAATTATAAATAGTCATTTTTTTCACTTCTCAGTGGACCAATTGCTAGGTATTACGGAGATTGTACATTTTGTAATAAACATTTCAATATAGTAATATAACCTGTAGAATTGACGAAACAAATCTGATATAAGAGATTAACACAAGGAAAGACTGTATAAGGCAGAACTATATGTTATAATTATTGGTGAATTGTTAAATTGTTTAATTATTAAATTTTATGAAAATTTAAAAAAAATTGAAAATTTAGTGAAAAATGCATTGTTATATGTCTATAAAACAAAACCAGGACTCCAAGTCTACAGAATAAGGAGGGAATTTTAGTTAAAGGAGAACTAGAAAAACTCCAGGAAGCTCATTTTAGCACAAAGAGTTGATTTTCTTTTTTGGAATGGTTATTTAGCAAATGTTAATCTATTATTTCTCAAAAACCAGTTGTACACAATCATCAAGGTCAAACCAGTCAAGCCTTCCATCGTAAATACCATGAAAGCATAGAACTTGTAGTCACCAAAAATGATAATGTATTTGGAGGGATGTTCAAAGTTGATACCCTTGGAAGCACTAAGAATTGAATAAAGACATCTAACTCCCAAAAATAACACCACTGCAAATAAGAAGTGAAGAGCAGGGCGATATTGTGGTGAATTGTAGTAACACCAGCACAAAATACTGAACAAAACACCAATGCTTGACAAGAATAAAATTGAAGATATCTTCAACATATCATCACCTTGTTGGGTATCAGCAGCAGAGTCTGAAGATAAAGTGGTAACAGTTCCAACAATTGCAAGGATAACAGACACTAACACCATTAAAGTGAGCACTAAAAATGGGCGCAAATTTGTTTTTCCAATCATTAAATTTCCAGAATTTGCAACTTTTTCTTCCAGTTTTCCATCATCATCAGAATGTTCATCTTCTTCAATAACAAGCATGCTTCTAATGAAAGGAAAGGTTGTTCTAAGAATTGATCCTAAAGAGATCGTATCACAAACATAAGCAGCAGTGTATGCACTTCTGTTAAAAGTCTTTGCATGAAGGGCAATTAAACTGGTAATACCACCAACGACTTTAAGTAAGGAAAAAATTCCAAAGTAGATACACACTAGCACCATTGGCTTCTTTTTGGTACTTCTATTAACATAAATGAATAAAAGGATAAGATTCACAAAGAACAAGGTTATGAACCATACAGTTTGGGCGTATGCGACTGCTTCCCACTGAGTGTAAAATTGAACTTGCATTGAATCTTGATGTTTGTTGGTGACATCTTACAGACTACAAACCTAAAGATATTTATACTAATTAAGACTACACTTTTGAAGGATGTAATTTGGGTCAAAACGTGAAGTTGGAGCCGCTTATGTAAGCGCTTATTGGAAAAAAATATTGAAACTGCGATGGAGGGGCTCAATCATGCTACTTAGATAGTAATCAGATAGGGTAGCTAAAAGTTTCCAGAAAATGATTCAGCCTGCACAGATTAAACTTTAGAAGGTTTGTTTTGTAGCTATCTTTAGAAACTAGGGTAATAACGGTGGATTAGCACTATGTAATCGATCCTAAAAAAGAAGTACCGCTAAAACAAAAATCATGTTTTAAATTAGCTCAAAATTTACGATGTGAACTGGTAGAAATGAGTCAATTATGACATCACAACTGGTGCAAATTGGCCAGGTTACTTAAAACCTGGTAGCTTTCAATATCACTCATTTTTTTGATGGATTAACTGGTACTGGTGATTTTACTAAATTGACTAGCGAATTAGAGAGAAGCACTTGAACCATTTTCAGCCTTATGATCGGGGTTTTATTTTCTGGTTTTTCATAAAATATTCGCAACTAAAGAAATTTGCGTAATTTGTAGTTTACGGTGGTCCCTAATGCTATGTAACTAGCTATGTGGAAGGTCACATTGGAAACCATTTTGCGGATATCAGCATTTGGGGTAGGGGGTGCTAAAATATTCTGGTAAAATTGAGGTAGCATGTTGCAATGGGTCAAGTAGACCCCAGTTCTACCAAAAAGAAATGGTAACCTGTATGTAACAAGAGATACGGCTAAAATTTTTTGTTTTAGTGAATAGAACAAAAAGAGCGAATTAGGTGGTAACGGGTTGGGTAGTGGATATGGGTTGTTGGCTGCTCACGTGAACAAATTATTTTTTATAGGACGTGCATTATATCACAAGCAGTGGACAGCCCAGGCAGGGTTGAGACGGGAAGTATATAACGAAGTATATAACAGAGAAGAATCCTTTTAGCCTAAACTCAATTGGTGTCTTTGTGTGTCAATTGATTTCCTAAGGCGTAAAATTGTCAACAGGTTCTCGGGGTAGCCGGTAGACTTCCAAGTTCGGCATTTGTCGGTTAGGATTGAGTCCCTTACCAAGTAGTGCCATTTCAGAACTCTTGACTACGTGCTCATTTCACTGGCTTGTTAAATACGAAGAAGACAAAGACACAAATAGAGACTAAAAGGGGTCAAACACCGGTAGACGCCCTTAATGCTAGAATCAGGTCCCTGTGGCACTACAATGCTTTTTAATTGAATCACCACTGTCTGTAGTTACCATAATTTGAGGACTTCTAAAACCTCTATTCATGTAGTGTGTCTCGCAGCATTAGATCCTACTGGTACATTAACTCACCAGAAGCGGACTAGTGCAACGCACCATAACCTCTCATGGCAACAAACCCGTTTCTAGGCAAAATGATGGGCATTGTTAAAAGTTTCATCCACTCACAGACATGTCTCAACTCAGGGGGTGAACATCTCGAGACATTACAAATAGAAAAAGGGCCAGGTCTCTTTTATACTAGTAGTTCGTATATATAATGTACTAACACAGCCAAATATCCGCAAATCCTGACGTCTAGGATCGCCATGGCCATTATACAGGCGATCAGTGGGTGAATGGTTATTGAAAATCCTAGCACATGTCAATTCCCACCACATTAATTGATTAATTGAATGCAGCTGCGCCTAATGTACTCTACAACCATGACATGGCTTACAATTAGTTTAATTCGTCATAAAAAAAAGATATTATTATCGAATCCTCTAAATTCATATATTGAGATTACCGCTTATCGGGTAAAAAGATTGGGGTTGTGTGTGTTTCTTTTGCTTAAATCAACAAAGCGACACCGGCTAACAAAGCACCGACAGCAACACCTTGGACAGCGTTAGCATTACCAGCAGCAGAAGAAGATTGAGAAGATGGGGTAGAAGAGTTGGAAGAACCAGAAGAGTTGGAAGAACCAGAAGAGTTAGAAGAGGAAGAAGAACCAGCATCAACTCTCTTAAGGTTAGCACAAGCAAGTCTAGAATCGTTCTTGAAGTGGATAACGATGGATAAGTTACCAGCGTAGGCCTTGTCATTTGGGTTCAAGGAAACGAATTCATCAGTGTAAGTATCTTTGTAAGAGGTACCGTTAATGTTACCATGCTTAGCAGCCAAATCACCAACTTGTCTAGCATCTTCTGGAGCTTCAGCAACCTTGGCTGGAAGAGTACCGTTGTAAGGATCCAAGTGAGCAAGAGTAGCGTAACAATCACCATCTTCAGGAACTGGACGTTGGTGAATGTGGTATGGGAATGGACCACCAGTAGATGGTAATCCCTTAAGGTTAACGTTGAAAACAACTTGACCATCATCATTACTAGATAAGGTGACTTCACCATAAACTGGAGTGGTATCATTGGACTTGAATTCAGCAACATATTTGGCACCCTTTGGGGAGTCCTTAACAACTGGAGCATTACCAGCAAGAGCAAGGGTTGGTAAAATAGCAGCACCAATTAAGTTCTTAACAGAAACCATTTTTATAAAAAGTCGTTTTCTTTAGTTTAATTTAATTTGAAAATTAATTCATTATTTAGGACCCGATCTCCTTATATAGCAATTGTAACAATATAACCATAAATTCAACTATGGTGCCTTTCCATAGGGGAACATGGATGCTAAACTTGGAAACGGAATCTTTTTTCCACCAATTGGGCCCCGCATATACCCAAAACGATCCTTTACTTTGTGAGTGAAGGTTTGGAGCACAGGCAACTGATTAAACTGATAAATCCAGGTTATTGTTTAAAATGTTAATTCGGCTTAATGTCTCATTATTGGCTAGATTTTAGAAAGACGGACTCCGAGGCTTTAAACCCCCATGCACCTAACTGTGGACAAACTTCGGTTGGTTGAGTTTCACTAGAAAACACAGTTTGTTATTCACAGGGAACATAATATTATTGATCTTCAACTATAATTGGCAAGAATCTTTTGAATTTTGAAAATAAAATAAAACGGTGATCTTTAGCTGATCTCAAAGGTGTCAAAAGTGTGACAAGATCTGTATTTTATGTTTCTAATAATATCCGAGTATCGCAGTATTGACGCACTTGAGGATTTCCTCCATATCAAAAGTATTAGTGAAAAAACTAGACTGTGGTGTGGGATTGAACGGGACAGAACCCACTTGAAATCAGCTCATGATATTGGCTTTGAATCTTGTGAAAATAGGGAAGGATACGAACTAATTCTTCCTGTGATTTATAGAATAAATAGTTTGATACGCTTTTGAAACTGACTGGGGGTTCCCTCCTTTATATCTACGAAACTGCCTGTGAGCATTTTTTTGCTTGAAAACAGTAACCCAATAGGCTCATCAAGAACTCCGACCGTTGAGCACATTTTTGCCCAGAAACATCCAGAGGAACTGGGATGAGGAGATTGAGAGTTCAGAAACTGACAATAGGTAGAATTGTACAAGCTAATAGTGCTATTTGGTCTACTGGTGGAGTTAATTGAACTATATAGGACCAAAAAATTGTCCACTATTAATATGAAAATTAGTCTGGTTGCAATTGAACCTCCATATTTGTAGACAAAAGATTTCTTGAAACCCAGGAAAACAATAAAGTATTGATGCAAGGAAGCCTATCGAGTTTACACAAATTTTGTTCATTCAATAATTCCTACTATTGCAATGGAAACTAGGACGCTCACGTAATTAATATATGAACCTTAATCCAGGCAATATTTAGCGATTCAGTGAACTTAATTAACTAAGTGACAGGTTGATGGGTCTTTGACAGGTTTATTGCGCAGAATGTCACAAAATCGTACCACTACAATCACCAAGTCACCTACAAATTAGCTACTACAGTAGTGGTAGCGGCAGAACCTGTTCCTTACAATCATTCTTTGTTTCAGCTAGCAGATTATTCCAATTTACGAGTATTTCGCTTGTCCTCTATTTTTGCATAGCCTAGATTTATGTTGCTGACAGACGTTACTCGCTTCGCCTACCAGGAACACTGATGACAAACGTAAGGAACCCGATGGATCCTGCCGGCCGGTACCGCAAATCTCTATCCGTACTCACCATGCTTAATACCTTCTATTATAACAGGAAAACCCATGACTAGATTACCACGTGAACAGGACCACCTGAAAGATTACTAAACCATCATTACTACTCTCATAACCTCTGGATACCTTGTTATCGCACAGCTTGTAGCTGATACTGGCAGTTGCTCAGTACGCTAATTTCTCTCTAGGTTGCTTCGGGTGCTACACTTATTTCGCAGTAGTTTAAAAAGCCACCGCCCTACAGCCGATCACTACCCCAGACCCACTTAGTTCTACACTGCCCCAGACCCATAGCACTCCCAGAGTCCAGATCGCCACATACCAACCATACGAGCCTTCCGAACCGAAATACATCACCAAATTTCACTACCTAGCACCATCTAAACCTTGAAACAGCCCTAATTCAACTTCCCCTGTTATCTATTCCGTCCTGTCTACCACCTGTCGTGACCGCGGATATACAACTGACCTATCTAGTCACACCCATCGGACTATTATCACACGCACCACCATCGTATATATACCGAACTCATCTTTCATTCTTATCAGTTAACTAACAAGTTTCATTCAAACTATCATGTACTTCCCCGTCATAGGTAGAATAGATATCAGGGACTGGCCAGTGATCCTCACCTCGCTTCTTTTAGCATGGCTTGAGTTCTTTATCTCCACAATCACAGACTTGTTACCTCAAGTAGTCATTGACTTCTTTACCGCAGCCACCTCCATCATCTTCAGGTTTTTCACTTCAAACCCTGTCCTGGTTATCAAGGGCAAACATAAAGGAAGGTACCACAAGTACCGTGGACTGTCCAATGACAGATACAACAATATGGTTGATTTGGTGTATGCTCCAAGCTTCCAAGAAATGTGTAAAGTGTTCGGATACGGAGTGGAAAATAGAATTGTTCAAACCAAAGATGAATACTTGTTAACCATCCACAGAATTTCTTCAACCCCAAAGAAAGGAAGAAATCCTAACGGTAAAGTGGTCTATTTCCACCATGGTTTATTAATGAGCAGTGAAATCTGGGTCACCATGGTTGACAGATACTCCAACTTGCCATTCGTCTTATATGACTTGGGTTACGACGTGTGGTTAGGAAACAACAGAGGTAACAAGTACAGTCAAAAACACTTGTATCACAAGCTCCTGAGTGAAAAGTTCTGGGACTTCTCTCTTGATGAGTTTGCTTTATTCGATATTCCAAACACCATTGAGTTTATCTTGGCTGAAACAAAGGTTGAAAAGGTCACTTACATTGGTTTCAGTCAAGGTACCGCCCAAGCTTTCGCCAGTTTGTCTGTGGACCCTGAATTGAACGAACACGTCGATCAAATTATTGCTATTTCTCCTGCCACCACTCCTCATGGACTTTATTCTAAATTCCTCGACATTTTATTGAAATCTTCTCCAAATATCATGTACTTGTTGTTCTCCAGAAAGGTATTATTACCTTCTGTTGTGTTCTGGCAAAGTATTGTTTATCCACCATTATTCAGTGTGATGATTGACTTGCCTAACTATATGCTTTTCAACTGGAAGTCTGCCAATATCACCAAGTTGCAAAAACTTGCAAGTTACGCTCATCTTTACTCTACTACTTCTGTCAAGAGTGTGGTACACTGGTTCCAAGTCATTTCTTCTAAGAATTTCCAAATGTACCATGATATTAATGCCAGTAGATTCTCTGGTTTGAACCCAATGAGCTACCCACTCGAAAACATCAAGATTCCTATCCATCTTATTTATGGTACCATTGATTCATTAGTTGATATTGATGTCATGAAGGGACAATTACCACAAATCACCACTTCTGCACAACCAGTTGAAAACCATGAGCATTTGGATAACATCTGGGGTGAAGATGTGTACGATACAGTTTTCAGCCATGTTTTTGAATACTTGGGTGAAGAAGATGTCACGAACCGTTTACTTATGGAAAATCTTGAAAACGTCAAATTGATTGAAGACCTTATTCCTGTTGAAGGCGATGACGAAACCCTTAATAACCAACCAATCAACTACTTGAGAGATATTCCACAACCAAAAGAAACTGCTCATTCGTTTACTGCTGCTAAGGCCAAACCTCACAGAAGCATGTCCACCGGAGGCTCCGTCTTCATCTAAACAAACACTATAGTAGAATTATTTATATATTAATTAATGAGAATTAACGATTACAAACTACTAGGTTTCTGTTAAGTATACTTTAGAACAGAAGAAGTGAAATTACATACTACTATTCGAACCAGTATTAACTTACCAGTGACCAAATTAGTCTACCAATAGCGCAATATATTAGTAATAACCGTAGAGGATCTTGTGCTTTCTGAGCGGGCTTTCAAATAGAAATATTTTTTTTGGGATCCACAAACCCGATTTTCTATGGTACAACTGGTTTTCGGTTATAGAGGTTACCATTTCAGGTGTTACTTACCCAATAATGCTGTTTTCTTGGGCAAATTAAGGTTTCGCAGCAATTAAAATCCAGCCCTATTGGTTGGGCCAGGTCCACCTTTTCACCAGGTTCTAGGAGCTTTTTAAACAGCCAGTTTCACTGGTGTCTAGCATCTCCTACCGGGGAGTGGACTGTTATCTCCGGAGGCCACACCTGGACTGTTCCTCACAGTAGCTTGAGCCTCATTCCAGTGCCACAAAATGGACATGCTAAAGTAGAGTCAAAAGTAGCGTACCAGAGCGAAAAGAAGAGCTAAAACGACATATTAAAGATTTAGAGTCCTAAACCAACACTTATTTACCGAAGCATACTTTAGACATACAGCTTGCTTATGACTTCTTCCTTTTCCTCTCTTATATATGTATCCTATACTGTCCTTCTCCTCTATTTTATTTTAACGGTTGGTTCCTTATACTCTTAACTATGGCCTCGCACTGTTCCTAATTCGGCGAACAGGTCGTGCCTTCGGTTATCACAAATAGTGTTGCAGTCCTAAAAATTCTACCACCACCACCATTACCCAACCACCAACCCTTAACCACCTCTATCCAACTACAACAAGAGATGTCACGGGACCCCATGAATGTCTCTAATGTACGTACACCCTTTTCACCCCATGTTTGGTCGTCTTTTTCCTCATGGTATTTCCATAATTCCATTTCACATCCATTGGTTTCTTTTGGGGCTAATAGCCACCATCATACTTCAATACAACAAACATTCAAAGTAACCAGTAAAAGGTTCATATTCTGGTTCTAGAAGGTTCTACAGAGAAGACGAAAGATCACCGCTTATAATTTTGAAACAAATGGATGCAAACCGCCAATTTAGCACCCTAAACCATAGAATCACCAGATACTAACTGTTTTTTTAGCTTAACAACATGGTTAACGATGAAAGGTTTCATCCAGAAGGTAAGTTATAAAGTCACCTAAATGATTCAATAGAAACATTTCATGATGATACTTCTTAACCCTTAACAATACTAACCCTATAGCGTTAATACGAAAGGTGGAGCAAAGTATACCTCGTTCTAGTCCTTATAGACCCTATAACGATGACCCTATCGTCAATGATTTGATGAAATTAAACCCTCATAGACCATTTGTTTTACTGGATAGAGCTGATGGTGAATCTATCAATTTATATTCTGCCAAATTACTGGAATTATTATATTTATTAACCGAAGAGAATAATCTTGATGAAAACTCTCGGATTTCCATTGAATCAATGTTATTTGAAATGACTTCTTATATTCCAACTCCTTTGGAATCATGGACTTATACTTATCAAAAATCAAAGAAGAGAAAGTTAAATGATCATCCTGTTTATCCAAATGAAGCATTATCAAGAATCTTAATTGATAATTATTCTCAATTGCATAGATTTTCTTCTACTTATTTCAATTTATCTTTATCTTCTCATATTACCAAATATTTGGTGGAATTGATTTATTCTTTACAGTGCTGGGAACTTTATCATTTGATTCATATTTTACCTGAACTTGAATATTTTCTTAAATTGATTGGATTTGATATCACTCAAACTTCTTTTGGTCCTATTATTAGACCTCCTGAGAATTACCTTAATGATGATATGTTATCTGGATTACAATATCCATTCCCATACCCATTCTACAATTTTTCATACCATTCTTTTAATTCGAAATCTGAAGATAGAAAGTTTGATAATATTCATATTAAATCTTATTCTGGTGTCAGTCTTCCAGAAATCATAGCATATCCTAAAAAGGAAAAGAAAAGAAGATCTTCTAAGAAAGATGACTCAAGATTAACTCGCAGCAGAACCAATTCCCTTAATGTAAATAATGATGCGCTTAGTCGTACTGAGAGTGAAATTAGTTCTTCTGAATCGGAAGATTATGATGAAGAAGATATGGAAGATGAAGATTTTGAAATCAAGGCTCCAAGAGAGAATACAGTCAATAACGAAGCCAAGGAGTCTAGCTTTTCAATTTTAGATGGCCAACCTCTGGCTCAACAGATCGTCAATGCACTGAACCCTGAACCATCTGTTCAAAATGATAAACCTTCAGATATCAGTAGTAGTGAAGATGAAGGCGAAACAAAAGAATCTAGCTCAATGGATGTTACTGATGAAAACCCACAGTTTCAAAAACAACTTAAATTTATTCAACAATCTCCGCATAAAATAAAACCAGAAGGCCAAGAGCTTGTTCTTGATGGACAGGAAGATAAAAATAAAAAGAACAAATCCAGTGTTATTCACCAGTGTCAATTGACTGACCCAAATACCCTCAGAAGATGTCTCAAGATTTTTTATGGTAAGAATGAACTTTTAAGACATCAAGAGTTTGTCCATGCTACCAAAAAGAAGATCTACAAGTGTATTTATTGTTCCAGAAACAATGCCAAAATCCAAAGTTATCCGCGTCATGATTCTTTAGCAAGACATATCCGTCGTAAGCATGGTGTTACAGGTAAAGAAAACAAGATGGCTGTCAACTACGCTAAAGAAAACGTGGAAGTCATTGATGACCCTAATGCTTTGATAACCAAACAACACCATTTTGGCAAGCCATTACCTCACCCACAATATTTAAACCTGGACTTTACTATCAAACAGGGCTACGCAGGATTCTTACTGTTCAGTTCTAAGGACACTAATCCAAACTCTCCTAATTCTAAGAGTAGAATCGAGGACATTATTGATTCAGAATACGATGGTGAAAAGAAGCTAGAAATGATAGAAGGACCATCCAGCTTGGAAGCCACCCAAGTGCAAGAACAGGGTCCTACAGAAGGTTCTTCTACAGCCAATGTGGAACCAGTTGCAGCAACTCCAGAAGTTGCACCTGTACAACAACAGCAACAACCACAGCCATACAATGATGCTGGTGCACAAATGGTAGTACCATCAATGTCGGCACCGGTGTCTTCATTGGATCCTTTGTCATCTACCCCTGTCACCACTGGCTCTACCACTACCACTGATCAGAACCCCGCTACAGCTCCAGCCTCAGCAATTACCGGTGTTGCGCTTGCTCCCACTGCGACCCATACCGGAATTATCCCCGCTACTGCGCCAGCGGTGATACCCCCAGTGATGGCAGCTGCTCCTATTAGTTCCACTCAGATGACCTCAGTTGGATCAGTTGGATCCACCGTAAGTCCTGTCTCGTTCCCTCCTTCAAATACAGAACCATTATCTTCAGTGGCATCTTCCTCTGTGGCGGCACCAGTATCAACAGGTGTACCACCAACAACCAAACCAGTGATGGGGCCGGTCACCGAACTGGTGGCGCCTCCAGGGACCGCACTGGTTGAAATCCCAGTTGTTGCCTCGGGAATGTCACAGCAAAGTGATCACTCGCTGCATGAACAACCTATCACCTTGGTACAACCACCACAAACACAAGCACAAGAATACCAAGCAAATCAACACTGAAAGAAAAAAGTATATAATATAAAAAAAAAACCTCTCCTCTCTCAAAAGGTCATGTATCACTACGGATGAAGTTATAATTACTTACCTAGTACTAATAATTTGATACCATCCATTCCCTATCTTATATACCAATATATAATCATAATCATACATTCGTAATCTCGCGCCTCAGCAAATCCCTATTGGTTGGCTGCAGCCGAATACGATCTAAACCGGCAGCTAATTTGGTTGCAAAATTATGACACAAAAACTGGCCAAGCTCCGGGTAACTCAGCCTAATCGGGGAGGTCGTGCGAGGTATCGTGTGGCTACCGAGTCACAAAATTTTATTGCAGTCACCAACGGCCAGGTGGAATTTTACAGCATTTTACGGCAACGGATTTGAATCTATTAATCCCAATTATTTTGCATTTTGCTTTATAAAGAAGTCTTATCAAAGGCACAAGTGTATAGGCATTCAAGCCAAACCAACTTACGTCCTTTAATTCTTCTAAACTCGTGTTCTCACGGCTAATTATATTTGCTAACCCAAAGTTACTGCCAATTGTACCAAGATAAGAGCAAAAACAAACCCAATCGACTTAACTGATCAATTTGTTTAAAAAGTACTTAAATTCCTATTCAATAGCTATTACTAAGGCATCTAAATCCTAATCAACTATTACGTGGTATTTGAACTTACTTTATCAACAAGCTTAAGGTTTAACAGTCAGCTTGCCCCCTTTTAATCTTTTTTTTGCCGTTATTATTATATTTTTATTATCTTTATTAGTATGAACGGGGCCCCCATACATTCTATGTATCTGTACTCCAACCAAAGTCCGGTTCAACAACAAAGAGGTCAACCCAGTCCTATACATCCACATCAAGAGCATATTGGTAATGTGCAGCCAGTCCAATCTGTTTTAGCTCTGGGTCAATCCTCGGTACATCAAATCCACCCTATACAACGGATCCATCTGCAAATACAACAACAGCAACAGCAACAACAACAACAGGCTCAACAACAATCCCAACAACAGGCTCAACAGCAGGCTCAACAACAGGCCCAACAACAGGTGCAATCTCAACAGGGTCCTCTACATCTCCAGCATCATGCTCCTCAACTTTCTCAATACCAAATTCTGCATCTGCAAATTCTGCACCTTGCACCACACCAACTACCACCCCATCAACTGCATCAAGTGAATCAGCCACAGCATCTTCCATCTCACTTACAAGGTCCTCGTCCTCCGATGTATCAGTCATCTCCTAACTATTCTATTTCGCATTTTGCAGCAAATGTTGCACCCATACCCCATAGAATTCCTCTGACAGAAACTAACTCAGTGACCAAATTCCAAAAGGAACCTGAACCTGAACCATTCCCATTAGGTGAAACCGTGAAGATTTTGACTTCGGTGGCTCCTTCAAGTATCAGAGAATATAACGAACACTTATTTAAAATTGCATCCATTTTATATGATCTGAAAGTTGAAACCGCAGAAGAATTAAGAAGTTTAAAGAAAACTTATTTTGAGTTAATTGAAGATCTTGATAAATATATAAACTTTGAAGATCCAATTGATTCAAAATTGCATTTGTTGATAGAAAGAAACTTTGATTTGTTTATTAAAATATCTACCAATCATAAAGATGTTGATGTTTCCACCAGAACTATTCGTTTTTTAACAAATATTATCATGAATTTAAACTATTGGGAAGTTTATAATCTTTTATCTTGGAAACCGGCTATCTATCACTTTTTATCAATTATTCATTTTGATTTAAATGAATGTTATCACAAATTTATTAATGATTATGCAAAATTTAATTACAAAAAGATGACTCAACCAAAACCTTCAGCTAAAAAAGCTGTTGCATTGAGAGAAGCAAGAAGAGCAAGACGTGCAGCTGCTGCTCAAAGAAAAAATGAGAGAAAATATACTGGTGATTCTCAAGATTCTGATCATTCATCAAATGATGAAGATGATTCGGGTTCTTTAACCCCATCAAACCCAGATTATGATAACGATCTGTTCATGCCTGAATCATTGGCTGGATTAACCGCAAAAGAGAAAAAGAAGATTAGGGCTGATGCTAAATTGGCCGCTCACAGGATAATTAAAAAGACAACTGCTTTGAAGCAATCTACAAAATCTTCTAATTATGACCCTGATGTTGTTCATGAATGTCAATTACCTTCTCCAGATGAACCACACAAAGTTTGTTTACGTCGTTTCTCAAGAAAGTATGAATTAATAAGACATCAAGAAACTGTTCACTCCAAGAAGAAGAAATTATTCAAATGTTATGTATGTGTCAAACAAAATCCTCAAATTGGACCTAGGATTTTCACTAGACATGATACTCTTGCAAAACACATTAGGGTTAATCATAAGATCTCTGGTAAGGAAGCCAAAGCAGAAGTTGCTTATTCCAAAAAGCATGCTGAAGTTGTGGAAGAAGGCGATATCACTGTACATGTTGGAAGAAGAAAGACCAAGGTTGACTTCGAGTTAAGGGCGCACATGGAAAAGAAAAAGATGGCCAAGGATTCTCCTGATATGGATGATTCTGGTTTCTTGGATAGTGACCTAGACTCTGGTGATGAAGAAGTTGTTTTCAACAATTGAAATAAATTTCATAATCGTAACATCATCAGAAATCTAATTGAGCTAGACTCAGATAAGGTATGTCCACTTCATGTCTTCAATTCATAATGGTGTTTAATACCACATCAATGACATTATATAGATAGTATTTACGAACATTATTCGCGATTGGATTCAATTGTAAATTCCATTCGTTTGACGATCTACGATGCATAGTTTAAAAATTATTAATACATATACGAACAAAATGGTTGTCGAAATCGACGTTTATACACTTCTTTCGAATTCTTGTTGTTCCAAAATAGCTTTCTTGGTTTCTTCATCAACGTCAGCAAATACTTCCTTTGGAACATCCCTTAATCCTGTCACTGTTCTCTTAAGATCAGGATATACGAACCTTATGACATTAGTGATATCATTTCCACCAGTAGATATCACAGTCTTTCTAGTCTTTTTAGGTTGAGTGGCACCAGGATAAAAGGTCAAGTTGGTGTATCCATCTTTGGAACCTCTGTTTAATAATTGAAGTCTGTTGTTCAATAATCCTTTGTTATATTCTTTAGCTTGTTTGGCCACTTGGTACATCCAAGTTGGATCAGATTGATAATTTATTAATGGAGTAGAAGTGACAGGAGTAGAACCACCATTGGAACCGGAATCGGCCAACATAGCACCTCTATTACCGAATCTTAATAATTCAAGAGGGTCAGCATAAGCACCTGGAACATCACCATTCTTGACGGCTCTGTCTTCCCAGAAATCATCAATAACTTTCTTACCATTTCTAAGGATTTTGGCCCCGAATTCTCTAAAAATAGATCTGGCAGTCACAAGGTTAACGGATCTACCTTTGTATGAGTTAGGAATCAATCCTCTATCTATCAAATCTGCTTTTTCTTCTTCTGTACATGTCTTTTTGAATAAGTATCTGTGAGTCTTGAATAATAAGTAGGAGTCTCTGAAACCAACTAATCTGGCAGGATCAGTAGAGATCATATATAATTTTCTACCCATACCAAGGATTGTGAATGTTTTGTTACGGTATTCTCTATCACCAACCAAGTATCCATCCATATCTACTTTTTCTCTACCTTTTGGATCTTCAGATTCAATCACCACTTCATCTCCATCAACATTGATTGGGTTTCCATCTTCATCAAACACGCCTTCTTCTAAGAACATGACTTCCAACTTCTTTCTACCTCTTTTCTTTGGTACTTTCTTGGTTTTCTTTTGAGTGTTATCTTCACCTTTAGTTCCTTCTTCTTCCTCTTCACCATCTTCTTCTTCCTCTTCACCATCTTCTTCTTCTCCGTCTTCTTCTTCACCATCTTCATCATCATCGTCATCATCTCCTGATTCAGGATCTTGGGCTTGGGCCTTTCTCTTGGTACCACGATTGATCTTCCTGGAATCTTCTTCGAAATCTACGTCTTCGTTGTTGTCTCTACTTCTTTCAGCTTCATCATACTCGGCATCATCGCCTTCAGATTCGATATCTAAACCGGAGAAGTTAGCAGCCTGTTTCCTGGTGGCACGTGGAGAACGCTCAGGATCAGTCAGCTCACTTCTACCTCTGGTCTTTGACATTGTGTGGTAAAGAACTCAAGTTTGTTGATATATATGTCTAGTCGTGTATGGTTATTTTCATCAACAATCTCACTCATTCACTCACTCACTTGATTTTCTGTCACCGCGCGATATGCAGGGAACGAGATTTTAGAGATTTTGGCTGCCAGTGAGATCACCACCAAAAGAGCAAAGAAACAAGAAGAAGAAGAAGAAGAAGCAGAAGAAGAAAAGAGTAAGTAGTTTTTTATAGAAAATATCAATTCGTTCAAAGTTGGATTTATGGGCTTATTGCATGTTACATAAGCTACATAAGCTAAAATGTACTTTATACTGTGTATTACATGTATACTGTATTACTGTTTAGAGTAGTAACTAAGTAGTAACGAAGTAGTAACGAAGTAGTAACGAAGTAGTAACGAAGTAGTAACGAAGTAGTAACTAAGTAACTAGATTTCTATGGAGAGCTCGGTTAGTGGTACTGGGTAAACTGACTGACACCAAAGTAACTAATTGCTGCTAAATTGTAATTACATTACAAGACAAAGTGTTAACCATATATTGAAAGTGCAGTTTAGAAACTTAACAAGATAGTAATAGCACAATATTCGTAGTCCAATTCCAATGGAGTTTTACAGTCTAGAATCATCAATTGTAACAGTTTTCATGTCTATATAGTTTAATAAAGTCTTCAGTCCAGTTTTTTTGTATCTTAAAACTTCGAATCCCGGTACTTTAACAGTGGATTTATTCTCAATATTAATTATTTTGTTCACTTCTTCTTCAAATTGATTCTTTCTTTGTCTTATTCCTACGAGTTTGTATTTTATGCGTATATTTATTTACAAGATGCTTGTGTTCAAGCAATAAAGTCGTTTTTAAACGACAAAAACCAGATAGATATTTCAAAAACTTTGACAATTATTTGGTCTCAAATCTATACAGCCAAATAATCTATTCCTGGTCCTTCTTTTCTTCAGCTGGCTTTTCATTCTTGAAAGCAGCCTTACCATCCAAATATTTATCAAAAGCATCGTTGGTTTCCTTAAATGGCCTTGGTCCAAGTAATCTGATCATATCTTCTCTCGTGATAAATTCTTTCTTTAATAATTCTTGTGCAACCAATTCGACATCAGCAGCCTTTTCCTTCAAAAGCTCAGTACATCTTTGGTGGCATTCTCTAACAATTCTTTGAATTTCATCATCAATAGTACGGTTAGTGGCATCACTGAAAGGTTTGGTTAAGTTTTCAGATGATTGAGTATCAGCATAGTTAACCATACCAACCTTCTTAGACATACCGAATCTTAAAACCATAGATTGGGCAATATTAGTGACCTTCTTGAAATCATCATGAGCACCACTGGTAACTGAAGCAAAGTGAAGTTCTTCAGAAACTCTTCCACCTAAAGTCATAATCATTCTATCATATAACTGTAAACTAGACATTAAATACTGATCTGGTGGCAAGTATTGAGCATAACCTAACGCACCTTGACCTCTTGGAATAATAGAAACCTTTAATAATGGATGAGCATATTTCAAGTACCAACCACAAACAGCGTGACCAGCTTCATGGTAAGCAACAATCTTTTGTTCTTCAGGATTCAAAATCTTGGATTTCTTTTCAACACCTCCAATAACTCTTTCAATAGCCAATTCGAAATGTCTTAAAGTAACAGCTTGAGCATTGTATCTGGCAGCAATCAAAGCGGCTTCATTACAAACATTGGCAATATCAGCACCAGAGAAACCTGGAGTTAAAGCAGCCAATCTACCTGGTAAATCTTCATCAATGTTTTCAGCTAAAGTGATCTTCTTTAAATGAACTTGGAAAATTTCCTTTCTACCTTCCAATTCAGGGTTATCAATAGAAATATGTCTATCGAATCTACCTGGTCTCATTAAAGCTTTATCAAGAATATCAGCTCTATTGGTACCGGCCAAAACAACAACGTGATCAGAACTTTCAAAACCATCCATTTCAACAAGCAATTGATTCAAAGTAGTTTCACGTTCATCATTAGCTCCACTGGCATTACCCTTAGAACGTTGCTTACCAATAGCATCAATTTCATCAACGAAAACAATACTTGGAGCATTTTCACGGGCAGTTTTGAATAAATCTCGGACTCTGGAGGCACCAACACCAACAAACATTTCCACGAATTCAGAACCAGAAACAGAATAGAATGGAACACCAGCTTCACCAGCAGTAGCCTTGGCGATCAAAGTCTTACCAGTACCTGGAGGACCAGATAAAATAGCACCTCTTGGGATCTTGGCACCTAATTTTTCATACTTTTCTGGGTTTTGTAAGAATTTAACAAATTCCATAACTTCCATCTTGGCTTCAGACATACCAGCAACATCCTTGAATCTAATTTTAACATCAGTTTCTTGGTTAAACTTCTTGGCAGTAGATTTACCGAATCCTAATGGACCACCCATTCCTCCCATACTACCAGCCTTCTTGGTCATATAGAAAATAGCACCTAAGAATAAGACAGTTGGTAAGAAATTAATTAATAATTTACTAGCACCACCTTCAGAAGTGTAGATAACAGGGACACGAAGTTGTTCATTAATCTTAAAGTTGTCTTGAGCTTCACGTAAGTTTCTTTCGAAGCTTTCAACAGAACCAATGTTGAAGTAGATACTTCCAACATTACCATACTGAGCCTTACCGTTTTCATTCAATTCAATAATAGCAGTTCTATTGTTGACAACATAAACCTTAGAAACAAGGTTCTTGTTCAAGAAAGTAGAAGTGAATTCTTGGAAAGTGATTTCCTTTTGAGTTTCTTGAGCAAGACCATAAAGTACGTATAATAATAAACCAATGAAAATACCAATTTGGAAGTACTTGAAAGGAGATTGGTTAAGGTTGATTTCGAATTCAAGTGGCTTTTGTTTGTCATCATTCTTGTCATTCTTATCATTCTTACCTTGACTTTTACCTTGGTTCTTTTCATTTGGCTTTTGGTTTTCTTTTGGTTTTTGAGTGTTGAAATTGAAAGCCTTGAAAGCATCATCATAATTAAACTTTTTCTTTAATGCCTCAAATTCGTTGTTCATGGCTTCGTAACGGGAGTATTCAAATGGAGAAAGAGGGTTGGTCATTCTTTCGTTACCTTCTTTGAATGGAGTAGAAGATAAGATATCAAAGATGTCAAACCATCCTTTGATAGCATTTTCATTAACGCTTAATTTTTGGGAAGTTTCTTGTACAATTTGAGCTCTATCATCAGTTGGAGTCAAGTTAACATAAGTACTTAAAAGTTTGCTAACAATTTCATCTTCGAACTTTAATTCATCTAAAAATACAAGGTTATTGGCCAATGAATAATAAATATGGAAATAGAATAAAATCTCTTTCTTATCAATTGGACTTTGATCACCATGAACCTTCTTAAATAAATCAACGATTTCTTCTATAAGGACATCTGGATTGACATTAGTCACTGCTTTTGGATTGGTAGCATAAATCTTACTTTGGTCCACAAAGGAATTCAACATGAATTTATATACAATTTCATATCTTTCAATGCTTTTAGGATCTAATGGGTCCACTAATTCAATGGTTGGAGTGGTTATATTATCATCAATGAGTTTATTGGATTGTGCTTCGGTGATCTTAAGTTCTTGTTCAAACAATTTGGATCTAAGCTGGAATTTTTCAAAAAAACCAGCATTATTGTATGTATCTTTAAGTTCTTTTAACTTCTTAATCTCTTTGTTAACTTGATCATCATCTTGGTGTTGTCTCTGATTGAGAATTCTAGAAACATGGATCAGTCTTGATGAAAGGGTTATTGGGAAACAAGGTTTCCTATTAGATAGTAACGATCTAATCGATCGTCTACTAAGGGTAGACATTGTTGGATAAGTCGGATACTCTGGTTATTTTCGTTTTTCATTTGCCTTCAGTGTTGGACGAGTAGACTGCCCGATTAGGTATGATGTGCGACACCTGCGCTCCTTCGGTAACAGTTTACCATCTCACGCTCTCTCTTTTTCACTAACTTACAGTATCTTACTATAATTAAGACAACCTAATTGAAAAATAAAAAAAAAGTTTAAAAGAGGGGGGGGGATAAGAGTGGGCAATATCAAGCTTTCTTAAACACCGACACCAATAGGCTTTAGAGAGGATTTCCATGACCCAAGCTTCGGATCCCCTGATCTATGTAGGCACGGATCTCAATTCATGAAGTACCAGAAGCCTCCCTCAATGGTTTGCTCAAGGGATAGAGAAATTGCTTATTGTAGTATTCCATCATCCTAATTATTATAATTATACATGACTAAAATATTATCTAGCCGAACAATAGCTGAGCCAGATCTAAGCCAATAATCCAATTATTCTATAAAAAGTATTAACCATTAACCACTACTAGACGTTTTTTTTGTGACCAATAATATTTAAATTTAACCTTCTGATGAAATTCACATGTTCATAGTAATTGTCTATTAGTGTGCGGAAGGATCATAAAGGAGGGGATCGGAGTACATTAAATCCTATTCATTGGCTCCCCACCTAGGGAGTAAATGATCTTTTCGGATTAACTATTCGGCTATTTAAAAATATCTTTTGCTCCCCCACTTGAACGTGAGACTCATATCTATTCAACAGAATTCTCAAGGTACTGGAGGATATCCACAGTATTGAAAGGTTTTGAAGGTTTGATCTTTAAGAATTATTATCGAATTGTAGATTTTTAACTATCAATTGATGTATAATTGAGCTAGAAGGTGTCAATTCATGCCAACAAGACCAAAAAACCGATTTAGCAAATGCAAAATTACCTACTAGAATTTAAGAAATCGGGCCCCAAGTTTTCGACGTCTATGAAAATCCATATTTGTAGTATGATTTTGAGGTTTTCTTTCATTTAAATTGAAAATACATGGACTTAAAATTTAATGAAGTTCCAGCAAATAATAAATCTGCAAGCTATCGCATTTTTTAATTATGGTTTTGTTTTATAAATTCTTAAATGATCTTATTATTACTATATTGGAGGATGGGAGTTTTATCCGCATATCTAAGTTTGGGTATATGGTATCCTTTCATTGAATCTTAGGAAAAAAAGCTAGAAACTTTCTGCTAGTTTAGCCTATTCTATTTATGGAAACCCTTGTAATGTGTACATGTTATAACAGCAATGCTGTTGCAGATGGTAATTTGGATGAAATATCCGAAAGAAATGAAAGACAGAATAAGCTATTTTGATCTGTCAATTCGGGTCGTTTTTATTTTTGCAGCTATTCTATGCTGAGGATGAAATTTAGAAACAAATTGATTTATATTACGAAGAATCACCATTAGGAAAGTCTTGATGATTTAACCTCTGAAAATATCTTCATCCTTTGGAATACGTTTATTTGTTGCAAAACAACAACAAACCATTGCAACACCAGCGCAGCTCAAACCGAAAATTAAAGAATTATGAATTGCATCCATTAAACAATCATAAATCTTATCTTGAATATCTGCTGGAAATTGCTTGACTAAGTCTGGTGAACTAAGCAATTGCGCAGGATCAACATGAGCAAACTGGAGTTTAACATCATTAGAAGCATGCTGAATAACCTTTGGAATAGAAATTTTTGCACTTGATTGGAAAATAATGGTGGCTACGATGGTACCACAAGCACCACCCAAAAATCTCATGAAAGTAGCAAAAGTGGTAACTGAAATTAAAGAACCAACTAGATCTCTTGGAGCTTTTAATTGAGCAGAAAGAAGAGTACTTTGGACTTGAAATCCGGTGGAAATACCTGCAATGATCAAATAACCCATTCTAGGTCCTAATTTTGTGTCCCTATCAATCAAAAGAAACAAACCACAACCAACACAACCACATATACCTGATAATAAGAAATATGGTTTAACGTATCTCGTAGTTTTAATAAGACCACCATTAACGACTGCTGCTAAAGCAGCTGAAACAATCAAAGGTAATAAATCCACACCAGATTGGAAATAATCATGACCAAGCACAACTTGGAAATAAATTGTAATATAGGTAACATTTCCAAGGAAAAATGCATAATTGAAAAATCCAGAAAGTGAAGCTAAAAAGACTTGAGGAATGGTAAAGAAGAAACTCATAAAGAGAGGGCTTTTCGATGCGACGAAATTGTAAATGAAAAAAATTATCAAACAACAAATACCTCCCAGAATACTAATGATGACAGCTGCTGAAAACCATGGATAATTATTACCACCAAGAGAAGCACCCAATAAAATAAGTACTAGTCCAAAAATAAGTAATAAATTACCCCAATAATCAATTAAACCAAGTCTGTCTTTGATTTTTCCTTTAGGTTTAGGAGGATGATAACTGAAAATAAGAATGGCAAATGCAACACCTCCTAATGGAAGATTAATGTAGAAACACCATCTCCAAGAAACATGAGTAGTAAAAGCACCTCCAACGAAAGGACCTAAAACACTAGCCAAGGAAAATGAAATTGCCATCATACTAAGGGAATAACTTCTCATTGAAATTGGAACTGATTCAGTAACAATAATACTGGTGGTAGCCTGAATACATCCGGCACCAATACCTTGAATAACTCTTCCAGCAAGAAGCATTTTCATATCTACTGCTAAAGCTGAAATCAATGACCCAGTTTCGAAAGTAGCGATACCACACATTAACGTGCTTTTACGTCCAAACACAATGGATAACTTACCATAGGAAGGACATAAGATGGCCATAGGTAATAAGAATGCTGAAGTTAACCAATCGATTTGATTAAAGGCATCGAACTTTGTACCAACAGCAGTGAAGATTGTCACGACAATGGTAGAATCCAATGCTGAAAGGAACAAGTTGATAAAACATGAAAGTAAGGTTAACCACAAACTTACACCAGTAAGATAATGATCGGTTGCCATAGTACCATCACCGGCATTACTTTCATACATTTTCCCATTTCTATCAGGTTCTTTTTCTTGTATCGTGGATTCTTCGGAACCGGATGATGATGAAGCTTCCGCACTTGATATTACTTCTTGGTGTCTTCTTGATTTATCTCTAGATCTATAGGATTCAGCATCGGACTGCCTTATACACTCACTAATGGGAGGTATAGGAGCAAAGAAGAACTCCGAAGTGTTCGGAAGATTGTGTTCAGACATTTACCGTTAAAATTGCCAAATGTCAAAGAACGGGAAACATTCCATATAACAGTATATATACACTTGGCATATGAATATGCATAATTCGGATGTGAAATCATGTAGGTACCGGATATTATACTTTTTGGGATTTGAAAATGATCGTTGGGAACAAACTGATAGCGAGCAATTTACCTAATGGGGAACTCTTATTATGTGCAACAGTGCGAAATTACCTAAATGGGAACTCGGGTACTCTATTATATTCATCTTCCAGCCGCTTCCAGTGTATTGATCTTTCCAAAACTATCGAATTAATCCAGACTAGTACAGTTCAAACATTAATGCAGCCTTAAACTTGTATTAAGCTAGATAAAAAAAACTTTAAATGACTTGGTAATGGACACATCCTACTTCGGCGTTTACAAAATACTAAACACGAAAGTACTGTTGCGCATACACATACATCACTATCCCCGCTGAGAAGATCTACAAGGTTGATGATTATTGTGTGTAGAGGGGAAAGAGGGAGAGTAAAACTTTCTGTATCATTTCACTCCTTCGCCAACAATTTCTTAATATCCCTGGAACATATGAACAATATCTTCCGATTGATCATTCCTAAATTTTACTATACTTGTACACTACTTTTTACTTTTTACCTTTTAATTTTTTTTTTCTTCCTATCGTCTAAGTTACATCAATTGATGATGTTCCCCACAAATCGGGGAGCATCAGCCAAAACGCACATGCATATTTTACTTAGCTGATTTGCAACCCATATGTCATTCGCTGAAATAATACCAACAAAATATCTAGGCATAAAAATATGTTTAAAAACCGTTATCGATGCAATCTGAGCTCGGTTCGGTCTTCTTGGCGGAATTTGTTGCAAGTAAAATATTGAATCTGATTTATCATTGAAAATCAATCTTTCGGGAAAAAGTGGCATCAACTCCGACGAAACACGTAAAAGAAAAGGTCACAAAAAAAATTTAACAAAAGAGATTTAAAATGCATATGAACATTTCAGAATATATTTGCTTCAATAGACAAAAACGCTTTTATTACTTTTAAGTAAGCAACCGTGTCAGATATCTTCAAAGAGAAGGCTCAGATGGTAAACTCGGGTGAAGTAACCGTGTCGACTTTGAGACTACGTAATTCATCATGGTGTTTATGAATTTCGTGACTTAACTCGTTAATTATGCATCCGAAATTGTCACCTCTGGTTCACCTTTGCTTAGATAATGTTGGTTGTTCAGTGTAAGTATAAAAAAAATTGCAGAAAAAATAAAAAGATCGATCTTACCGAGTTGTTCTTATTGCCCCAAAATATGATATTCGGGTATCTCCATAGGATTACTCAAAACAAAAACCCTCAACAATTATTGTGGTTTCAATTGCCCATATTGATAAATTTTCCACACTTCTTTGATGCTGCGGGCAATTCTTAACCCCCTCCTCCTCCTTGTTGGGTACCACTTTGTGTGGTGGCTCAGTTCTCGGGGATTGTCCTCTCTGCGCGCTACCGGCTAATCCTACTTCTACTAGCCCCCGTAGTAAACATCCCTTTCATAGCAAAATACTATTTCGGATAAAATTTGCTACATTTCAAGATTTCAAGATTTCAAGCTTTCGAATTCTTCCTACGCACTATATCATCATATTAATTTTACATCTATTGTCATATCACTCATTTGTGCTTCAAATGTAAGATTATAGATATGATTATTGGCCCAAAAAATTGCTTGCCGTAGTTCCTACTAACTATTTAATATGTAGGTAGACTGTATTGTCGTATTTCATGTTATGATCCTAGAACTTTGAGGTGTATTAATTTTATTTCAAAACTGGTGCTGCGCTCGAATCAATCACGAATCATATGTAAGATATTCTAGTTCTAACTACGTGATAGGCTACTATAATGTGGGTATTTGCCTTATGGCTTGTTTATTAAGAAAAAAGGTAACGTGAGAATCTAATAATTTATAATTTGGAAAGTTAATTGGAATCAAAATGAGAGGTCGAAATATTTGGCTCGCAAATTTAACGTCTAATCTCGCTTTTTTTGTTCATCTATTTAATTCCAAAGCTTGATGTGGGCAGTGACAGGTCTATGATCACTGAAACGGTATCCATTGTACATGTTGTCAATAACAGCATGACTAATAACTCTGACATTGGAGCTATCAGTGTTGGCATCCTTTGGAGCCCAAATAAAGTCAATAGTGTTTTGGTTAGCATCAGCTGCAAATCCGGTATAGGTCTTCAAGTCATCATTGTAGTGATTGTAAGCAATCTTTTCGGTGTCAGCTAATTGTTGGTTTATATCAGTGTAGCAAATATCAGTATCAACGGAGTTGAAATCACCACTCAAAAAAGTTGGTTCTTGGTTTGGAACCAGGTGAATGTAGTCTAAAACTTCATGAGAACTGTAATCACGAGCATCGGCGGATTGTTGGTCAAAATGGGTATTGAAGTAATTAATAACTTTGTTAGATTGAAGATTTTGAACAGTAGTAATGGTAACAATTCTCTTGGTAGCAGCACCGGAATATTTACTTGGGGTGTTTGGAGTAGTACTCAACCATCTAGTGGTAGAGTTAAGAACCTTCCATTGAGACTTACGGTAAAGAACTGGAGAATATTCACCAGCTTGTTTACCATCATCTCTGCCAATACCATAGTAATCCCAATCACCACCATTACTATTTAATCCTTGAAGGACATCTTGTAATTGGTTATGTAAGCATTCTTGTAAACCAACAAGAGTAGGATATTGGGTACTTTCACTTTGAATAGCTTGAACAACACCACCTTTTCTTTCAGACCATTCATGTTCACCGGGTTGTTTTTGTTTAGCAGCAGAGAATCTGACATTATTAGAATAAATTTTGAATTCAAAATCTCCATCACGACGTTCAAGAGATGATTGATCAATTGGAGCAGCAAGAGCAGAGCCAATGAGGGCTAAAGTAGAAATTAATGTAACGAATCTATGCAACATTATTATTATTATTCTTATTCTTGTGATTATTAGAGATTACCAGAATCTTGATTTTATTGGATAATTAATTGAAGGGTAAATCAGTCATTTAAATATATTTTTGCAGACTTCTCTTTAAGCCTTTTTTAGTATATTTTATGCATAAGGCTCAAAACATCCATGTGCTACATTTTGATTTAATTATTATAAGTAAAGCTGCAGAATTTTATTCGTTGAAGATGGCTTATTAACTAAAAATAACTGCATTCTAATATGATACCACTCGAATTCGTCTTTATTCGCGTGATATGAAGAGATTCACTACAAGGCAAAATAGAAGGCAATTATACTTACAGTTCGTTTGACGAGGCATAGACCACCTTTTGCATCTTCTTTTTGACGTTTAACGAATTTTACTGTGGCTATCGATTGACACATGTTTGAGTTTGATGATAATTTAGTTATTTAATTAATTGCATCAGCTATCAATTAATTGCCTCGAAAGGGATGTATTGATCCAAAATTTCGAAGGGATGGCTAGTCGCCCTGGGTCACTAACAGTGTGATTTTGGTCCTTTGATTCAATAATTCCCGAGCCTTTAACAAGCCTTAACAATAATCAACGTGGTTCTTCATTACTTACACACGTGCGAAGGATCTAGAGCGATGGTCCTCCAGAAAGTCAAGCACTTCATGGTAACTGGATGGTAATTATCATTAACATGATACGAAGGATTACAATTTGAGAAATATTAAATCTGGTCCATAATTAGAAAAGGCAAGAACAGTTTTACACTGGTCTATTTTTGAAAACGGTTTTAGTATCGCAAGAAATGCGTTAGTGGAAAATCATTTTCGCGTCAAATAAGAATAGGAGCGTTGTTAAAAATAGTGTCGTAAATTCCTGTCATGTACCATTTTACGAGAGCAGCGCGGGACACCGAAAACACATGGGCCAAAAAAAAAAGGTGGAGCACATGGTCAGATTAATGACAGGAACGTAACAAAGCATGTGCGGGTCTTTGAAAGCCCATTGACGGGGTTGTTGTAAGGCAACTGAACCCACGACTTGATACCAAACAGAATCAACACGGCTATGCACGTGGGGCCCACTAAGCCCTTTTATGGAGACCCATAGAACATCTCACGTGAGACGGGCGTGGGAAGGAGATACATAATTATGCATAATTATGCCCTATATTTTCAACAACATACACGATTGATCCACAAATTCACCATACATACTAACCAGCTGGATTATTGTGGTTTATATAAACTCTAATTACTGAAAAATAAATCAATAATTTTCATCAGGTTCTATCAGAAAAAGGTTCGGATGTTACATTAATATGTCCGTAATATGTGAAGATTACTATTATTACATGGTATAATAATATCTCTCTTCGTGTATGTAACTTCCTAATTTTCAAAATATGGTAAAAGTAACCAGATATTACATTAGTTTCATTTACTCAGACCAATCAATGCTATTTTTAACCCATGGATATTACACAAATTAGGTGAAATGGCCGCATATAAGCGCGGAATTGCGAAACAAAGAACTGGGTATGTAAACACAAGCATCGAACAAAAAACTAATGGAATCAAGTTTGCCAAGAACTTTTAATAAAATTAAGCGAATAATAAGATCTTTACGAAGACAATTTAGATTAATGGATCCTTTGATGACCTTATAAAACCTACACACTTATCAGGGTCTCTTTACCTCATTTCTTTTCTCAATTTTTCATCAATTTTTCATCAATTTTCCAATAACACGATTCGTAAATTTGAAGATCTAATAATAGGATACGGCCTCAAAATCAATACGCTTAGTGACGTTGAACCTCAGTTGTAAAAGATATTTATTTTCAACCCCAAATAAGCATCAAGTCGTTCGCATTGTACTCTTGTATCTCGTATTCAATTAAGAATCAAGATCCCTTCATCAGCACCTTTTTTCCCTTTCCAATCTTCTTGGTCTATTAAATTTTGAATTGGCAGATTATAGCAGCTAGTACGATTTCTCATCTAGGGTGTTTAGCACTAAATCCGAGAAAGAATATAACTACACCTGAAACGGAACTCTTTTGAGTTAGACTTTCGAAACTCGTCCAGAAGTACAGCATGGCCTCGGTTTCAAGGTACATCAATGGCCATAATTGGGGTTGAGGTTTTGTCCCTCGAGGTCTAAATTAACTAGTGTGATCTTAGGATGTGGTTGGATCTCCCATAATATTGCGAGTTTGTGACATTTTCCAGTGCTCCAGCCTCACTCTTTGCTTATTATCCCTCACTGCCTAGTGGATAGCCTCAAGGCTGGTGTATCCAACCCAACAATAACTAAAGTTGTCGTATATACTTACCATCTTCAGTTAGATATTTCCAATCATAGTATCGGTCGTTCCTAATCCTTTTGTTTAAAGATAACGATATTTTGATACCACACTTTGAGAAGTCGCAACAGTGAGATAATGCAACAATCACACAATCTTAGCATTTCTGGTTAACCTAAGAATCATGTGTTCACAAACAATAATGAAACATGTATTTTGAACCACTGACTCCGACTAAACTAAAATCGTACTCGTACGTGACTCTGTCTGAATCACGAGAGTTGGCCCTGGTAAAGACTTTGGTATAGTCTACCCAGGAGCTCTAGCCTTAAGAAACTGAGCCCAAGAGGTAGACACCCCTTTGAAAGACATAGCCCTAGTCTGTGGGATAGGCTCAATTGCAGCCAAAATTTGGTCAATTGCTTTATCCTCAACTTAAAATTCGCATTCTACACCTTTTCTCACTTTATAAATACTATATCTCACTACAAGACCAAATCATTTATATAAAGGGTTTTGAGACGCGGCTGAAAATTGCAATTTTCATATTTTCTGACAAAATACATTAAAATAAGACTTCATTTCCTATGCTTAGTTAGACAGTAATTCTGTTTCAGGTAATAGTTCAGGGTCTTGTGCAAGCTACCATACCTATCACTTTTTTTGGCTGTCAAAACGAATCAGCAATTCAATGTACAAATGGGGCAAATCATATGTCAATTGAGAGAGCCACACCAAACATGTTCTCAATAAGGGTCAATTGGCGGTTAATAACTCCATATAACCAAACCAAGAAAAGAAAATTGAATGGCTTATACCAAGAATATTTGTTTCCCGCTTTTCCCACATTTCCACTTGACTGCCGAATGGTCCCCTATTCCCACTTCCTTTGTTCGTTGTATGTTGTATGGTCATAGATCACGTGAGCCTATCTCCTCTCGGTGATCCCCGGTCTTATCTTTTAATATAAAACTGCCCCGGAGTCCCCCACTTTGGTTAGTTCTTCACTCAATTGATCCTTACAAACATGGTTAAAACTCTCACTGAACAAGAATTTAAATCTCAAATCACTCTCAATTACACCGATGTCATCGGAGAGAAACTTGGTGGTAAAGTTTTGCAATTTAGTGATGAATGGTTTGCTGCTGCAGAAAACTTGATTAAGCCAAAAGAAGCTATTAGAAACGCTACAAAATTTACTCATGCTGGTGCTTGGTATGATGGTTGGGAAACCAGAAGGCACAACACTGAAGAAGCTGATTGGGTGATCTTTCAACTTGGTGTTTCTTCTGCTAAAATAATTGGTGCTGAAGTTGATACCTCATTCTTCAATGGTAATCATGCCCCACATATTTCTGTTGAAGCTATCCAAAAATTGGATGGTGGAGATGTTACTGCCCAATCAGTTCAGGAATCGGAATGGGAATCAATCATCTCTAAGATTGAATGTGGACCAAGCCAAAAACACTATTTCGCTAGAGATAGTATCACTGAAAAGAACTATACTCATATCAGATTAAGAATGTACCCTGATGGAGGAATTGCTCGTTTTAGATTATATGGTACTGTTATTCCAATTAACCCACAAGTTAAAGGAGCAATCTTAGACTTGGCATCTGTAAACAATGGTGGTGTTGCAATCAAATTCTCTGATCAACATTTTGGATCTGCCGACAACTTACTTCTTCCAGGTAGAGGTCATGATATGTCTGATGGTTGGGAAACCAAGAGATCTAGAAGCCCAGGTCACGTTGACTGGGTCATTATCAGATTGGGTGCTCTCACCAATATTCAAAATGTTGTCATTGACACTGCTCATTTTAGGGGTAATTTCCCACAAAAGATCAACTTTAAGGCCATTAAGGTTGATAACGAAACAGACATTCCAAGCTTTGACTCCAAGGACTGGGAAGTTTTGGTTGACGATTCCAAGACTGGACCTGATAAGGAACATCCTTTCGAAGTCAAGTCCTCTAAGACCTACTCTCATGTCATGTTGACCATGATTCCAGATGGAGGTGTTAAGAGAGTTAGAGTATTTGGAAGCATCGCTAATTAGAGCCTACCACCAGGGTGGATTTGGTTCCTTAGCGCTATGACCAAGTGTTGATTTTTCAAGCAAACTAAAAAATAAAATTAAACAAAAAAAATTACAGCTATACACAAAAATTGCACGTTTGAATCCAACAAGTGACTTGGACATTGCACTTGCATTGCTAGTTATTATATACACATAAAAGGTAGTTTTAATATAAAAAGTAATTTGCCTTTTTCGTAGAAAATATGGGTATTTTAGTCTTCTGGTTTTTGCAGCTCACTATTTCGACTAATTGGGAAGTGTTGCACCTGTATATTACCCATCAGGCATCTAGGCATTAAGGCATCTCTGTTAGTTAGTATAAGCACTATTCCACTGGTAACTTCATGAAGACCGTGACTATCGAAAAGCTCCAGTCGTGGCTCGAGCAAAGAGCCCCTATCAAAGAAATCTTTGCCTTGGATCCAGGCCCTTTGAATACCTACGAGTTCCAAGAGAAGATCTTACACTTCTTAAACACTACTGATACCATCAAGATCAATCCATACTATGTCAAGACTTTCCTTAGAAGCTATATAGATCTGATTGAAAAATTAGGTGAAGAGATGGTAGAAGAGTTGTACCTGATTTTCTGTGGTGATCTCTTATCAGCACAAGCATTGGATGTTATGGAGAAAGACACTATAAGGTACTACGTGGGAGGATTCAACAAAGATACCGAGTCCCAAAATGTGGTGACGATATCTGAAACACCACGAGTCATCTCAGGGCTTAACACCACCGGATCTAGAACCTGGGAAGCTGCATTATACCTCGCCAATTATCTCAATGGAGAAAATCCATATGATTGGAAAGACCAAACCATCTTGGAATTAGGTGCGGGAACTGGTCTTCTAAGCCTAGCATTAAGAGCACAACCGGTTAAGGAAATCATTATCACAGATGGAACTGCCTCATTAATAGAAAATTTAAATGATACTCTCTATATTAATTCCAATGATAACACAAGTACAATTAATAATGATCGAAAGACCCCAATAATTAGAGGACAACAATTATTATGGGGAACTACCAATCCAGAGCAAACCGATTTTATCCAACCTCCACCAGAAAATGTGGATGTGTTGGTTGCTACCGATGTCACTTATGACTCGTCGATTTTTGATATATTGACCAGTACTATAAGTGATTTTTTTGCTACTGGTACAAAATTGGCCATTATTGGGGCCACAGTAAGAAATGAAGATACAATTGCAGAATGGAACAAATATCTAGATGATAAATTCCCTGGAAACTGGTCAATTGTTAACAAGTGCTTGAAGCCAGAGGAAATTGACTCTAGAGTGTGGTTTAGACTGGGAACTCAAGAGATCAGAGTCTACGAAATCACCAACCCAAAAAATTAATAGATAAATTAATTGAATAGAAGACCTATGATAGTCATTAAAAATCCAATATAACAACTCATACAACATTTTAGTCCATTGTTATACCACATAATTATCTCTTTAATACCATAGTTCTCACTGGTATAAACTTATTTAACAGTTAAATTTAAATTTAAATTTTATAGATTTTCAGCTGGAAAAAAAAATCATGCTGAAAAACAACTCAGAACAAGTATGTAGAACCATCTATATCAATCTGGCACCTTATACTAGCTCTACCCCAGTAATACCACCTAACTTCTTTCTCACACTAGGATTTTGCAATATGTGGTAGTGCGCAGACCATTCGCACCAACCAATGAGACCCGTCGATTCCCTTTCCCGACACTGTAAAAAAAACTGAGAACTGGTCTATCCTCTTTTCAACATAGAATACATCAAGATGGCTGTTAGATTTCCTACTCCTGTTGCCAAGCCATTGTGGCCATACATTACTGGTGGTATGTACAATTCTTAACGGAAATATCGATATAGATTATCAATAAGAGTCTAGGTGAAAGATATAAATGAAAGATTATTCAATAAGACTAGAAACAAAGATCAAAGAACGTGTCATAAAGGAAACCAAATCGAACAAACGAATGAAGAAACAGTGATATAGTAACAATTAATGATTGATGTGTAGCAATTGAAAGAGGAAGAGTCCCAGTTAGACAGAACCAATAGTGGAAGAGTGGATGATATGAATAATATGGAAAATGTGAATGATGGACCGTGAATAATGAATACCGTGTCTTATAGAAAGTGATTAGAATAGGGTGGATATGTTTCCCAGACTGTTTATCAAGCAATACCTATCAGAGTGTCATATAGTAGCCAATTTGAGTGTCAGATCCCCCAGTTCCATCCAAGTATCGTTCGATACATTTCCAACAAAACAAGAGCCAGCATTGAAGAAACGATTGAACGACCAATAGCAACTAATAAATCCGCAAGAAGTGCAATTTTTCACCATTATATCATCTTGATACCTTTTCCGATCCAATCTCCGTGATAAATAATCATATACTAACATTCTAGCTGCTATCACCTACTACTTAATCTACAAGGCATCTATTGCTTCCCAAAACTCTGACGAGTTCATCAACGATCCAAGACACCCAAGATTCGCTTCCGGTGGTAAGTTCATTGACTTGGAAAAGAAGGATTAAATATTGAGTCCGTGAGGCTTATATAGGCAAAATTAAACATTCTTAGAAATATTAAAATGTAGAAACGTTGACAAGGAAGTCCATTGACTAAACATATATTGGTCTTGGTTTTAAACTAATCATTTGGCGGGCATTTGTCTCTCAAAGTGGTGTGAAATATTCATTATGTTAGGATAATATTGATAGGATGTTCATCTTTTCATAAGATGTTATTCACAGAATTACCTTATAATAATGTATCGATCCTGGTAGTTATTACGTCTAGAGAATTAACTAGATCTAATCAATTGGTGAGAAGTGTACCCCAGATTTCAATATCAAGATAACAATAAAACTGTACCTGAATAATGAACAAATAAGTGAGTTACTACGGTGCTGAAAAATATACAACCAACCATAGAATGGAATATGAGTTTGTGTCTGTTTTGACAAACTAATGTAGCAATTAATACCGAACTATTAAGGTACTAGTAAATCACACCACTCAACAACGTGAGATCCTAAACGTTTATTGTAGATAATTAATTCTTAAATTTTTATCATTAATGGAACAATACACCCCCAAAATACCAATTCAATACATTCCTGTGCAAGTGTGAGGAGAACATACAAGTTTAAACGAAACAGGGACTTTCACAACGGGTACAGTGTTGTACGTTTGAAATCACATTGATCCTAATACACAACTAGTTTTTAGACCATTGGTGAGGTATACTACATAGAAGTAACTAGAGCAACTTACCAGTTAGCAAAAAATGTGTTATTCTGTCATTACCGAATATTCTGCTCCCTAAGAATTTGTATGTGGATATTAGAAGACCTCACGACTACGAATACCAATGGTGTCTCCATATTAATCTAAAGAATCTAATGTTACCAGTGTATTTGTGAGACATTGCAACCAACAAGTTATGGCCACTACACACAGGTTACAAAGGATACACAGTTTACACATTTTATGTAAAAAACTGCAACAATTAGTAATTGCGAAACAATACTGTCTAGGCTCTCCTCAATTACTGGAAGTGGTAGTTTTTGGAACCAAAATTGTAATAAGCCATCAAAGGTGCAACCACTCCTGTGATTTTTCAGAATCTGTGCAACTTTTCATAAAAATAGAAAATGTGACTAAGAAGCAAAAAAAGGGCTAGAATTGACCAATGTACAATTGTGCCAGTTCAACAATCCTTTAATTAACCCATTTATTTGCATATTTCGGCATAGCCAAGTGATAGCAATACAGACTTGGTGCCAAGATCGAAAGAAGGTTATAAGATTGGTTAATTCGTGGGGTAAAAAAGGGTTCATCACGTGTGTGTGTATGTGTGTATATATATATGTAAAGTGAATCAGTGAAGCCGTTTTCGCTCCGCTTTCGGTAGCTATTGATCTCTCCCACCTGCCAACCTTCGCAACTACAAACCCGAATCGGCAGTTCCTGCACATAACTTAGATCACTTGTGTGACTATTGACCATAGTTTAATTAAACTAATTCGGAGAAGTTTATTATGACTCCGAAATTGCCACTTTACAACGTGAAAATTTTTCCAAGCCTAGAGTACAAATCTTGGCTTACAAAAATCACGTTTCCTTACCTCATGTATGTTAAATGTACCTCAAATGTACCTCATGAAATTGTACTTAGGGGTCATTAAAGTGTTTAATTATGCGACTCGGAATTTGGGTGTGAAAAAACTTTTCCAAGTGATGCAAATTATTCTATTTTAGTACAATACTGGTTATTAATACTAGAAATGGAATTTTTGAACGGATGTGTCAAACAGATGATAAATTAAATATAGAAAAAAAAAGCCCAACGGGCCCGAAGGGGCTTTCTATACTTGCTACCCAAAACCTTGAGCGCTTTGGAAGGTTCTAGATAATGATTATTCTACGTAAGAAGCTGGTTGCGTAAAAGGCAATTCTAGCTAAATATAAATTTTATTAACATAATAAAAGAGAAACAAAAAAAAAAAAAAAAATTAGCTCAACCCCAGAAGCACATGTATTCGCTTATAAAATCAATTTCTGCATTTACATGGTTGTTTTATTAATTAAAAACCACAAACACCATTTTTAATGATAATGACTCTAACCAGATTCTCGGTATTGATTGTTAGAATGTTGGAAATCTAAAAGGTAAATTGATAAGATCAACAGTAAATCAATTATTAACAGGTTGACTCTACAATAATGTAAATTCTATTATATTCTATTATGTATTAATATTTGTAAAAAACTATAAACAAGTTTCAATAAATTCCATCCTCTATGTGTGTGTGTGTGTGTGAAAAACCCCGAATGCATACCGTTTACGCATCATCTAATAACCCAAAAATATTAAAGAAATAAAAACTAGGAACGTGTAAGAAATCATATTCTAACAACGGATGTTTGCCATTTTCTGTAGTTAGACATAATCCATTGATTGTTCAAGTTTAAGTCTTCTTCTTCAGAGTGATCGCATGGGGTGGTATGTGTTTGCTTGCAGATGCAACATTCGTAAAGAAATGGTTGTTCGAAAGAATCTTCAATATCGCTAACATCTTGTTCTGATCCGTAATTGTAGCTGTAAGTGTAACCAAAGTCTTCGTAAACAGATCCTGGAGTGGCTGGATCAAGAGATGGTGATTGTGGAGCGGAAGTAACGTCTTCGTTGAACTCAAAGATATCGTCGGAGTAATCGGTCATCTTGTGAATTGTATGAGAGTGTGTGTAAGTGGAATACTAAGGATTAATAGTTAGTAGTAAAGTCCTTTAGTAGTTATTCAGTTAGAATAGTATATTAGCGTCTTTAAACTATAGCTGTAGTAAGTGTCCTTTATATCTGAAGTCTTAAAGTCTTAAGATTTTTGTTTGGTGATGAAAGTAATATTTAAGTTTACGATCGGAAAATAACCCTCTATATATATTTTGCAATAGTAGTTATGTGAGTAATTCTTAGACAGTATTGTGGAGGGGCCATGGTGTGGAGGGTTACCCTAGCTGCAGTGCGGCGTACTTCGGTTTGCGCTGTGTGTGGCTAGTTGTCTCACACAAAAACCGTGGTGGATGTTGGGTTAGGCCTAGTCACGCACTGTGGGTGAGGTTCATAATGCGATTCCACGTGCCTAGGCCTCTGTCTACAAATTCTGAGTCATATGATGACGCATCGTGGGTAGACTCACGTTTGATTCCATCACAGTGTTCGCTTCTAGTACATTCCATCGGACCTACCGGCCACCACAGTTAAGCCATACAAAACTCAAAAATCCAGTTTACAATCAAAACCACATAAACCACACAACCACCACCACCACCACAGAGAGGGGGTTACCGAGGCATTTGTGGAGAGGGTCCTATAACTGAAATTTTGTTGTTTATCTCCTCTTTTTGACACATTCTGATCTCATGTTGGTTTAGGTCACTGCTTTTTCTGCCATTAGCCCGTTGACTCATGTAAATGGCTGACTCACTATCAAAACCCGCCCTCGCTCTGACTCACTTATGAAACTAGTAAATGAAATACTTGGAGTGTGTAGTTACATACAGGCTGAGCGCGTAATGGAACTCTCGTGACATCACACGTGACAGAATCTCACCTTTCTCTCAAAGTCCTGGAGTTATCCATCAGTTCGTCGCGTCGACCTACGGTTACGTGAACCAAACATACCCCCCCCGCTTGAGCACCGTGAATCAATCGCGACACGTAACTTCCACATACATATCCGTATTGTTAGATCCCAATTTCAGCTCCAGTTTCTTCCAGTTTCTCCGAGCTTATCTATTACACCGAGTCACCCCCACATACACAAAGATCATACATCTTACCCCATTACCCGAGTCAAGTAATTTTGATAGATTGATTAATTGATCTATTGCTCGTACTTTCTTCATCAGTTTGCTCTATTATCCCGTCGTTTACTTCCATTTTCCAATTTTGACTTTAACCCGTGATGATCCATTCCTTCTTCATTTTTGATAGACACTGCAATTGCATTTACAGTAGAGAATATACCAACGGAAATGCCGTGAATAAATCAAATGATTCCGACACAGCAAAGCTCTACTTTGGTATACTATACTCATTGAAAAATATATCGGGAAAGTTGGCAGAAACTCCTCATGATGATCAAGAGTTTCCTACAAATACCAATGCCCTTAAATCTTTCACCTTAGGTCACTTCCGTGCCCATTATTACGAATCATTAACTGGTCTCAAGTTTGTCTTGGTCAGCGATAACCAAACCGATAACTTACAACCAGTGCTTTGGGAACTTTACTCAAACCATTATTTGAAAAATGTGGCCCAGAATTCTCTTTCTCCAGTAGAATTTGTTGCTGAGAATGAAACCTATAATAAGATATCCAACCAAAGTTTTATAGCTCAGTCCGATGCCTATATCCAATCTCTTCCCGTATACAAATAAAAATTTCTTGGTGTCAAGTATATTAATCCAAACATCCATACTTAACCATCGGGATTTAGTGTGGGAAAAACCTTAACATCAAACATCCTAGCATTATTCACTGTGCTAATAGCAGTGATTATAAACTTCAAATGAGCAGAAAAATAAAAAGTTACCCCAGTAAAGTACGGCGTTAGTATTTTAGTTTTACTTGTCCTAAGTTTGGGTCTAATTTGATTCAGTCCATATAATATATATATTGCATTTTGGGTGCGCTTTGACAGCCGCAAATAAACCATTTGAAAATTCGAAAATTTCTTGTAATTGAGTGAAAACTTGTTAAACGTGGTCAATGATTGCACGAGAAAAACTTCTCTCTCTTTCTTCAGATTCCCCACATCATGTAATTGGTGTTCTTTGGTAAAAATTATACCTCTAAACTGGGGATAATCATCGATATTGGTAGATTCTTTTTCTTAGCTTATTGCATTTTGGATGTAATTTGACAGCCGCATCCAAAAAGCAAAAAACCCATACTGCAATACTTAAGAGCCGCAGCCATCGCCATTTCTGGAACATCCACACATCTTTTTGGCGCCGTTATTCACGATGCCTAAAAGCTACTTAAGAAGCTAGATTATTCATGATGATCATTATAGAGTTTTTTTCCATATCACACAATGGATCCTAGACCTTCACACTTTACTGGCCTTTTACATGAAGTAGCCCTCGTGTTCGTGACATGTATGGCTCAGTTTCTAAGCCAAGGTAGTATCACTATGTCAGTAAGTACTATGAATATAGTTCTTGATTCATTTGCTGGATCTGGAACCATTGATGATTCCAAAAAAGTATGGTTCATGGGTTCCTTTGCCCTTACTGTTGGTACCTTCATTCTTGTTAGTGGCCGTTTAGGTGATCTTTTCGGTCTTAAAACTGTTTTCATCATTGGTTGGTTCTGGTCTACTATCTGGTCCCTCATCACCGGATTTTCAACTTACCTGAACTCCGTTGTCTTCTTCATTGTTTGTCGTGCTTTCCAAGGTATTGGTTTTGCCCTTTTATTACCATGTTCTATGGGTATTTTAGGAAGTATTTATCCTAATGGTCCTCGTAAGAATTTTGCTTTTGGTCTTGTGGGTGCAAGTGGTCCAACTGGTGCTACTATTGGTGCTCTTATGGCAGCAGTGGTCAGTCAGTTAGCTTGGTGGCCATGGTCATTCTGGCTTTTAGCCATCACTTGTTTCATTTTTGGAGTTATTTCAATCTTTTACGTTCCAGATAACCTCAATGCTAAGACATACACTTTGAAAGAAGCTTGGGATCAACTTGATGTTCTTGGAACTTGTGTTGGTATTGTCGGATTAATTCTTTTGAACTTCGTTTGGAACCAAGGTTCTGTAGTTGGTTGGGGTTCCGCATATATCATCGTTTTATTGGTGGTTTCAGTTCTTTTAATTATTGGATTCTTCTACATTGAAAGAACTGTTTCTTCTCCATTACTTCCAGCTTCCATTTTCAACATTAAAATTGGTTTAGTCCTTCTTTGTATCAGTCTTGGATGGGGTGCTTTTGGATGCTGGCAATATTACTACTGGAACATCCTTCATAACCTTCGTCATTATACTGCTATTGAAGCAGGTCTTTCCTACATCCCATTCTTTGTATTGGGAGTCGTTGCATCTTTGGTGGTTTCTGTCCTTATTTCACGTACAAAGCCATCCTACATCATTTCAATTTCAGCCATTTGTTTTATGGTTGGTCTTATCATGCTCGCAATCATGCCTGTACATCAATCATACTTCCGTATTACCATGGGTCAAATGTTCATTCTTTGTTGGGCCATGGATATGAGTTTCCCAGCTGCTGCCATCATTCTTTCCAATTATCTTCCATACCATCATCAAGGTATGGCTGGTTCTTTGGTTTCTACAGTTGTTAACTATTCTGTTTCCCTCTTCTTAGGAATGGGTACTACTGTGGAACTTGAAGTTGCACGTAAATATCCTCATCCTTTAAATGATGAAGATACTCTTGCTACCTACAGAGCAGCTCTTTACTTTGGTATTGGTGTTGCAGCTCTTGGTGTCTTGGCCTCATTCCTCTTCATTTTTATGCAACAAAAAGATGGTAAAGGAACCTTTGACCAGTCCGAGGAAGAGGATTCTGAAACTAGTATTTCTTCTGAAACCTCAAACGAGAAAAATGAGCTCCAAAATGAAGCTCACGAATCAACCACTGAAGCCGTTAGCGCCTAATTCTCATTCCAAATCAACTGATGTTGATGATATTTACAAAATAACGTTGCATAATTAGTCTTGCATTAATAGATAATAGATCTTACATAGTATAATGAATAATGATAGAATAATAAAAACCATTTATTTGTAGTCTTAGACTTTGACTAGACAAAGAAGATGTCGAATAAAAATCTACGACATAAACCATGACATAAACAAACAAACAAATTGACTTCAACTGCTGACCTTAAATTTTTTCCATTTCCTTAGTTTTATTCATCTTCCTTCTTTTGTTTGTCTCTTTCTCTTTCTCTTGCACTTGTGGTTCTTACTCCTTAAACCTCTTGATCCTGTATACTGAAGTGTTGCAAAAATTACGTAATCGACATCGCGCCTTTGTTTACCAACTTGATACACACTACAAACACAGTACTATAAACCACTACAGTTCCAGATTGAGCTAGTCTTTGCATTCTTCACACTTCATACTTACTCAAAACATACTCACCGACCAATCACATTGCTTGGTGTCCCCATCATAGCATCATAGTATCACATCATGAGCGAGTCTGACAATAGCCGCCAGAAACGGCCACTATCTGAGATCCAAATCAACCTGGCGTCTCCAGTACCAGAGAAGAGAAGGCATTCACTGATAGACACCATGGACGAAACATTCAAAACCCCAGCGGTTAGACCAAGTAGCATACCATCTGCTCCAGCAAAGGGAAGGATACCAAAGGTTGATATAAATAAAGTTCTAGCAATCAAAGAGAAGCTTAGACAGTCTTTAACGGGGGCACAACCAACCATACACGAAGTAGCTCCAACAGGACCTGCTATGTCTTCCCACAAAGTTGATTTTCACACCTTACAATTACAAGTCAGTCAGTTACTGGAGAAAGTAGAAGATTTATGTGACGAAATAGATGCCATAGTTCGAGAACAATCCAAGGTCAAAAAGAGAATCTCCGAACTCAATTACCAATCGATCCTCCAAAACCGTAATCTTGAGAGAGAAATCGAAAGATCAAACAAGGACAAAGAGCATATGGAGGAATTGTTTCAACTACAAATTGAAGAATTGACTTTAAAACTAGACGATGACTATAATGAACTTAAATTTAACTTACAATCCGAAGCTCAACAGGCAAAATTATACAGAGACGAAAACCTCATACAAGATATTCAAGTATTAGCTCAAAAATTAGAAGAGTCAAAGAAGCAATTAGATGAGGCTAAGGAAGTAAATCAAACAAAAATCAACGAGGAATCAAAAACTTTGAAAGAAGAATTGAACCAATATGTATCATCAAAAGAAGAAGAAACTAATGAACTCTCAACAGTGTTTGAGCGCAAAGATAAAGAGTTAGAAGACACCATCAAACAACTTGCAGAAGTACAGTCCAAGGTCGATGCAAAAAGACAATCAAATGCTACAAACGAAACCCTTTTAACAGATTTGCAATCAAAATTGAATGATCATCCTGCAATTAAATCTACATTGTTAAAATCATTATCCACCATAGATGAAAAATTAAAAGCAGTCAAACAAGAAACCAATACATGGAACGAGAAACTAGAACAATCTCAATCCAATCATTCCAAAGCTTTGGAAAAGCAACAAAAATTTGATACTCAAAGAAGAATTTTGGAAAATTCAATCATGGACTATCAACAAAAGATGAGAGTATACATAAGGCTTAATAGCTGTAGCCAAGATATCGAAGTCAACAAAGTATTTGGACCAAATGATTCCTTTGGATTTATAACAGAAGAATATTCATGTTTGATTAAAGGCAGTTTATCAGGTAAAAATGTTTCTATTATCCATACTGGTTTGCACCTGAAACAGTTCACCTTACTTTCCATCAAAAATAGTTATAATGCTTTAAGGAAGAAGTATGATAATTTAAAGAATTGGCAATTTGACTTTAAATTTAAAAGTATCTCAATACAACCAAATGGGTATTCAGACCTTTTAAATTCTCTGAATATTGTCTCTATTGAAAACTGGAGCCAAATTCAATCTCAAGAAATGATCATAGATGACAAGAAGGAATTCACAAGAATAGTATCCCAAATTATTGATCTTCAAGAAAAGTCTTCTATTTACATAATTAATGTGCAAGGAAGAAAAGAGAACAAAATAATTAACAGTGATATAATGTTTCTTGATATAACTGAGCTGGACTTAAAAGAACAAATTGATGTTCTCCAATCTTTCACTAATTATCAAAACAACAGTTCTTTGTTAAAATTATTGAACTACGCATTTTACAACAGTAAATGTTTATTCATGTGTAACGTTAATAATGACGAAGGTGAAAATGACTCAATGATCCGTTTACTTGAAAAGATCAATGCCATGGATTCACCTTTGATGAAATGAACAACGATGAGTTATTAATAAATAAAGGTGTAAAACCTCTTATTTTCTTTTTCTGAATCTCAACGTTTGGCTATATAACAATAGGTTTGGAACAACAACGAACGAGCTAACAATTTCGTTACGTTTCTGTTATAATAAGAGTCAACTTTGGTTGACTATATAGGTAATAATACAAGGATAAATATCATAGACTCCATTGAATAAGGAACATCGAATGGTAGACTTCGATCACTCTGCGTAGCACACAACAAAAGTTTTTTATGTTTGGGTATCACATAGTTGACACAAGATCATGTAAGACCCACTTCAATTCATCAGTGGAACCGATGTGAGAATCAGGTCTGACTTGTGGTTGAGGTTTAGCCACAGACTTTTCGTCTTTATTGTCTTCTTGTTTGAGAGGACCATTTAATACCTTCGAGTCAATTCTGTTAATTTCACCATTCATTAATGAAGCAACCTCGTGCTTTGGAGGTAAATCATAACCCAATTTATCGCAAAATCCGTCATCATTCTCAAGCATAACATTTGATAAACGATATTTTGGACCACATGATTCAACCAAGTGAGGGAACATTTCTATAGTTTGATATAAATCTTCAATATTAAGAGTAATGTCTTTTGATTCACTTCCTTCCATTTGAGTAAAAGATCTCTTTTTAGAATCAACTTCAGCTTTTTCTAATGGGAGATAATCATTATTACAATATTTATGTTCTCTATATTTAGCGACATCAATAGCACTTTCCATAATGTTTTTAAGATGAGATTCTAATCCAAGTAATATCACTTCCATTACTTGAGCATTTAATCCACCAGTTAAACCATGTTCTCTCATGGTCATTAAAATTCTTCTAGATAAATTATCATAATCAGGAAGTTCATAGCTTTGAGTGGAGATTGGAGTATTAATACCATTTACCACATCTTGTTGCCATTGAACTAAATTATTAACCTGTAATTGTTGTTGTTCTTTATCTTGAATCATTGGAATCTTAGGCAAAAGTGAGTGTCTGGTAAGAGTTATACCTGAGCTTAATTTACCCTTTTTACCACTATCTCTAGTAATATTTTTTATTCTTCTTCTTTCTCTAATTGGTAAACCCATTATATTTTGTTTGAATTTTTCATATTGACTTGATTTCACTTTAGAAGTCTTTTGAGCTTTTTTATTCCAAAATGAAGCAAAATCATTTGAAAAATCAAGTGGACCATCTTTTAAAGAATTTGCAAAATTCAAAAGTAATAATTTATTATGATATTTCATTAAACCATCTTTAAGTAATGGGGTAATTGTTTGAATATATTCATTACGAGATAATTTACCAATCAAAAATAAAGCAAGGGTTTCATGATACTTTTCCCAATTACTTCCTAACTTGTTTTGAAAATCTGTTATAAGATTTTTCAATTCTAATCTTTTATTATTACTTTTGACAGGTGGTGTCAGGGTTGGAGCTTGAGCCGTCAAATCTGTAGATACATTACCAGTAATAGATACAGAAGATGCGGGCGCCACCGCTGTTTGGGTAGTCATATTTTATGATTTAATGTCTATAATGTATTTTGGGGAAGTTCGGTTAGATGGATGGATGATTTATAAAGCGGCACAGTACAGTTAAATCACGTCTATATGAATTTAATATGGCGTGTATGAATCAGGATGTTTTTCTATTGATAGGATGATGCTGGTAAATTACCTGGTAACTGTGGATCAATGGTGACTATGAATCATTCACAAACAGACTCTTATGATTCGTTTGATTGATTGATTGAAGGGGGAGCTTTGCAACTGATTCAGGGTACTTCGTTATTGTTAGTGCGATAAAATGTTTTTGGTGGTGGATTGATGGCCTGCAGGTAAGCCTCGAAACCCACACGACCGCGATCTACAAAAAAGATGTTGACATAAACTAACTTAGTCTACAAGCGAAGAGTTAAGGTTATAGTGATGGGCTTAAGCGGAGGATTTTTTTTAATTTAAGGCTGTTGCTGCAAATTAACAAAAAATTGGGTTATTTTTCGGAAAAATTTACTTGTTATGTGAAAGCTGGTTTGACAGTGATTTTTCGGTTACTTTCACCTTATTCCTTATGCCAACAATTATTTCCAGTACATTACTCCCAAAAAGCTCCCTATATAGAAGTTAGCACTGAATACCATAACAAGACTTGTGAGTGATATGTTCGTATTTGATGGCAGGTATAGGGAAATGGTGGAGTATTTAGTAATTTAGGTTAGGTATAAGAAAAAAAAAAAGACCTGCTAAGAAAATAAAGTGGGGGAGCTAATCTAGTGCAGTACTTTGTGATTATATTATGGTCTCGGGCCGACTGGTTGTGAGATGAGTAATTAGAAAATTAAAAAATTACTAAGAACAAAGAGTTTCCAGATTTTTTTAGCACAAACACAATATAATGTATGGTGCCTAATACTATTTTGACCATAAGCACAAAAAAAAAAAGGGTCAGGTGAATAGCGAAAAGCTCCTCATATATTCCTGACTTAAGAAACGAACTTGGTAATTTATGGGGAAGCATCCCGGAGCCGCTTACATAATTCCCACTAGTTCCACAGCTTCCAGAGCTTCTGGTGCTTACTCCACAACAAAGTTCGAGGAGAGTTCCGTCCCCTCACGGCTTGCGACTGTTTGGGTGGGGGGCATTTAACGATGGTGGTCTGTCATCCAGAGTAGAAATAGAATGGTCTCTAAGACCTCGTATTGGAGCAAACTGTCAGGAAAACATTCACAATTGAAAATTCAATATGCGATTGAGTTCTGGGTATCTAAAATATTTGTAAGGCTTATCCGTAGCCGTATCCGAGATTTCGCTTTCTCACTATCTCAGTTTGAGATTTTGGTGTTAGAAGTATGTTGAAAAGTGCCGGCACGGTCCGAGTTGTACCTGCAGACAGCACCTGATATGCTTCGCAAGCTTCTACCTAATTAAATACATGAATGCATAGATACATACACAACCATACACACATGAAAAAGAATAAGGAAATGATAAAATGGTTTGAAGTTTGGGGGGTTTAGGTCTGGATTTACTATGCTTACAAAAACCTTTAAAGATACTGGTGCTCTCGGACTTACAGCAATAATGTACGTCACTTGTCAATCTCTTCCGTAAAAGGTGGAGATTTACGTAATAGGGTCCTGCGAATAGCACTTGACTTTCAATTCCATTATAATTGACCCTATTCTTTTTTTTTTTTTTTTATTTTGTTACGTTATTATTATTTGCACATTGACGTTGCTGCGTATCCAACGGCTGAATTGGGAAAGATCTATAAAACCCCAGGTTATGTTCGTGACACCAATATATGACTACTCTATTACGAAACTTAATTCCGCTCATCATTTATAAAGAATCCGAAAGCCCGACTGAATTCATTATAATACTTTTTTATCCTCAGTCATTTATTCAATAATTCAATAATTCAATTTATTGCGTTGATTTTAAACTACTACTATTAACCATGACTAATTCTCATACCAGTAGTGGTAGTGAACTTGCAAGAGACTCCAAAGAATCCTATCATGAAGATAGAGATGTGGATGCTGCCCCTTATCAACCCCATTCAGATGAAAATGAAAAGCCTGAACCACAGCAATCTGAAGATATGTCCAGAACTCCATCCAGAACCCCCTCAAGAGCTCCATCCAGAGCTCCTTCAGTACTTGAAAGAGTGAAATCCAGATATTCTTTCTTCAATGAAAGATTTGCTGATAAAAGAATGGCAGTCTTAAAGAAATTCATTTCTATCTATCTTTTACTTGGTGTATTCATTTTAGGTGTTTTCAGTATTTACTGGGGTTCCTCATTCAAAAGAGAAACTCGTTACAAGAACTTGGAAATGTTAGTGGTCATTGAAGACGACCAGCAAGTTGGAGGAATTGAGCCATTTATCGGAAATAGTCTTGCCTCGGTGTTGGATACTGATGAAGCTAAGTTCTATGGTCATTGGCATATTAAGTATGGGAGCGAGTATCGAAAAATAGCCGATGGACATAACCATAATTCTGTGGAGCAAGAAATAGAAAGACAAGTGCACCAGCAAATGTACTGGGCAGCGTTATATGTTAAGCCGAATGCTACTTATAACTTATATAACGCTATTAAAAACGGTGATACCGGTTATAACGTAAGTAACCTGTCAATTGTTGGAATTTATGAAACTGGCCGTGATGCCAATGGTATGCAACTCGACGTCATTCCTTGTCTTGACGAAATCGCTCAAATGTGGTTGGATAAGCTGGTTAATGTTACTGGAAATATTGTGGAAAAAATTGGAGCCGATAAATTGTCTGCTAATTCAATTAAAGTGCTTTCATTACCTAATTATATCACATTCTACGATAGAATTCCACTTACTAATTCTGTTCTTATCGCACCAAATCAAATCGGGTTGATTTACATGATCATTGTTACATTTTTCCAAGTCAGTTTCTTCGCTGATATTCATAAAGACGTCCAAAGTCTTAACTTGAAGCCTTCTCATTTCTACGTTTACAGATTAGGTGCATCCATTTTTTCATTCTTTATCATCAGTTTGTATTTCTCGCTCGTTAGTTTGGCCATGCAAATCGATTTTACAGTGGCTTTTGGACGTGCTGGATTCTTGGTGTACTGGATGTTGGCATTTTTAACTATGTGGGCTGTTGGTTTAGTCAACGAAATCGCCGCCATGCTTTTAATTCTTTTACATCCTCCTTTGCTTGGTCTCTGGTTATTATTCTGGGTGGTTCTTAATATTTCAGCCACTTTCAGTCCTTTGGCATTATGTCCAAAGTTTTACCGTTACGGTTACGCTTTGCCAATCCACAACTCGTACGAAGCATCCAAGGTTATTTTCTACGATACTTATAAGGGTCAACTAGGTAGAAACTTCGGTATTTTAGTGGCCTGGGTTGTTATTATGTCTGTTGCCTTACCATTTGTTGCCAGATTCTTTGGTATGACCATGGCCAAGAGAGGTAAGGCCGCTGCTGCTGCTGCTGCTGCCGCAAAGAAGGATTAATCCTGATTTTTTTTATATAGGTGAATGTCGCCTAAAACTAGGAGATATGAAAGACCATAATCCTTGGTGATGAGGATTTTATGACCATGTTAATAGATAACAATCGTACATATTTAAATATCATGATGGTACGATTGTGACGAATAGTACGAAGACGTTTGTAGTGAGTTTGTTAGTTGGAGCCAATTTGTAGCTAAATGTTAGGAGGCTTGTGAACCTCTTATTGGTCAGTGGACGATGTTTGTGAGGCCTGGTTATTGACTCGTGATGGATGGTTGCAACCGAAGAGTAAAAGGTGGCTGCGAAAAAAGTTCACCATCAATCACTAGCATCAACCGATCTGCCTCCCTGCAGATGATCAACATTAACAAACAACATACGTTGATCAGTATGCAGTACAATAGATATTTAGGTTTAGTTACCGAATAGTGCCTAACCGAAACATTCACACTGAGTGCCCGTTATGGGAGGTAACACTAACCGGCGCTTTTGAATCGTAGGTTACTGGGGGAAGAAACTGGAGTAACCGGAGTATTCCTGCACCCAGTGCGTGGCATCACCATAGACAGCAGTTCACAGAGAGATAGAGAGACAGAGAGCAAAATGTGAGAAGAGTTCCCAGACATTCCGTAGCCAAAAAGGAAATAAGGCTGGACTCAAAAAGATACCAATTAGGATTCATAACCATACCGTATAATTACAAACAAGCCTCAGTTACACGAGCTTACATAGATTACATAAACTACATAAATCGCCCCCTGTCACCTTACAGCAATAACAGGGCTAACCGAGGGGGGCAGAAGGTGCCCAAAAAAGTCTGCGTCTGGAAATAACTAATATCTTACATATCTCATTCCTGAATATAGGGTGCGTAATGCAGATTATCTAGCTATCACTGGAGTAATCCCAGAGCTGCATAACAATCTAGATTGGAGTAAGCGTCGAATAATTCAGGCTAGTACTGTGAAAAATAATAAAGAGTATAGGCTTCGGTTGGAGGGAAAAAAACACACCAATTGGTAAATAATTACAATTGGATGTTGTAGAGGTGGATCCGATCGGAATACGAGCAAGGTTCCCCTCATCAAAAAACGAATCGATCTTGTTGGTGGTCAAAGGTCAACATAAATTTGAATTTCGGTATCGGGTTCTCCGAAGCACGTGATCGGAACACTCGGACTATGCATCGGAAAGATTTTAAGCCCACAAACGGCAGAAGACATCATTAACGCAGCATTAGACATTTCCAATTACATGATCTAATTTTTCTAAAGTGTAAAACCACAAAAATACTAGCTAAAGTCATCTCCACACCTCCAATTATCCTTTACTAAACCGATTCGTATTTTACTAATTTAAATGTAAAAAATCAATTTTTGGGGACAAACCTCCTGCCCCCCGCTGGCTGTGCGCGCATTGCTAGTAGCAATCCTGCAAGTGAATAGCGCCCAATCGCACCGTGGGGTTTAGTGAGGGAATCCAGGGGATATGAAATAGTCCGGACAATAAAGAAAAATCAGAGGTGACACGATCTTCCCATTCCCATTGAACATTGGAATTGGTAGTTTTCTAACCGTAATGATCCGGACTTTGATGTAGTCGGATCAATCCCTGTAGTACCAGCCACACCAACAGTCAATTCGCCCCTGTACCTTCTTGTTAGTTAGTAGCTTATTTGTCGTGGTTGCTGCTTTGATATTTTTCATAAAAAAAAAATATACTTAATCAGAAATAATGCATAATATTTGATGCGAGGATTGTCTCTCCGTTTCGAGCAATTGCTTTGATTGTTCCATTGCCTAAAAATATATAACCATAGAAATTTACCACCTTTCTGGAAAATCGAAATCGAATCAAACACCACTTTTTTCAAACATGTCGTCGACTTCCAAGCTCACCAAAGAAGAAGAAAGACTTAAAATCTATAGATTTAGAAGATGGGGTCCATATCTTGGAGAAAGACAATGGGCTACTGTCAGAGAAGATTACTCTCATAATGGTGACGCCTGGTCTGATTTCCCATTTGAACACTCCAGATCAAGAACTTATAGATGGGGTGAAGATGGTTTGGCTGGTGTTTCTGATAATCGTCAATTTGTTTGTATGTCCATGGGTTTATGGAATGGTAAGGATGATATCTTGAAAGAAAAGGCTTATGGTTTAACCAATTCTCAAGGTAATCATGGTGAAGATGTTAAAGAACTTTACTATTATCTTGATAATACTCCTTCTCACTCTTATATGAAATATTTATATAAGTATCCTCAAGGAAAGTTCCCATATCAACAATTGATTGATGAAAATTCTAAGAGATCTCGTTTAGAACAAGAATATGAAATCACTGATACTGATTTATTTAAGGATAATAAGTATTTTGATGTTGTATTTGAAATGGCTAAAGGTGATGATGAACCTGAAGAACTCTACTTTAGAATTACTGCTTACAACAGAAGTAATGAAGTTGCTCCTTTACATATCTTACCTCATCTTGTCTTAAGAAATACTTGGGCTTGGGGTTCTGAAGAAGCTAAGATTTCTAAACCAACCGTTCAAAAGCATGATGATTACACCGTTAGAGTTGAACATGAAAAGTTCGGTACTAAATACTTTGTATTTGCTCCTGCTCCTGGTACCACTGAAGATTCTGCTGATGTTGCTCCAAAGTTGATGTTCACTGAAAATGAAACCAACACCGAAAGATTGTACGGTCAACCAAATAAGCACAAGTACGTTAAGGATGCTTTCCACGATTACGTCATTGATGGTAAAGAAGAATGCATTAACCCAGAAAACTGTGGTACCAAGACTGCTGCTTGGTTCGCTTTCGATGAAAATGGAGGTGTTCAACCTGGTGATTACGTTACCCTTAGATATAAATTCAGTAAGTCTCCAGAAGAAATTGATGAATATGAATTCGATCAAGTTTTCTCCAGACGTCAAGATGAAGCTGATGCTTTCTACTGGAAGGTCAGTCCATTACCAATGACTGATGATTTAAGACAAGTTCAAAGACAAGCTTTCGCTGGTTTATTATGGACCAAACAATTCTATAATTTTATCCATCATTTCTGGTCTAGTGGTGATCCAAACTCTCCTTTAAGACCTCCAGAAAACAGAGCCAATGGTAGGAATGAAGATTGGAAACATTTATATATTAATGATGTTTTATCTTTACCTGATAAATGGGAATATCCTTTCTTTGCTGCTTGGGATACTGCTTTCCACTGTATTCCATTTGCTATGATCGATCCTTACTTTGCTAAGAACCAAATCGATTTACTTTTGAGAGAATGGTACCAACATCCAAACGGTCAAATTCCTGCTTATGAATGGAATTTCTCTGATGTTAACCCTCCAGTTCATGCTTGGTCTGCTTACAGAATTTTCAAGATTGAAAAAAAGATGTACGGTACTGAAGATATTGATTTCTTGGAAAGAGTTTTCCATAAATTGTTGTTGAACTTCTCTTGGTGGGTCAACAGAAAGGATGTCCATGGTAACAACGTTTTCGATGGTGGTTTCCTTGGTTTAGATAACATTGGTGTTTTCAACCGTTCCGAACAATTGCCAACTGGTGGTACTTTGGAACAAGCTGATTCTACCGGTTGGATGGCATTCTTCTGTTTGCAAATGTTGAACATTTCTCTTGAATTGGCCAAGACTAGACCAGTTTACGAAAACATTGCATCCAAGTTCTTCGAACATTTCATCTTGATTTCTGATGCTATGAGTTACAGAGGTGCTGGTGAAGGTGATACTACTGAAACTGAATCCTCCTTATGGGATGAAAAGGATCAATTCTATTACGATGCTATCAGTTATGGTAAGGGTCACAGTCAATCTTTACCAGTCAGATCTTTGGTTGGTTTGATTCCACTTTATGCTTCTTTAACTTTAGAACCAGAAATTTTGGAAAGATTCCCTGGTTTCAAGAAGAGAGTCGATTGGTTTATTAACAATGTCAAGACTCTTGCTGAAAGAAACATTGCTTCCATGGAAGCTCGTGGTGTTGGTGAAAGATTACTTTTGGCATTGGTTAACAAGGATAGACTTGTTGCTATTTTAGATAAGATGTTGAATGAAGATGAATTCTTGTCTCCATACGGTATTAGATCTTTATCTAAGTACCATAAGGATCATCCATTTGAAATGGAAGTTCATGGTGAAAAGTACTTCGTGGGTTACTTACCAGGTGAATCCGATTCCGGTATGTTCGGTGGTAATTCTAACTGGAGAGGACCAATTTGGTTCCCAGTTAACTTCTTATTAGTTGAAGCTCTTCAAAGATTCTACTTGTACTACGGTCCAGACTTAAAGGTTGAATGTCCAAAGGGTTCTGGTGAATTCTTGAACTTGGCTCAATGTGCTGAAGAAATTCAACATAGATTAATGCATTTGTTCCTTCCAGATGAAAATGGTGACAGAGCCATTAATGGTGGTAATGAATTACTTAACAAGGATCCATTTTTCAAGGACAATGTTCCATTCTACGAATACTTCGATGGTGATACCGGTAGAGGTTTAGGTGCTTCCCATCAATGTGGTTGGACTGCTGTTGTTGCTAAGTGGATTCATGACAATGGTTCTTCTTGTAGAGTTCCAAGAACTCCAAGAACTCCAAGAACTCCAAGAACTCCTGTTCCAAGTAATGAAGTCTGTGCTAACTATGGTATTGGTGAAAGTGATGAAGATATCAAGCAATTCTATCCTAAATCTGGTCCTTTCTCTGGTAGATTATTGAGAAGACGTTCTGGTAAGTCTCTTTTGAACTTAACTGTCAGTGCATTAGATCTTGATGATGATGAAAGTCAACATCAGTCCAATGTTAATGCTGCCAGAAGAACTAGTGATTACGGTAAGAATACCGATGGTGAAGATTTGGTTCCAACTACTTCTAGAGGTTCCATTGATTCCAATTCTGCCGTTGATGAAGAACTTTTGACTCAAATCAAGAGTGCTTTCAAGAAGTTCAAGCTGAGAGAAGGTGAAGATCCTCATGATCTTTATGGTGAAGAATTTGAAACCAAGCAAAACTGATCCATTATATAGTGAAAGAAAACAGAAAACAGAAAAGATAAAAGGAAGAGAGAAACTACCAGTCGGTTCCTTGTGACTTGGATACCATTAACTTATTTGATAAATAAATAGCAGAATATATATATATATATATAAACAGTAATATTAGTAGTCCATAAAGTATGATAAAACAGCAGGATGCTTTATCATTAGATGTCATGATATGATAATGCTAGTTAGACATGCGTGAGTGTTATTACCTTTGGTTGGCAGTATGGTGTTTTTCAATGACATGGAGTTAGTAACATCACTTGATACATATTGATTTATGAGGGTAATGATGAACACATAAATCTGTGAAACCAATGTACCATTATACCATCAATCAATTGGTACGTAATGGTGATGTGCTTGTTTCTTCATTTATACTTGATCTTCAGTAGAAATAGAACAGCTAATCATAGATCAATTCTTTGAAAGGTACCCACAGTCCAGTCTTTATTATAGACTGAATCTTAATACGGTATCCTTCTTGTCTTTAGTTAGTCCTATCTTTGATAACTGGTAATCTGTATACATTTTGAGGAGGTGATTGATTTTCTCACCTTTGGGCTCTTGGCTGCAAAACAAGTGAGAAAGTATATAAATAGCGAGTCCCCATTTTTAACCAAACTATATTCAGATTACAGTAGAAGAGAATGTATCAATTATCTGGTATTTTAGCTAGCTATAACCAAATATCCAAAACTGGAAATACTCACTGTTAGAAGATTTGCTGGTACTTGTAATAAATCATTTGTATGGTAATCAATATCTCATCTACTTGTTTAACCATACGGCTTTTCATAAAAAACTAAATAAGGTATAGCCGATTACTCCAATTAATACAGAATGGATCCCTTTTATGATTATTACCTAGAAACCCCGTTTAACCCCTACTTAGTACCTCCCCTTTACCACAGCCCTTACCAAGTCATTTGAAAGGCTGGTTTGGCACGTGACTTTACCCTCAAAAAGGGATAGCCGTGGCAATAAACCCATCATCATGTCTGATTTATTCGAAAGCTACGAGTCTGACTTCCAGCTCGCCCTCCAAGAAGCCAAGACTCACTTGGCACAAGCCAACTCTTCCCAAGGAGGTAAGTACACCAATTTTGGGGTATATTCGACAATAATTACTAACATTAGAACAACGTAAAAACCATTTAAGATCTGTTGAAACTGCCACCGATGAAGGTATAGAAGTATTAGAACAAATGGGCATAGAAGTTCAAAACTTGCCAAGCAATCAAAGATCCTCATATAACTCCAAAATACGTCAATTCAAATCGCAAATTGATGATAGTAAGAGAGAATTGAGACAATTGCTCGATAACCATGATAGAAACGAATTATTCGGAGGAAGATACAGAGATGAAGAATCCGAAATAGGGTTACATGATGACCAACGTCGTCAACTTTTGAACAATAACTCATCTTTAGATCGATCATCCCAAAGATTGAAAGACAGTCAAAGAATTGCATTAGAAACCGAAGCTATTGGTGGTAATATTCTTAATGACTTACGTTCTCAAAGAGAACAAATCGGTGGTGCAAGAAATACTCTTCAAACTGCTGATAATTACGTCGACAAGTCCATGAAGACTTTAAAGAGCATGAGTAGAAGATTAACCGCCAATAAGTTCATCAGTTATGCTATTATTGGTGTTTTAGTGTTGTTGATTTTCTTGGTTCTTGCAAGTAAATTCTGGTAATTGACCATGAGCCAGTCAGCAAACTCAACAAAAAGAAAAAAAAGAGAGTTAATTATGATAGTTTGAGGATTTTATTTAATAATTTGACCCACCATGTTAGCTAAATTTAAAAGGATCAAAGACCTGTTTATTGAATATTGAAATGCTCAATTCTTCCAGTATTACCAGCTTAATAGCTCATATTGGTACAACGATGAATTTAGCTTCTGCTCCTGTTTGTTTACGACTACACCCTGTTATATTTGTTTCACTCAACTGATTGTATTCTATTATACTACAATAGCCTTTCTCATTAATTAATATATGATACGCGAGCCCACCGTAGTTTTGACCCAGTCAACCAATCACCAATTGACGAATCACATTACAGAGTCAATATATATTACGAATTTATTAATCAATAGCTCAATTCTTTTTACTAATACACTACTCTATCTATATCTGACTAACCTCGTTTCTTGGTTGGTTGGTTGAGTTTGATTGATTTGATCCGCGCACTTCCCCCGCACATCGCCGCTTACATAACGGCCATTAAAAAATCGAGCACCTTGAAAAGTTCCATCTCTAACCAATCCAGTTAAAAGGGACCAATAGTCAGTCTTATAGTGGAATATTTTTGAAGATCAGGATGTTCAGAAACACTTCGCGTTTGGTGCGTTCCAGCTTGACCAAATTTGGTGCTGGTAATTTATCAACTTCTTGGAAAAGAGCTGCCAATGTTGTTCCATTATCTATACCAATGGTGAGAAAGTTTCACCAAAACATACCCTTAAGTCATGGACATTTACACAAGCCAAATCCAGGAGAAGAGCTTCATATTACTTTCATTACTAAGGATGGTCAACAGTTTACTTATGAAGTTGCTGAAGGTGATAATCTTTTAGATATTGCTCAAGCCAATCATTTAGATATGGAAGGTGCATGTGGAGGATCATGTGCTTGTTCCACTTGTCATGTTATTATAGATCCTGAATTCTATGATGAAATCCCAGAACCTGATGATGATGAAAACGATATGTTGGATTTAGCCTTTGGTTTGACTGAAACCTCCAGATTAGGTTGTCAAATCAAAATGACTAAAGAGTTGGATGGAATTAGAGTGGCGTTACCTGCCATGACTAGAAACTTACAATCAAGAGACTTTAAGTAGATTAGCAAACAAAACAATTGGAGAAGTGGTTTCAAAATGCTTGAGATTCGGATACTTTGGTGATTGTGGTGAATATCATGAATATGGTTGTTGAACGTGGTGATGCGATGATTGGTTAGAATAAATACGAGGATATGGACCAATAAGCCTAAGAATTCGAAAGAATTGGGAACAAATGAAAAGTAGTGAGAAAGTATGAGTTTAAGAAAGAGAAGAAAGGATTCAATGGAGCGGGGAATCGATCGTGGTAGTCTTTGGACTGGATCAGGCCGAATTGGGCACTGGGTCGCTCTAAAGAGATTCTTGAGATTATCTGGTAGATGACACCATAGATGGACGACTCTAACTCCAAGTCCAAGACTTATTTTGTGTGCCAAATAATTGAGTTATTCTTAGTAGAATTTGGTGGTGCTGTTTAAGTCTAGGTTGTGCCCCCAAAAATGACACTCGACCTTTCGTGACTACTCCAGTACTATGGCATCCATATACTGAGAAGATGAAGATAACCCCTACAATCATACTATCAGTGGAACCACTGATTTACGAACACATCTGCCTAAAACATCAGAATATCAGAATGTCGCGTCCTACATCTACTTCTAGATCCCAAGCCACTCCACGTATTGTTCCACTCTTATCTTATAAATAGTTAATGCATCTGTATATAGCTGATAGGAAATAATGTATGAATAGGACTGTAAACAACACACACACAGATTATGCAGGATTCTTTTCCTAGACATCAGACATCAGACATCAGACATTAGACATTAGACATCACTTACAATTGCCTCAAGTTGAGATCACAACAATTAACCATAACCTCAATAAGGAGGTTACCCAAAATAGACCTTTAGCTGTCGTATTTGGCTATTTGATCTCATTCACATTATACAGGCTTTTGCTTTAGTGTACTAAACTTCCCAACCACCGAAATAACCGTGTGTGTTAGGGGGGGAGGCGGAATTTGGGTTCTGGATTCTAGGTTCTAGGTCCATACTAATTAGATCTTTTTTTACACTTTCGTAGTTATAATTACATGTTAAATAATCTCCGACTCACACTCTTTATGACATGGATTTTGGTGTGAATCTCCATGAGTGACCCCCTATTGTAACAATTGCCCCCCCCAAGGTTTACCCTGATTTTGTCTGACTCTCCCCCTTTTTTAGCACATATCTCTAAAGCACATAACCATCCACTTAATGTCTTGTGTCAATGACTGTATTCTCCACTATATTGTTAAGGGGATTTAGGTGACCTTTTTTATTATATGTTGTGTATTGCCCGCTCATGTCCGAGAAAGCCCCACACCTTCTCAATACCCCCACTTCCTCTTATCGTTATTATTGGCATCACGTGTACCACCTAGGGTTCACTTGTGCGGCGCACTGATAAGACTCACCTCCCCAACCAACCGCCTATAACCAGATCTTATTTATTTACTTAGTAGTTTTTAGAAGTAAAAAGGTAGTTAGAGGTATAATTTACCGTGATCTACCACTTCTAAATTATCTACTAATTTTTTTTGTTTATTTGCCAATCACCGCTCACTTCCTTAAAGCCAATCCAACTACATCCCTCACTATTAGTCGCCTATTATGGCAGACTTAAACAATCATATTAAGTTAAACAAGGTGTAAGTATAATTAAGAACCACCAAAATATATCAATTGAGTCACACTTTTTCTTTGATACTAACAATTAAGCCATACTCATCCCAAGAAAGGGTACAAGTTGGGAACAGCGTCGGCAGCATGGAAGAAGATTAAATCAGCTGCTGCAAATCACGATCACCTCAACGGACACGCTAACAAGGATACCGTTGATGACTCCGATAACGGCGAATTAGCCGCCCAAGAAATTGATAATTGTCCATTACGTGAATTTGGAGGAAATGGTGAGATCCTTGTACTTCATCCTATTTCTAAAGTCTTAGAAGTGTGGGTATGGGACACCCCGGACTCTAAGTCCGATACTGATACCCTTTATTTGCTTTATCAGACACGTCTTAATTTAGACATTACCCCTAGCATCTTTACTATTATAAACCAGCAATCGCGTTCCTTTACTATTGTGGTGTTTGTACCAGATAATAACGACATTAAACTTTATGATTTCAAAATATCTCCAAAAGCTCCAGTAGCAGCACCGAGATCAATAAAGATATTCAATTTTCCTTCCACCAAATATTATGTCAAAAGTTCTAAATCCTTTACGGTTATAGCCAATGAACAGGGTTATCTCCTAGTCCTTGTCATCAGAGACAAAGGTTTATGGGATGCTAATTTAAATGGTGAACTCCATACAATAAGAAAAAATTCGTCCCTGCCAGTTATTCATTCCAGTGAATTTGCCAATGTTACAGAAAGTAATTTAATTTTAAAGACCAGTTTGGACAGTGCAGGTGTCCCTATATTTGATATAGTTAGCAACTGGCTCGTATACTCACCAGTCAAAATGGAGTATAAGTTTATCTTAGCAATCAATAACTCAGCAGACAAAACCAAAATGAATGGCTCTCAACAGGTAGATCCAATAGTGACTAATGCAAATTATGCAGAACAGACCCATTCTTCTAAAAGGAAAAATTTATTAACTCCAGTCAGATTACCATCATCAAAGCCCATTTTAAATAGAGTTTTATCATCATTTTCTAATTCTGCTTTGGATGGATTATATAAGTTATCAGAAATTAGTTCTTCAAAGGTAATGTCATACTATTCTGATAAGAACAAAACCACAAAGGGTGAAAGTGACTCACAGGAAATGTCATTTAATTCTTTCAGAAAAGCAGTTGGTAAATTGCTTTATTCTACAGCTTCAACAACTGCTAATACTGTTCAAAGCACTGCCAGAAATTTAAAACCTAACGATAATCAATTAATTAAAGTTATTGATCTTGACAATGATAAAGTAATGGGAATTTTCAAGCCTCCAGGAGGAGTCTCTAAATTATCTATTTCACCATACGATTTACAATTGGTTCATGCCAATATGAGAGGTGATTCAATGTTCTTGTGGGACTTATACAGACTACCAACAGAAATATCATTACTTGGTAAATTTACTAGAGGGAAAACTTCTGCTGTGGTTGAGGATATTTTTTGGCTTACAAACACCTTTAACCATAATAAAGGTTCGAATAAGCATAAATGTACTAAGGGTTCACAAAAATCAAGTGATCATATTACACAGTTTACTAACTCTGGATTCGGAAGTATAACTAAAAACTCAGGATCTGTCCATTGGTACAATATTAACTATTTATCTGGTGAGCTGGGATATAGTGGAGATGGTGGAAATCCATATCTGGATTCTTGGATTTTACCATCTTTTGGTGCTAAAAGATTCCTTGTTTTGCCTACAATTTCTAATAATGATATTTCTGATACCATGAATAATTTATCAATTTCAAACAAACCTGATAATCAGAAAGAAATGAATCAATTGGCAGTTTTGGATGATAAGAATCAATTGAAATTGATATCTACCTTAAATGGTAGTCATTTTTACAAATATGAATTACCTGATGCGCCTACAAATCCAAAATTGATTCCAACATATACACTTGAAGAACAGGTAAAATCTGAATCATTGGAGGTATTGAATCCAATATCACAAGCCGAAATTGAAACATGTTCACCATTCGCTAACATGATCAATAATGCCAATATTACTTTTGAAACCATTGACTTTAGTGGGAAGGAAACTGATCATGATAGATTTATCGATTATTTCGAAGAATTTGGTAATCCATTGCCAGGAAGAATTATACACGTTGATACTAAAAGGGAAGCAGAAAGGGAAAATAACCATATCAAAAAGATTTATATCGATCAAGAGCAGGAAATTGAACAACAGAAATCACCAGTTACAGCGTGATAGACAATACTAGGGCTACTCAAGATAGTATTTGTTTTTGCAGGAATTCAAGGTTGAATTTTTGTTACGATGGTTTGGTTTATTATAAATTTAATTATTACTATTATTACTAGTATTAGGGATGTTGCTTTCTATTTTTATATTTACGATTATTTTTACATTTAGTTTTGGGGAAAATTATTTTTGCAATTGGGTAGAGAGCTCATGGATCTCTTTATGTTTGATATTACTTTAATACTTATAAAAAAAATTCAAATACATCTAATTCAAAAAGAAAAAAAAATTGTTCGTAGATTAAATATAGTACAGATAGAATTTAAAGACCAGGCACAGAATGACCAGCTATTCACTAATTACTTCTGGAAGCTCACAATTCAGGTGATTTTAATTATTTGATTATAATAATGCTAAAAGATCTCACCATTGACAACTTTTAAATAGACTCACCCAATACATTTACGACGCAGTTTCGTCTCAAACACACTTGATCTGAAACACACCACATAGGCAGGCAGCCATTAAACTTTTGATTTCAACTGACTTCTTGGGTTCAGTACAGAACACCTCTAGAAGAAGTTTCTGATAAGTTCCAAAACAGCACCACCACAAACAAGGAATAATAAGACCAAAATCCAGACCTTAGTCACTGGAAACTCGGTCTTGGATGCATTTTGTCTAGGTTTACCTTGTTTGTTGACGTTCTTCTTGGCAAATTTAGCGTTGGCAGCTCTTTGCTTTGGGTTTTGAAGGGCCTTGGAGGTTAGTAAGAGCGAGATGGAAATTGGTGATAAAGGTGCATATATTGATTCAAATTGAACATACCATTGTGAGTTTGTTAGTGGTTGAATCATTAGATCAATCTACGTGTCTTAAATGAGTACCAGAGAGAGAGAGAGAGTCGCGTGGAGGTACTACCTGCAGGACTAGTGTATGCGAGGAAGTTTAAAAAACAAAAAACTAGCGCAGCCCGGTTTCGATCCGGGGATCTCAGGGTTATGAGCCCTGCGCGTTTCCACTTCGCTACTGCGCTGATTTCTTGAAGTAAAAGTCTGTCGGATTATTCAGCCCAGTTTGATCAAAGCTTTTGACAGTTTTAACGACCCTGTGATTCTCGTATTTGGAGAGGATGATGAGGGGAAATGCCAAGCGAAAAAACAAATTGCCTGTCGGAGTTACCAGAAAAGAAAAGCCGAGTGTTTCCCTCAGGGTCGCAGTGGGATTTTTTTTTTTTATTCCCGTTATCGATATTTTAGGGATAGTGATTGGATCTTGGCTGTGATTTATATATGTATGTATATGTATATGTGAGAATGTGAGTGTGAGTGTGAGTAAGTGTGTGATATTAATTGGGATTTTAACATGCGGATTTTCAAACTAATGTGAAAGATATATGCTCAGTGAGGCCATACCTACATAAATCCTCTACAGTACATGCTTCTACTTACTACATACAGACATACTATTTTTTAGTGGAGAGAACAGTAAAATGGGGGAAATCCCCCAATTGATTTTAATGGCTTATGTGACTGTGATTTAACCGAATCTCAAAGTGTAATAGTTTAAATCCTCCATGTCTAGAACATCGTTAAACCACATGTGTCAATTGATCTAGTTAGATTTTTACAGAACAAATTTTAAGGTGATTTTTCATATATAAAAAAAAAAAAAAAAAAAAATTCAATTCAATACAATAGCTATTTAATTTTTATAGGATATGTAAGTTTTTGTGGGGGTAAAACTTGAAAGGCACCACTAAAAGTAAAAGTAAAGCAAAACAGTCCAGTTTCCGGGAATTGATGGGGAAAATCAGGACGTGAAACCCAGGGTTCAAAGCTTTCTCGGCCGGTAACCAGATTTTATGAACAATACGGCACTACCCCACTAGGTACTTTTACCGAGGGTAAAATTATCACCAATATATATTGATTAAATTCTCTTTGAAATAAATTGTTCTTTGATAAGCCTATATATCAATTGCTTCTGTCTAACCTAAATTAGGGAGGAGAACAATAAGGCTGAAAAATAGAATAATAATAAGAAGTAAATCATCATCATCATCAATAGAATCATGTCTTTAATTCAACAAGATATTAAAGAAGTGGATGATATCATTCAAGCAGCAACTCCTTGGGATCCAAAATTAACTTGTGATGCTGTTCCAGTTCCAGGATCTAAAGAAGCAGGTTATTCATCTATCTATCGTAATGCTTATTCTCCAGACCGTTTAATTACGAATATTTTCCCAACTTTGAATACTATCTATGATTTATTCAACCATACTGCCACCATTCGTGCTAATGATAATTGTTTCGGTACTAGAGAAACTCTTCCAGATGGTAAATTTGGTGATTATAAATTTATTACTTATGGTGATGTTGCAAGACGTACTAAAGATATTGGTGCTGGTATCTTTTGGATTTTACAAAATAATCCTTATAGAACTAAATCCGAAGCTCATCAAAAAATCAAATATGATCCAAATGCTACTGAATCTCCATTTGTTGTTTCACTTTTTTCAGCCAATAGAGCTGAATGGGCTTTAACTGATTTAGCATGTGTTCAATATTCTGTTACTAACACTGCTCTTTATTCTACTTTAGGTGCTGGTGCTTCTACTTATATTCTTAAATTAACTGAATCACCAATTGTTATTTGTTCTAAAGATAAAATCAAATTTTTAATTGAATTAAAACAGCAAAATCCGGAATTAACTGATTTAATTTCAATTGTTTCAATGGATGATTTAACTAGAACTCAAGATGAAGAATTATTTGAACTTGCTAAACAAGCCAAGATTTCTCTTATTGATTTTAAACAATTAGAAAGACTTGGTCAAATTAATCCTTTGGCTATTATTCCTCCAAAGCCTGAAACCATTTATACTATTTCTTTCACTTCTGGTACTACTGGTGCTCATCCAAAGGGTGTTGTTTTAACCAATACCAATGCCGTTTGTGCTTGTACTTTTGGTTTCTGTCAATTATCCACTCCTCCAAGAGATCAAGTGATTAATTTCTGTTTCCTTCCATTGGCTCATATTTATCAAAGAATGGGTTTGGTGTTTGGTCTCTTTATTGGTGCTTCTATTGGGTTCCCACAATCCGCATCTCCTTTAACTTTAATGGATGATATTGCTACTTTGAAACCTCATGTTCTTGCATTGGTTCCAAGAGTTTATACCAAGCTTGAAGCCGGTATTAAAGCTCAAACCATTAATAACGATGAAAAACCAGTTTTGAAATACTTGTTCACCAAAGCTATCAATAAAAAGATGGAATTACAAGCTGAATCTGATCACTCTGAAGGTAACCACATTATCTATGACAGACTTACTGGTTTACTTCGTAAGAAGATTGGTTTCCAAAATATGGATGCTATGTCTACTGGTTCCGCTCCAATTTCTCCAGAAACCTTGAAGTTCTTAAAGGCTGCTCTTAATGTTGGGTTTGCTCAAGGTTATGGTTTAACTGAATCATTTGCTGGTGTTTGTACTTCATTGAAATTCGAAGCCAAGCCTGGTTCTTGTGGTCCTATAGCTGTTACTACTGAAATGAGACTTCGTGAAGTTCCAGAAATGAACTACTTCGCTGATTCTCCTGGTGGTCCAAGTGGTGAATTACTTCTTAGAGGTCCTCAAATCTTTAAGGAATACTACAAGAACCCTGAAGAAACTGCTAAGGCTATTGACGCCGATGGCTGGTTCCATACTGGTGATATTGCTACTGTTGATCCTGAAAACGGTAGAATTTTCATTGTTGATAGAGTAAAGAATTTCTTCAAGTTGGCTCAAGGCGAATACATTATGCCTGAAAAGATTGAAAACGCTTACCTTAACAGATTCCCAGTGGCTCAACAATTATATGTCCATGGTGACTCTTTACAAACCTTCTTGGTTGCCATTGTTGGTTTAGATCCTGCAACTATTGGTACTTACCTTTCAAAAAGATTCAATAGTACCATTACTGATCAACAAGAAATCGTTAAGTTCTTTAAGGATCCTAAGAACAAGAGAATCTTATTAAATGACATGAACGCCAGTCTTGGTGACTTCTTGCAAGGTTTCGAAAAGGTGCACAATATCTACGTTGATTTTGACCCATTGACCGTTGAAAGAGATGTCGTTACTCCTACTTTGAAGATCAAGAGACCATTAGCTGCTAAGTTCTTCAAGGGTATCTTTGAGGACTTGTACGCTGAAGGTTCTATTGTTAAGAACGAAAGGTTGTGATTGTTTTTTGTTTGCACCCATCCAATCCTCCCGCTATTACTGGTGTTTTATTATTATTAGTAGTACTTGTTAGAACTACAGTGTTTAGACGTTGACTATGCTTCATATAGATTTTTCGATTATGACGTAAATGTATTTATACATCTATTTTTGTGGAAATTGTAGTGGTTTTTACTCTTAGAGAGTTTAATTAATTATACATACTTGTAAGGGTTCAAGATACCGTTTGGATCGTAATGGTTCTTCAAGCTCTTGATCATTTCGATTTCTTGTTCACTCTTGGAGTATCCAATGTAGTTCTTCTTTTGGAAACCTAAACCGTGTTCGGCAGATACAGAACCCTTCTTGTCCTTGATCCATTCGTAGACAAATGGTTCCAAGACATTTTCAACTTCCTTGGTGTATCTTCTGACACAGACGTTCAAGTGCAAGTTACCATCACCAATATGACCGTAACCAATGGCGTCAACGACTGGCTTGGAATCATCGTCCAAATCAATCAAGTTGGCTTCAGCCAACTTTTCATTGGAAGCTTCCACTAATCCGTACAATTCGGATAATGGAAGAGAAACGTCGTATTTGTAGACACCACCGAAAGCAGCACTTGCTTCAGGAAGGGATTCTCTCCAGGTCCATAAGTTACGGACTTGAGTGTCGTCTTGAGCAATAATACCATCTTCAACCAAACCTTCTTCCATGGCAGTACCTAAGAAGGTTTCCAACTTTTCATCATCATGTTCCTTGTTAGAACCAGAGGTTTCAATTAAGACGTAGAATGGATATTCAGCAGATTCAATTGGGTGGTCTAATTTCAAGTAACGTTTGGTGAGTAATTGTGACTTACCATCCATGAATTCAAAAGCAGATAAAATTTCAGAAAGTTCCTTCTTGGCACCAGCAAAGACCTTCAAAACAGCTTCATATGAGGAAACACCCAAAAGTGCAACATTGAAAGCTTGAGGACGGGCTGGACATAAAATAGAAACACCAGTGATGATACCAATGGTACCTTCAGAACCAATAAATAATTGTTTCAAGTCGTAACCAGTGTTGTCCTTTCTTAAGGACTCCATGGAGTTGTAGATAGTACCGTCAGGTAAGACGACTTCCAAACCCAAAACAGATCCATGTAAGGAACCATATCTTAATAATCTTAAACCACCAGCGTTGGTTGCAACAACACCACCAACATGACAAGAACCCTTGGCACCAAGATCAAGAGGGAAAATGTAGCCGTTATCGGCCAAATAAAGATCAGCATTTTCCAAGATGACACCAGCATCAGCTTTTAAAATACCAGTAACATCATCAAAAGATCTGATTTTGTTTAAATTACTGAGAGAAATAATGATTTCATCGAACACAGGAATGGATCCTCCAACCAATCCGGTGTTACCACCTTGAGGAACAACTGCTAACAAGTTATCGTTACAGTATTTCAAGATTTGAGACACTTGTTCAGTAGTCTTTGGCTTCAACACAAGTTGAGATTGACCTCTGTATTTTCTCATCCAATCTTCATTAAAGAACAAAAGATCGTCAGCATCAGTGATGATCCCGTTTGGATCGTTTAAAATGGCTTCAAATTGCTTGATATCATTGTCATCTAACTTTTTATATTTTTGGTTTCTTGAAACTTTTGAAGAGTAAGTATCAGCAGTGAAAGCGACTGATTTGGTAGAATAGTTGGCTCTATAAGCAGGAAGAGCTGATTTGGTGATGGTTCCATTCTTTAACAATGGTGCCATATACAGCGAGAATCCACGGGCGCCTCGTAAACTTCTTCTAACGGAAAGCATTGTGATGATGATGAAGAAGAGAAATCAGGATGAACAAGCAGTGGAAGTGGAAGAGGAAGAGTCATAATTTTGCGATACCAATTAATTGTGCGCGATCCTGGGGAATCACGTAATGAGACCAGACAATTGGCCGATAAAGAATAGTGAGAAACAGCACCACACAAAGGACACTACCCAAGGCCGGACCGAGCTTGAAACTGATACTGGATACTGGTGGTGGGACCTGAACTTATTTAGTGTAGTAGAAGTTTCTTCTACTAGGTTTACAGTATATATCACTGTTCTATAGTGTGGTCTTATCTATGGACCCTAACTGACTCTACTACTGGAACCAATGCAATTTTATATATTTTGTAAATTTTGTACATTCTGTACATTTTCTGAAAAATTATACACTTCTTTTTATCTAGCGTTGCGACATAAAACTAGTTACAAGATGTCGGTTATATGACTTAGAGTGTACCTGAGTCAAAGTGTCACCTTTCACACTACCCTTCTATTACATAGTAGTAGGAGTAGTGGTGGGACTTCGGTTCTGCACACTATCGAGTTATATAAACTACACAAACTACAAAAACTACCCACACCAGTCTTGGTACTAACCGTGCTAACCGCTCAACCCGAAACAAGGTGAATGCTGCATTTCTTGGGGGGCTTGTTATTATGTCTTGTCTCACCACCTTCGCTAAAGATTGTACCTTAACTGGTACTGTATACTCACTCATCTCACTGGTGCCTAAACAGGTGAAAAGTTCATGTTTCACCAGCTATTAACCCTAAGATCTAGTGATGGAAAGTGTAGAATAGAATGGAATATCTTCAGACTATTTCCTAGCCTCAATGGTCCTGGTCTCATAAGCAAAATGCCACTTCCGCAAAATTCATAACCTGCTCACCATCACCATTGGCATCCCCTTGGCACCCTCTCTATAATACTGTAGTAGCTCTTATGTTAGCACATTTTGTCTTTTCTGTGGGCTCTTGGCACCTTTCTCCTCTTGGCACCTTTTTGCTATTTCAACCCTAGAAATCCGGCCTTTGTAGCTCCACCACCACCACCACCTACTCTACCTTGAACTGCTACCTGAACTCCATATATCAGTTCCCCCAATTCCCAGCAAAAACCCCCCATTTGTTCCTTTTCCTAGACTTAACTTAAAATCTGATTAGGTCTTCCAGTCACGTGATCCAACTACCATCGCCATAATTGATAAGTGGGGATTTTCCTGTTTTCTTATCTAACTATGTTGCCATACAAATTATACACTTTAGGTGTAGCATTGAGTTTGGTTCCAGGATCCTTAGGGATTGAGGTGCCTCTGTTCTTGCAGAAGGCATTCTCTTTGGACCAAAACTTAAAGGCAGGTTCCGACTTTCCACACTATTCCACTCTTAACCAAGATGAATTACCAATTGATTTATATCAATATAGTGAAGAAATAGTGGTCAGATTAGACTACTCTGAAGATGAAGAACTTAAGAAAGTGTTATTGGGTCCAAATATCTTCAAATTCAAGAAATGGGGTAAGAACAACGCCCAAAAGACCTTGGATATTCAAATTAACCCTCAAGAATTAATGAATATGGAGCAACAATTCCCAAACATGAAATTTGAAATTATCATTGAAGACTTGGCCCAAAGTGTATTTGAATCCTACCCTCGTGACTGGAACCAGCAGACGTTCCAAGCTCTGGAACTGAGCCAATACAAGTATAAGGCTACTGAAGATGTCATGAAAGCCATGGAAGTTGATGTCATGTCGGAACTCTTCTTCAAGGAATACAGACCTTTGGAGACCATCGATGCTTGGTTAAGCATGTTTGAACAATCCTTCCCAGGAGAAATTACCCTTGAAACAATTGGTTACACTGATACTGATAAGCCTTTTAAGATTGTCCATTTCTCTACTGGTAACAAAGATCACGGTGATAGAAGAACTGTCGCCATCACTGGTGGTATCCACTCTCGTGAATGGATTTCTGTTTCCTCCGTCTTATACTCCATCTACAAATTAATTCAATACCACCAAGAAAATCCAAACTCTCCAATCATGAACCGTTTGGACTTTATCTTCGTTCCTGTCTTCAATCCTGATGGTTATGAATACAGTTGGGAATCAGATAGACTTTGGAGAAAGAACCGTCAAGCTACTGCCAATCCAAACTGTATTGGTATTGATATTGACCATTCCTTTGATTTCCATTTCACTCGTTCTTCCGATTGGGAATGTAGTGAAGAATTCAGTGGTGAAGAGCCATTTGAAGCTCATGAATCTAGACTTTGGGAAGAGTACTTGAACAAGACAAACGATGACCACAAGATTTATGGTTTCCTTGATTTACATTCTTATGCTCAAGAAGTCTTATATCCATATGCTTACTCTTGTACTCATCAACCTCGTGATGAAGAAAACTTGATTGAATTAGCTTATGGTATTTCTAAAGCTATCAGAATGGAATCTGGAAAGACCTACAGTGTTTTACCAGCTTGTATCGATAAGGATGCCGATTTAATTCCAGATCTTGGTGCAGGTAGTAGTTTGGATTTCATGTACCATAACAGAGCTTACCGTGCTTACCAATTGAAATTAAGAGACAGTGGAAGTCATGGTTTCTTATTACCAAGTAAGTACATTGAACCAGTTGGTGAAGAAATTTTCTCTGGTTTTGTTTACTTCTGTCTTTTTATCTTGGCAGATGATTGAATCACTGCAACACCACTATTATTGAAGAATTGTGAAAGAAATAGTTTAGTTTCAATTTATGAGAAATTCCCGTTCAATCCGTTGTGTCAATAGTTATAACCACACGTTTTAAGCGTTTATATCGAACGTTAATGAATATAGTTAATGGCGATTATTAATTTGTAAAAACTAGTGAAGTAGAAAAGTACTAAGAAGAGATGTTTAGGTTTAAGTGGGATGGTTCACCTTGTAATAGTGCTAAAATGTGCCTTAAACTCTGTACTGTACTGTAGTTTTCAGTACTTCATATAATCCTCGCTAACTCTGGTACGCAGTCTCGCTAATTTTACCACATCTAGTGACTCACACTACCAGAGCTAGCGAGAACTCTGTCCAGGTTGATCTTACTCTTCTTCTTGTACTGGGACTATCAAGCCACTGATTCCGTTAAGAATGAGAGTTGTCATCCAAAAGGTCAAGAATGCGTCCGTCACTGTCGACAGCCAAGTGATTTCCTCGTAAGTAGCACAAGTCCAACGTCTTTTGATATTCCATGATCTTTTCAGATCTTTTGTTCTTTCCCCACTAACACGACAACAGTATTGGTAAAGGACTCATGTTATTGGTGGGTATTTCAACCAATGATACCGTAGAAGACGTTAGCAAATTGTCGAAGAAACTCTTGAATCTCCGCATCTTCGAGGATTTGTCAACTCCACCAGAAACCAAGACCGATTGGCACGGTAAGCCATGGGCCAAGTCAATCATAGATATTGAAGGTGAAATATTATGTGTTAGTCAATTCACATTATATGGAACTGTCAAGAAGGGAACCAAGCCTGATTTCCATAAGGCTGCTAAAGGTGAGGTTGCTAAGGAGTTATATGACTTATTTTTGCAGCAATTGAGAACTGGAACCAGCGATGATAGAGTCAAAGATGGTGAATTCGGTGCTATGATGGATGTTGCTTTGGTGAACGATGGTCCGGTTACCATATTGTGGGATACCAGAGACGGCTCCATTAACTAGAAATAGAGTAAATGAACACTTGCACTTATTCGGTAAATTCAAGTACATACAGAAGTTCATAGAACTAATACAATATTGTCCATAGAACCAAAAGTATTCCCAAGAACAAGCGGTAATTAATAGATCTCAAATATTAAATCTACTTTACTACAATTAATTATTAATTAATTATCTTTGTCCACCAATAAGTTGAGATCTAGTAGATGAATCTCATACCATATGTATATATGTATAGGTAAATATAATTACAAATCTTGATTTATTTGGCCTAGTGTCAAACTAAGCTCAAATAGTTAGAACAGGAATCGAAAGTCAGTGATTTTTGGTGAAGTTTTTATCATAAAACGAATAACATTGTTGAGATTTGGATTAATGTTTTATAAAAGTAATATTTGGAATCAGGCCCTTGGGTAATTTTAAAATTATATCGATTGGTATTAGAAGCCTTAAATGGTGTTTGGATAACAGGAAAATGCACTACCATAAACATTGGCTTGATAACTCAAAATAATAGACTTGACTGTAGCATATAATCCTGGACCTAAAATATAAAGACCCATGACTATCAATAAAACATTAAATAACATTTCAAGTTTTGTAAAGAAACCAACTTTTTTGAAGATTTCAAAAACAGACAAATTAACACCTTCAGTCTTACGATAATGAAGTCTCTTTAATTTGAAATAAGCAACAGCCCAGAAAATAAATCCAAACCAACAATCAAAAAGTGAAGACATTAAACTTAATAATTCAGAAAAGAATGGAATAACTTCTGCAATAATAAAAGCAAGTATCCATAAAATTAAATTTATACCACTCCAATAAATCCATCCTTTAGCAGTATGTTCATTTCTATGAACTGAATCGTGGGAGAAAATTCTTTGGAAAAGAAATTGGGAGGAAACATTTCCATAAAGAGCACCTAAGAAAAGAATGGTTGGTAAAGCAAATGAGAAGGAAATCTTCTTATAAAGAGTCAGAAGAGACCCAAAAGCAGGTGAAGTAATATCGGCATTTCCAACATAAACATAAATGATAGAACCTGCCAAAGCAAAAACAATCAACTCACAAGCTGTCACAATATAGAGAGCTTTTTTGAAATCTTTTGGTTGTCTCATTTGAGCAATAAATGATGGATAAGTAATTTGACCCACAAAAGTGTAGACAATATTCAATACCCCAGACATTATCAGCACGTAAGAAGTTTCCTTAGCTGGCCAAACATCATAATGATGCTTGAAACCGTAAGAAGTATCACCAGGCAGGTTTTCAATACCAGCAAATACCATAGCTAAAACCACAGCTATAAACATTGTGATAGCTGAAAAGTAAGCAATACCTGCCATACTTGAAAAGGTTCTTGGAAGTGAAATTAAAAAGCAAATTATCATACTAACCACAGAGAATACAATCGAGCAAATAGTTGTATTATTAGAAATAGTATTAAAATACTTTGCACCCACCAAAACATGTAAAGCTTGGATCATAGTATTATTTAAAAGAAAACATGCAGCAGTGGCGTACCAGACCCACTGTCTTCCACCAAATAAGTGACGACCAATATCAGTTACATCAATCAAATGAGGGTATGCAGCACAATAATCTACAATAATTAACCCAGTATAAAGGACAATTAATGAAACAATAGCAGTGACTATCAAACCTAGACCCAAACCTAATACTGAATATGACCAAGGAAATGACATAATTGCAAGACAGATATATTCAGAAAATAATAACCCAGCAGTTCTTTGCCAAGAAGAGTTCTTGTAATTGATCTGATGGCCGGCCTCATCTTCGACCATTTTTTGTAAGACTTCATCTGGATCATAGGACTTAGAAGAGGATGATTCATCTATGAGGACCTTCTCTTCCCTTGAAGGTATAGCTTTACCACTTTCAAGTAAAGACGGTGACATTGTTGGATAAAATACGGAGATAAACTAATATGGAGCGAGTCGCAGCCGTTTTATATGCTTGCAGCAATTAGCAATATTAATTTCAAATATACTTACCTACCTGAACTTTTTATTATGGATACAGGTTGCATATAATTAAATCATGGGGCATTACACTCTATATAATAATTACAAAATTGAATGTGTATATTAGGTCCAAATTTTTTGTCTTTTTTTTTGGTTCTTTTTTCTGGGGGTTGGAGGAAATTTGGTTTGAGCTAGTTATCGCAGAGATCCATCAACATTAGTGGGGATAACGAGGGTGAGTTAGGAACCCCTAACAAAACGTACATCTTTCGAAGAGGAAACAAGTCGTCGAGCAAAGATCTACGGAAGGTATGTTTGAAGAGGACCTAAAAAAAATTCTGTTAAGCGAGATGTTCGTTAGAATGATCTGTGAAACTTTCAACGGTCCAATTATTTTTGTTAATTATTATAATCACAATTAATTTGGCATAGTGACGTCAAATAGAGGCATAACACATGAGGGGTACTACTGTGGCAGAAGCGGAGATAATTATTATTCTACAACCAGCTGCGCGTTTCATAGACCCTGATTGAATGACAAAGACTCAGACCAATAGCTTTGGCACAATTTTCGTTTTGTCACGCAGTATTTAGTCACTTGGAATTGTCTCTAATTTTTGATAAAGACGGATATTTTTAGCATAAATTTATTATAGTAAATCTCGAGCAGTAATGATGTTTATTCTTTACTGTTTGCCATGTCTTTTAGATTAATCTCTCACAGTAATTAAAAAGCCACTGATTATCGCAGTCGAATTACACTGCAATGCGTAATCGAGAAATCGCTATTGTTTCAACAAATAATATCGATTCAGTCGAAACAAGCAAAAGCCACGGTAACTGGCCCATAGCGAGGTCGTAATATCCAGTGCTTCGTTCCATCATGTAAACTTTTCCAGAAGATTGCTGTGGGGGCATCATAACCATCTGGTTCGGTATCTACACGTTGCCCGAATGGAACCGAACTATATACAAGTATCTACCAGATATTGTAACACAAATACATAGATTATTTCTGTTTGAAAATTACTACGGTTAGGAGAATATATCCTGTAAAGTATAATTTACACTTGGCAAGGTATTGATTATAGAAGACTCCACTGTTAAATTCTGTTCTCTATATGCACGACTATCTACATTAGATGTGGTGTTATATGGTTTGTGATTTAATTAGGAATATTTAATATTGTAAAATGGTATGCTAGTTTAGATTGGGTGTTGTAATCCATGACCTAGACCCAACAACCTCTGAACTTATGGACAAAAATATCCACTAATATTATTTGTCCCAGTGAATTAAATGTGCATTGTAGATGCGAATAGATAAAGTCAGACACTTTTTGGTATGACACAAGGCTGTACTTGTGTTTGGATATCAGTCATTCGACATCTATAATAAAAAAATAACTAGTCTCAGATGCAACAACAATTTGTCCGTTCCTTTATATTTTAGTGCATTTTGATTCGTATTTATTCGTATCTTTGATTGTCGACTTCTCCGACTTTTTATATGTTGGATTTTGGGCCGTTGATTTAGCCAGTACCAATGACCAGACTAACTACCACTAAACAGATTGCCAAGGCTATCCACACGTATTTAGCGTTTTCGATATCAAACCTCTCTATAGGATCAAATTGAATGTCTCCAAACATTCTTGGAGCATTGGTGTTCGATACACGTGAACGACGGCCCAAAATCATTACTGTGTCTAATAGACCATATCTTTGGACTATCATCAATGACATGACAATTATGGCGATCCACATCAAAAAGCGTCGTATTGACTGCGGCTCAAGCAACAGCTTGTTATTACCAGGTGGAGCATTACCTCCAGCTCCTCCTCGACTGGGCGCATACAGTGACATGGTAGTTGATGGGTTTCTTCAGTGTAGACATGATTAGAATACGGGGAACTGAAAAATGTATGCGAGTCACGTGCTCACTTGATTTTAGAAACAGAAACTATAGACAGCAACTTGCAACAAAAGAAACAATACACAAGCTAAGCACTATTCCCCGAGGTAGTCCATAATTACGAGACTACATTATTCGTGCCTACCCGAAAAGATGGAATGAATTTACCGAGTTTTAGGCCAATAAGAACAGGAACAACCACATTTAGAGCCAGAAAACCCACCAAAAGTCATCGTTTCAAGCATAAAAATGTAGCATTATTTCATCTACCATTGCTATGGGTCTACTCAGACCTTGTACTATCCAATTCTCTTAATTGCGTTATCTCTAGCCTGACGTTATTAGTGGCCCATCGAACTATCTCCACGTGACTTATGCGACGCGGATGTTATCTATGATTCATCCTCCGCTAATACTAGCGTGATCTACAGTTAGCACAGAAACTGTGTTTCCGAGGGTGACCCATAATTTTAACCATTAATACCATTTCCTGTCTTTCTAAAATCACCAGCCATGCTACCCAGAAAGAAACCAAGGACTGAAAAGTCTCCTTTCAGCGAGTCACACGACCCAGAGGTTATCTCCGCAATTCCCGCCATTCCCACAATCATCACTGAACCCAGAGACACAACTGAACCCCTCCAGAATTCACAACAACCGCCTACTCATGCTCTCCTTAATATTCCTACCGACATTTTGCATATTATCCTCGATTTCCTTGATGCTTATGAGATCATCCAGTTATCTCAGACCAGTAAAGAGTTTCGCAACTTTTTACTACCATATATCTTTGATACTGTAAACATCACTTGGCTGCAAGTATCTGATCCGTTCAAGTATAGTGATTTTGTTCGACAATTACGGATAGTCGATAGTAACTCGTATGGAGAATGGCATGGAGACGTGTTTTCCAAATTGGATAAGTTTCCTTACCTTGAACACTTTCTTATCAACTCCTCCAATTCTTCAAACTGGCTCAAGTACCGAGAAAATCACCAGATTCTGGCCTTGACTTTGTACTATGATAAGACCCAGACATCAGTGGTAAGAAGAGGAAATTTACTGAGAACCATAGACCTGTCAATTCCAGGAGATTCGGTCCATGTAGGAGGTCATCTTACAGGAAATACAGGCAGTCCACGAATCTTTAATTTGGGTCATATTGCCAATTTTCTGATCCGCACATTAACCCTTTATAATTATCATTTCAACTGGGAGCCTCTGGATATCATCACCAACAAGCTTGTGAATCTTACAATCCATGATTGTACTTGGGAGTACCCATTTACCTTGACCCAATTCAATCAAGGTCAAGATCTCAAGAATTTGAATTTGTGTTACAGTACCAGTAACTCATTCATCTTGTCAGAGAGGTTCAATAAATTTCTTCTGAACGACGGTGAAGTCAAAAATGGAGATTTCCAAAGTTTGGACTCGTTATCGATTGTTTTCCTTAAGCGTCCAAAATCCTGGGAGAAAGTGTTGTCTTTGAAACAGTTACTGATATTTTTGTCTACGTACCCTAATTTGAAGACTTTAAAATTGCATGGATGGAATGTCAACACCTCATTATTGTTGATGTTCCGTAATTATTTTGAACATAATTTGAAACTGTTGGATGTGGAAGTATTATCCCCAAGAGAACAGTATGTAGAAGAAGTGGAGGCGGTGAAGATATTAATGAAGAGAATGTACCCATGGATGAAAATGAGATTGAGTGTGAAAGATCCAGGGTTTTCTTATGACAAGTAAAGTCCAATATAATTAAACGAAAGGACCGAGCTTGATGCTAAATATTTGCTAATGAACAAGTTAAACTTGAATAGCAGCTACATATATAAATAATGATAGAATTTCACGACATAGCACTAATATAATGAACGACCATGATCAGAAAAATAAACCAGTAAATAAAGTAAAATCCCACCAGATAATTGTAGACAATATTAGCCTTTCTTAAGAGTCTTCTACAATTCTTCTTCTTTCTTGTTATACTGGTTCTAACCTGCAACTCCAAGGTTCCTCTATATAACCTGTAACAGATCAGTAAACATTTCGCAGGTTTGAAACTCGAGTAAGATCCATCACTTCATCCCCATGCTTTACATCATATCATTACTCCTAGCATTGTTTGCTAGCCAGTGTATGGCCAATACAGAGACATACGTCACGCGAGTTCCGTTCTACTTCAATATCCCATCACATCCCCAACCAATCACGTCTGAAGCCCGCTTGAGTAGAGAAATAGTGCATATTAATGAGACCCATTCGCTTATTACCGACTTCCCGGTGGGCTACATAGGCAACAAAGATACCATATCTAACACAGTCACATTGGAATACGATACATTGAGCCAATTCCATGCCCAATACCCCACCAAGACTCTTTTGGTAAGAATAAATAACTATCAAGACAGTAGCTATGCATCACGTGACCTCATCAATGTCAAGTTATGCTGGCCAGCTACCTACCCATACGACTTCCTGGTGTCCCACAGGTACTTGCAGGAGAAGGAGTTGGGATTGGCCAGATCACATCCTAACTTGGACATGTACGTGCAAATTGAGTACGAATTCAAAGGACAAGCATATGATCCAGCCCATTTAAGTACTGAAGACTCAGTTACGTTCCAATTATACATCAACCGTCTTCCATCCAAATTAGTTCCTATTCCGGTGGAACTCATCCCATTTATCGTCTATTTTGTTGACATGATTATTCTTTTGGTCCAATTGGTGCCAGTATTGTCCCAGTTTGTACGTCAATAGTCAATAATAAAAGTCGCACCTATAGTATACATAAATGCATCCATAAATACCGACATAATAAATACATTTATTCATTGTAGTTTCGGATATTATGGTGGGTGGGAGACACCAGTAGAAGTGCCACAAGTGCGGGAGCGACATTGTCAAGTTAGTGTGTGTGTTTAGGTGTGTATAGAGAGAAAGCAGTGAGAGGGGTGGGGACACCACCACACCAGATACACCCACTTAAAACTGCTAGAGTGGAGCACCCACCTTTTGACACGTGATCTCTGAAAATTAATGACTATCAGCAATTAAAAACGTTGTTCTTCTGTGTATTACTATCGTTAATTGTAACCATGTCATTACACGAAGACGATCCCTTGGGACCACCCAAGAACACTCAAAATTTGGACTTGTCCAAGTTATCACCTCAAGAATTAAGAATTTACAAGATGTATGGTAAATTGCCCACCACACAACAGATTTTAACCTCCAAATTTCAAGATAAGAGATACTTTGATAGTGGAGATTATGCTATGCAAAAGCAATTGGGAGGTGATTCCAATCGTTCTGCTATTGCTGGAGGTGTCCCATTGAGACATCCAAATGCTGAAAAAGTCAAGGAGATTTATAACAGAAACTCCATAAGTCATAGTAACTCAGGGATTTTATATAATGGAAAGTCCGGATTATTAAATGAACAAACTCCTCAAAGTGCAGGGAATGAAGAGGAAGACCGCTAGATAGGTATAGAGACAGAGGGAGAACGGTAAAGGCCGATTCTGGTTTGGCTAAGATATATTATATGTTCAACAATACTTTGGCCACCAGCCTCTGGGGCAGTTCTAACTGTTCTCACGGCCCACTAGTTTCAACTCGCTTAATGCTTCACCAAGTCACTTACTAATTGAACCCGATGGACCAACGTAAATTAAAAACCAAAAAAAAAAAAAAAATACATTCAATTCTGAACAATTGGGTAAAGATTGAGGTTTAGTAAGTCGTTGCTGAATTTTGTTAGCTAATTTTGAGCTTACAGAGAATTATGATCTAGATGCAGATTGATTATTGCCTATGTTGATTTTTTTTTTGAACAAATGAATTGATTAAAGAAATATGTTTGTGAGTGGGTTTGAGTTAGAGAGTGGAGGAAATCATTTTTATCCCTTCTATTACCATACCTACTCTTAGTATCTGCACCGCTTCACAGTGTTAGTGTGTTGTGCCAGCAGCCAAACTGTTATGGTTGTTTAAGAGCTATATTGTATCCAAGAATCGCAGCTATAACTAAGTACCAGTTAATAGTATAAATGGTATGGTGCCAAGTATTTTTATTGGCTTATACAATATACCATGTTTTGTCTAATATAAGAAATTAAAGAGAATGAAAATTACAAAAGAATGTAGGAATTGACTAATGCCCGATTTACTAGTTAATCTCAGCTCATTTTTTTTTGCACACAAAAATCAGTTTGGTATTACCAGTAATTATGTGGTAAACCTGGGGCGGTACCAGCTCCTTAAAAGTGTCTAGACTTCAGAATATTTCTGGATTTTCCAGAATGTAAATCCGAAGGCTGTAGCATCGTGCAATTGCAAAAGTCTAAGAATACAAATTTCAGGAAACACCCATACTGTCAAATTCTGGGGAAAAATTTCCTGGATTCGTAGGCTGTGGGTATGTCACTGAAGAAGATCTATATCCAGGCTCCCCTTTGTTAGTTTTGTTCGATTGTTCGTAATACAGCATTTTACTTGTACCACCATCACTTTTCCCCACCGCTCCCCACCGCTCCCCACCGTACTGCACAGTTTAGGGGTACGTTCCACCATAGAGGCATGACTCAAATAAGAACCACTCCAAGTACAAGACAGTACTATCAGAGATAAGGAAGAAGTTAGGGAGCCAAAATCTCCGGTAGCATCTCTATATTACAGCCATACCCACCAGTGAATCAGTCAGAACCAATTGGCCGCTCCTGGTGTCCCTTTAGTCTAGGCCATGATTACCAATGACCAGTTTAATGCCAATATCGAGCGCTTTAACCAGATCCTCATCGACTACCTTCAGATAGCGCCTAACACCCCACTCAAGATCGTTAACAGCTACACGAAATCGGGACCGAGCCAGAAAAGGTACAGTTTGACAAAGTTTCGGCTCATTGAATCGGTAACTGTGACTTTTACGGTTTCTTACGATGATTTCTACACTGTACCTGTGTGTAACTTTAGACTCTTTGTAGAGGAAGAAGACCAAGAAACGGCTATTTTAGACTTAGAGTCGGTAGATTGCAACCGTAGCATGGCCAAGTTGGATACCCACCATTTATTCGATACACCATGGTTTTCTGTCCATCCATGTGAGACACTTCAAACAGTAGATGAGTTTATGAAAGATGGTACAGTTATAGACTACTTGGTGTGTTGGTTCGGATTGTATGGAATACCCAGTGTGTTTCCTAGCATCCAATTGCGGATCCCAAGTAATGAAAGGAATTAGAGTGTAAAATAGTTTTTTAATCGGTATATTTATAGAGTATAATAGAGGTGACTTGATATTGGTAATAACTTTTCTGTAGAAATAGGTATAGACAAATTTAAGTATATTGTACGTTTGATTAGTGAAATATCATCAAAACATTGCATTTAGCTTGAAAAATTCTACATGGTTTGGCTCTACATGTAACAACAAGCAATCACTAGTCATTTTGTTTTTTTCCTTTGAAACTTGATGATGCTGTTTGATTAAACTGATTTCGTTGCTATTATTATATTTTGATTTTTTCTAACGTTTGTTTATTCGACTTCGAGTCTATTATAAATATGCAGTTATTGGGCGGCGGCAGCAGCTTGTGGCTTCTTTTCACCGAAAATACGACATGGGTACTTTTCGGTGAACATACCATGTTCTGGTTCTTGTAATATGGTCCATTGGAATTTGTTCAAAGATGGGGCAACAATTGGTTCACCTTGATTTCCTAATAATTCACCCTTAACAACATCTTGTGGAACGCTGGCTAAAGAAGTAGCTAAACTGACTGGTTCAGCAGAGTCAATAAAAACAGATAATTCTTTAGTACCTTTATCACCAATAGAAATTCTTGGTTTTTCAGCAGAACCTAACTTCAATAATCCAGAAACCCTGGTTTGGTTGAATCCATGAATTTGAGGGTAGTTTCTTCTGTAATCTCTCTTGTAGTATGGGTTACCCTTGATATCACCAGCTGGTAAAGTGACTGGATCCTTGTAAGCTTTAGCTTCTTGAATTCTGGCACCTGGTGGAGCATGACGGAAGTAGGCAACAAGTGGGTTACCAGAAGATCTGTTTGGAACTAAGGAAAGGATCTGACGAACCTTTTCCCAGATACCACTAGACTGGGTAGTGTACTTTTTCCACACTGGAACTGGACCTCCCGACATTATGATTGATGGTTTGTGATTAAACAAAAAAACTGTTGATCAATTGGATAGCTGGGTCGTGCGAGGAAAGAGAAGGAGCCAATCATCGAGAACAGAAAATAAGAAACTGTCACGTGATGAAGGGCACGTGCACAGCCCATAGTTAACCTTACCATCACAACCTATGCTATAAAACAATCCAATAGAGTAGTAGTTGAAGATGGATTCAGCTAAACGTTTATTATAGTTTGCTTAAGATGTGTATGTTCTTATCGTGGTATTTCAACATTTTTTTTTGCGCTATTTCCTGTGTCCTAGTTCCTCACCCTGTTACTTACATAATAGGTGATAAGATAGAGTACATTCATATGATTGGCTTAGTACCTTTAAAGAATTTAGCTTTGTAGTAGATTCAACACATACATTACCCCTCCCTCTTCCGAATATATTTAATGGTGTAATGTCGCTTTTCTGCAATTAAATTGGACTACCTTCGGTTTCCTGTCTATTTACATAATCACAGTAAAGACAATTACATAATTAAATCACTTGTCTACGGAATTTATTGGAGAAGCCCCAGTTGCCTAAAATTATTGTTCATTTATTGATATGCTTATTTTTTTAGTGTAAATTCAAACTTAACTAAACCTACAAAATAATTAGTTGACATTTGTGGATTGTTCGTTAATGTCTATAGTCTATTTAGCAAACAAACCTCTTCCGATTTTACCAAAAATAATGATTCCACAGAAGAAAAAACTACCTATCCAAAGACAAAGTGCAATAGAATCTTCGTATTGAGTAGAAGCATATTGTCTAAGGAAAGAAGAATTTTCAAAGTAAACTGAAGCACATGCAATACTTGAACCAAGAACACCAGCAAAGAATCCAGAAATAGTACCATCAAGTAATAACCATAAACCTGGATTCAAAACAGACCACACAATAGAAACTTGTAAGAAAGAAGCCCATTCGATCTTTCTAGTAGCATAACTGATACCTAAAAAGGTAATAGAACCACGGATCAAGTCATTAAGAATATTGGAGTAACTACGTTGTTGGTGAGGGTATGGGTTGGATGATAATAAACGCTTGGAGAACAGGGTTGGGAGTAATTGATCCAAGAATGGGTGAATAAAGGCCATAGCAATACCTTGAATGGTTAAGGCAGAGATCAAATCAGCCAATTGAAGGTATTCATTGTCCAACTTGATGTAGGAACCAACCTTAAGCTTTTCAAATATACTGAAAATGATATTGTTGGTGACGGAAAGTGGCAAAGTGTTCAAAGAAGATGAACCAAGGTGATTATAATTAATATGCTTGGTGATTTCATTATAGATAAATGCACTACCCGATAAAATCATTATTCTCAAGACTAATGGAACACTATGATGACGGGATCCGACTGGTTTTTCTTGTTCTCTTTCTTGTTCCTTCTCGTGTTCTTGAATGACCTTGATATCAACACCAGAATCATCAACACCATCAGGAGGACAAGCACCAGTACTAAGATTCAAATAAGAGTCTTCACGATAGATACCATATAAAGAAGGCTTGGTAAGGTCCACCATAGAATCAGTCTTTTCCATAGTATTAACTGATAAAGTGGAACTATCGGCAGAATGTTGATTGGAATCCAATCTTTTGAGATTGGTATTGGAAAATGCAGTTCTTCTCAAGTCCACCATTTGATAATAGATTGATATGGGGGAGTATATATGAAAGGAGGGGTTTGTATGAAGGAAGTTAAAACCGTTGATAAGACAATTCAAGACAAGAGTTGTGGTTGGATAAAATTTTAATTATTTATAACAAAAAAAAAACGGTAATGTGTCTGGTTAAATAACTAAGGAATTAGAAACTCAAATAATAAGCGTAAACAGTTCAGCGACCAAGATCGTATATGAAGGAAAAAAGAGCAAGACATAGTCACGTAATCGCGACTCAGGGAGATACAACGGAGTACACGAATTACCCAGAAAAAACAGCCAGAATAATTACAAAACTAGAGGAAGAATTGGTAGAGAGACGTAAAGAGGGTAATTGGGGTGATAATCATAGAATTTGTATTGGAGTGGTATTTTTTATATATAATTAAAGATGATTATTTACATGGTTGAAACCGGATGTTTGTGGGGAGATCAGCACTGTTTCAGTCTCAATAGGTTATGGGCTAGTGGATAGTGGTGATCAGGGTCTTGATGCCCCACTTGAGGTGGTAGGGATGTATGCAGTATGGTTCCAGCTGGGATGCTCTATACAAGGGAGGGGTATCATGTGAATAGATCATAGAGAAGGGGAAGATTAAGGAAGATTAGAAGACTAGAAAGATAATGAGCCGATAGGAGCCGGATAGCGGTGTTTCTGAAGTAAGGTGATCTTGATGCAGAGTCTAATTATGGGCTGATGGATCCGATCACGATACTTCGTGGAAGAATAGTAGATATTAGACAGTAACTGTAGAAACACCTAGATGATCGGTAAAAAAAAAAAAGGGTGACAAAAGAGAGCAAATAGGAAAGTAAAAATAAGGCTACTGATTGACCTGTTTTGGTATATTTATACGTACTAGAAAACGGGTAGTTATGTGTTTAATTATAGAGTGTTGATTGCTGGTTTTCACTGTTGATTGTGGGCGAGACACTGACTAAGGCCCCACTAATTCTAGCGGGCTCGCACCAGATCACCAGCTGTTCTCACACTATGTAGTTCCCACCAGATCACTACCATAGAAATACTACCAAAAAGAACCAACAAATACCTACAAAAGTCCAACAACTTCATAAGAAATAACATCAGAATCCAACCACATCCATCACAGACCCATCCCCACTCTCTTCATTTCCCTTTTTCATCTACCTTCCTTTCCTGTCTCTCTGTAGCTCCACACCCATCCTGCCTGGTCTGCACACAATATGACTGTTGTTTATTTAGATTATTGCCTGCAGGTTCATCTTATCTAGCATCTTACTACCAACCACACCATGTCAGCTAATGTGTTTGAAACCCAGGAGGGTAGTACAGCGGTGAACGCTAAGAATCAGGTCCAGGCTCCCGATAAGTCGCCCATTGAATCGGGCGATGAATTGGACCATTTAATGGAAGACTTTGAGATGTCCGATAGTGATGATGAAGGGTTACTAGATAATAATCAAGATGAGAAGCTCTTCTTATCATCATCAGAAGACGAATATGATGAAGATGGAATTCCTATTGAAGACGATTATGGAGAGGGTTACGATTATAGAGATGCCCTTAGAAGTGCTGGTAATTTTAGAGTTAAGAATAAGACCAAAAACACAAACAGTACCAAATCGTACTGGAAGAGAAAGATGATGAGAAGTACGAACAGAGAGCTTGATCCTGAAGTGAGGCAGAACTTGTCTTTAGCCAATGAAGCATTCGTTAGAAATGATTTCCAAGTCGCAATGAATTTATATTTGGAAGTTATTAAAAAGGATCCAAAGAACTTTAGTGCCTACAAAACATTGGGTGAAATATATAAGCAAGAAGGCAACTTAAACAAGTGCTGTAGTTACTGGTTGTTAGCAGCAAATATTCATCCATGGGATCATCAATTCTGGGCTCAAGTGGCAGAATTAAGTACTGAATTAGGTTTCATTGATCAAGCCATTTATTGTTACACAAGAGCAATCACTTCTGATATCGCCAAAAGTGCTAGATATATTCTCGAAAGATCCTTGTTATACCGTGAAAAGAAGCAATATAATAAAGCATTAGATGGCTTCCATAAGGTTCGTCAACATTTTAAGGCCGATTCCAATATTGTCAAGAATATAGCGAGTGTTTATGTTGACCAAAAGAGAATCAAAGATGCCATTGACCTTTATTTGGAAATATGGTACTATAATCTTGCCCTTACCGAACCAATTCCTATGAATAAAAGATTGCAACCACCATTTGGATGGACCGAATTAAATATTCTTCTTGAATTGTTTATTCAACAACATTCCTGGAGAGCAGGTATAAATGCTACCAAGGGTGTTGCCAGATGGGTTCAAAATAGAACAGATGAAAAATGGTGGGATGATAATGACGATGATTCAGAATTCGACGAAAAGAGACGTTTCCCAACGATTGAAAAATTATCCAAAGAATCTGTGAGAGAAGCTGCTGTGAAGAAATTTTATGATCTTCCCATTGATATCAGATTCAAGCTTGGTAGTTTGAGATTAGGATTGCACCAAAAAGATGAAGCATTGAAACATTTTGAGTATTTACTTGATGAAACTGCCGATATCAGTGATTTATATTTTGAAGCTGGTAAAGCTTTGGAAGAAAATGGATACTACGAAGAAGCCATTCAATATTTGGAAAAATCTTCTACTAATGAAGAATTTGCTAACTCAGCGGAATTGGTCACTTTGTTAGGTAAATGTTACTCTGAAACTGGTGATTACGCCCAAGCAAAGGATGCGTATGACTTGTTATTATCAGTTGATAAAGATAATTTAGAACTCAAGCTTTTATTAGCTGAAGCAGAATATCATCTTGGTAATAATGAACATGCGGGTGTATTATTGAATGAAGTTGCTGATGCCAGAGAAGAAGAAAAGAAAGATGAAAAAGACGACGCTGAAGAAGGCGAGGAAGAAGAAGATAAACTCGAAGGATCACTTATTCGTACAGTAAAACCAACTGCGAGAGCATCTAAACTTACTGACCAAGAGAAATTCGAAAAGGAAAATAATGCTAAGAAGAAAGTCCTTGAAAAGTACAGAAGTATGAAGAGACTTGAAGAGTCTTTCAATAGTGACACTGGTGGCAGGACTGCCATCAAGACCTGGATTCAATTGGCTTATCAATTAATCACTATTTTCGTAAGTGAAAAGAGATTTTTCCCTAGAGATAAGAATAGACAATTCAAAGGTATTGTTCTTTATAGAAGAAAGAAGGGATTGGGAATTGATGAAAAGTTTGCTAGAGTTTTGAATCTTTATGAAGGTATTAGATCAGATGCAAACGAATCTAACTCCCGTCAATTCTTGACTTCTCAACTTGAATACAGAGGTATCTCATACGACGAATGGTTTAAGATTTTCACTCAATACTTGATCTTGATCATTAATTACGACCATGAATATGAATATGCCAATGAATTAGTCCAAGTATCTATGGGTGTTAGTATTTTCATTCAAGATAAGGTCAAAGAATCAATGTTACGTCTCATCAAGGTTATTATTGGGTTGAAGAAGAAGGATACTGGAATTATCACTACTTTTATTAGACACTTTTTAATCATCAACCAGTTTTCTCCTTTCATTTACCAAATGTTTATTTGCTGTTTTTCATCAGGTATTGTTTCTTGGGAAAACTTCACTAATTACAACCATCAAAAGTTCTTCTTGAGACAACTTAAAGCATTTGATTCCATTACATCTCATAAGAAGATTGTTGGTATGGCTACAATCACCTCTGATGTGAAGAATATTGATTTCACAAATGGTCATATTGATCTCTTATACGTGTATGCCAATCTTTTAGGAGGAAGTAGAAGTTATATTTCTTCCATTGTCTATTTAAACAGAGCATACAAAGAATATAATGAAGACCCTATGATTTGTCTTATGTTAGGATTGTCACATGTTCATAGATCCATGCAAAGATTATCCACCAACAGACACTTGCAATTACTCCAAGGTGTCAGTTACTTATTGGAGTATAAGGAATTGAGACAAAGAAATGCTACTGATTATGAATTACAAGAAATTGAATATAATTTCGGTAGATTCTTCCATATGATTGGATTAACTTCATTAGCAGTTGGCTTTTACGAAAAAGTATTGGAATGGCATGGTAAGATTGATGAAGATTATGATTTAAGTTATGAGTCTGCCTATAATTTAGCATTGATTTATAACATCAATGGAAACTCAATGTTGGCTGAAGACTTGACTATCAAGTACTTGACAGTGTAACCATACAGTTTATTGATGCAATTGTATCATAATTCCAAAAGTTTATGGATTTGGTAATCCCAGTCCATTGAATAGTTTAACATAAATGTGTAGTATATGTACAATAGAATAAAATGAAATAAGTAAACAGCAAGTAGTGCCGAGGAGTATCAATATAAAATGGTCCAATTTTCTTGAGAGTAGTCTCTCATAGAGTTTGATTGCTAGTACGGTTAAGTTACTGTCCTTTTGAAATGGGTGCAAATTGTACAAATTTAACATAATCTATAGACTGGTTATCATCATAGCAGTAACTCTGGAAAAGCTTCAATAATTCATTTATTGCTATGATTGTCTTTCACTACTCTCTGAGGACTATATATCTTTTCTAGAATCTCCTTACGCAATTACAATGTATCTTCGCTTGTACCTTGCTCATAGTGGAGTGGTCGCACATCTCGTTGCACTTTCCTGCACAACTACGATGAGATCTCATCACTATCTATCAACAACTATTCACTAACTAGACCAATACCATACTCATCATGGTTAGAATAAAACACAGATACGTTCTCTTTGATATATTGTATCCTCCTACTGAAGGGAGCGATGACTTCCACAAATACAGCAACTCTCGTAACGATGCGTTGCTCACATTACATCAATCATCACCATCATCAATCAATCAAAAGACATTAACAAACACATTAAGAAGGACGATCCAGGACGTTTATGGAGAGTTTGGATCAGGAACTGCAGGAATGCAGCTTACACTCAAATATTTCAGTAATAAGACCTCCACTGGAATTATACGATGTGGTAGACTGTCATGTCCGTTAGTAGTTGGTGCCTTGACTATGATCAATGACATTGAAGGTAATACTGTTACTATCAGATGTACTAGAGTCAGTGGTACTATCAAGAAGTGCGAGCAGTACTCAATTGCAAGAACCAAGGAGTTGATGAACTTGGTAGGAAAGAGTGATGAGGTCTTAGAAGGGTTGATGGTGAACATGAAGGACGAGAGTGATACCGATTAAGGGAATTAACACCAAAAGAAAAAAAAAACGAACAAGTTCAAAAAATTAGACATTAGTAACGAATGTTATAAGCTGAAATAGCAAGTCTGGGTCTATTTCTATTCATTATATGATTGCCAAACTGTCTTTCAAATCAACTTATCCCATAATCCTCACAAATGATGAACATAAAATGAGATCAAAATGACAAAATTCATTAGATACAAAATGAAGAATTCATGATAAGCCAAAAATATGCTCAGAATATTCTGGTCTCATTATTGAGGTATTCTCCACATAATCATAGCATCAAAATACATTACCAGCCATTTGTACCATACTCTACACAAAAGAACTGTTACTTAAAGCAAATATATATGTCGGACTACAAGGAAATGTCGTTTCATTTTCATACAAAGACAACGAACGAGAACATAAAGTATTTAGTCAATACCATATAACTACTATAATTCATAATAGTAACCGCATCACTTCTACATAGTGGATATCTAACTAGCTCTATCTAGTTCAAATATACAATTATAAATTAGTTTTGTAAAGATAAAAATAGTGACAGTTTAATGACAGCATTCCGGGTAGTAGGACTTTGCGTTATTGTGTATCTCTGTATTTCGCTAATTATAGACAGTTGCAAAATAGTCTCACTCCGTTTGCACCCATTAGTGCAGCTCCATAAGCATGTTACAAGACCCCACAAACATAACTTTCGGTTACATACTATCAATTTCTACTCTTAAAAGTACTCTAACCATACATTACCACACATTGTCCACTAGCAACTAATTACTGTCCGGTTTACCCTATCATTATCTATTACGAGTCTCGCACTAGCTTGCGGAATTGAACAGTTCTGGCTATGCGCATAATTTATGCACATACATCACCGTCTCAAATAACCAATATATAGCTTTAGTATCACCATAATTGTAACATCAACATGACTGACTATTCTCTTTACCTAGTTACTGATTCCACGATGATCCCCGAGTCCTCGACCTTTTTGAAGCAGGTCGAGGACTCCATCGCTAATGGGGCAACTATTGTACAATTACGTGAAAAATCAATCCTGACTCTTGATTTCATTACAAGAGCAAAGCAAGTTCATGAACTTACCAAGAAGAAGGGAATTCCTTTGATCATTAACGATAGAATCGACGTTGCTTTGGCAATTGACGCCGAAGGTGTACATGTTGGTCAAGACGATATGCCAGCTGCTCTTGCTAGAAAACTTATTGGTAAAGACAAGATTCTTGGAGTTACCTGTTCTGATCCAGAAGAAGTGGAAGCTGTAACTAAGGAAGCCGTGGCTGATTATGTTGGCCTTGGTACCGTGTATGCTACCAAGACCAAGACCAATGTCAAGACTCCAGGCGGTACGGGTCCTATCGGAGTAAGAAAGATGTTACAAGTACTCCACAACTATAATAAGAACAGCACCAAGAAAATTCAATCTGTGGCCATTGGTGGTATCAACCATACCAATGCTGACAAGGTATTGTACCAATGTGCTATTCCTGGCGAATCACTCGATGGTGTAGCTGTTGTCTCTTGTATTATGGCCAATGAAGACGCCGGTGCTGCTACTAGAGAACTTGCCAAAATTATAAAAACTCCTACCCCATGGGCAACCGAAGAGAAAATTGCTGCTACTGGTTTACAATTACAAAAAGCTAAAGGATTACCAGCAGAAGTCCAGCCCTTGGTTCATCATATCACCAATAACGTGGTGAAGAATTTCAGTGCCAATGTAACTCTTGCAATTGGTGCTTCTCCAGCCATGTCTGAACTTGCTGAAGAATACCTGGAGTTTGCTGCTGTACCAAACGTTGCCTTGGTAGCAAATGTTGGAACTCCTACTCCAGAGCTTTTGGACGTATTCATAAGCGCATTCCATGCCTACAATAAAGCAGGTAAACATATCATCTATGATCCAGTGGCAGCAGGTGCCAGCACTGCTCGTTTGAATGCTTCAAGATTATTATTGAATGCCGGTCAAGTTTCCGTTATCAAGGGAAATGTAGGTGAAATTCTGGCTATCTACAAATTGACTAGTAACTACCAAACCGCTAAATCACAAGAAGTTTTAATGAGAGGAGTTGACTCTGTGGCTAAAGTTACAGAAGCAGATATCATTAGAATCGGTACTGAAGTCTCCAAAGATTTCAAGACTATTGTTGTAGTCACCGGTCCAGAAAATTATATTATCGATGGTGACAAACATGCTAAAGTCCTGGGAGGTCACGAGTTAATGGGTACAATCACCGGAACTGGTTGCTCATTAGGAAGTGTCATTGGTGCCTTTGCTGCTTCCAAGGGTGAAGAACTCAATTTATTCGAAGCAGTTGTTAATGCTGTTGAAATGTACAATATTTGCGGAAAAGCTGCTGCCGAAAAGTCCAACAGTCCAGGTACCTTCATGATCAATTTTATAGACCAATTGTATAGTTATGTCCATAATTAGGGATCGGAAAATATTTTCGACCACTAATGTTAAATAAAAGAAACAAATAATATAACGTGGGTCAAAAGATCAACTACAATTACTACTTTAGGTCTTGAAATTTCTTACAATAATCAATACAGGTACTTATCTAGATAAAAACATAAGATTAAAAATGAACTAGATCATATTCAGAAAACAAGGTATCACGAAGAAACTGGATCAACCAGTAGAGTTTAGTAAGGTATATGGGTGCAAAAAAAAAAAAGTTTGCGAAGCGAACAAGACATTAACTGATGAAATGAAAATACTTTCAGTTCAGCAGACTGTATAATAATAATCTAATCATAAGCTAGATGTAGCAGCTAACCAATTTACTAGACTTTTAGAATTGTGGAAGGCCCAAGAAAGCACCAACAGCCTTCTTTGGATCAGAGGAGTGAGACTTGTATGGAGCAGCAGCTTGTTCCAATCTTTGTTGGTAAGACTTACCATTACCCAAGATGGACTTGAAGTCAGTACCGTTGCTTGGGTGGTAGCCATGATGGTGTAACAATCCCCAGATAAATTGAGCAGGTTGAGTCAAGTCTAAAGTGAAGTTGAAAGTACCGTAACCCCAAGCTTGGACCAAGACGGGAGAAGTATCATTACCCAAATCAATAGTCCAACCAATAGTTTCATGGAAAGGAGTTGGATGACCAATCAAAGCAATATAAGCAGCCAAATTATCTCCAGCTGGAGCATATTGTCTTTCCATTGGGTAGGCAAAGGCCAGAGTTAACATCAAAAAGAAGGTAATAAAGAACTTGAACATTTTTAATTAATTTTTTTTTAATATTATTCGATTCAATTTAATTATTCAGAAACTAAATTGATGTGGGAACTGAAAATTTTATTCCTTACAAAACATAACTATTTATATTATTCTGATGGACCCAAGTTGTCCCTCATCATTATCAACAATTTATTGATGTTTTTTTTATGGGTTATAGTAGTGATTAGCATCCCTGATATTGTAACAAATTATTATGTAGCAAATCTAGCCATAACCAGACAAATCAGATAAGAAAAGACCAAAATTGCTTGAAGAGGCTGTGTCCAAAAACGTCCCTGGTGCGCAATCAATTGTATTCTTCCAGTTTATTCTTCCGCAAACACTGATATTTTTTAAGGCTATCACGTCAAACATTGAGAGAAAACGGATTAAGCCTTAAAAAAAGTATCTGCCCTTGCAGGATACGTTGTTTCTGCATTTAGGCAGTCTCATAACCGTTGGGCCCGTTTAATCCAGATCCCACTATTATTTTAATAGTATATTTCAATAGAAGATCTGGAGCGTGGGCCCCACCTGTTATAACTATGACAATTGCCTCTACATTGTCAATAAGTTACCAAACAAACTTTGCTGTCTTTGATTAGGGTCAACACACCTGTTAGGAGTTGCATATCTATCACTTAATAAGGCACTTCTAGCCCTATTCTTGCAAATCTGTTTTGCTTCATTTGCCTATTTAGAGAACATTCTAAGTCCGTTCTAGCCCTTATTGGGTTGGATTGTGAAAATTTCAATAAGGTTAGTTGATCTTTGATTCACATTTTTCTATTTTACATACAGTTAAAAAAAAAAGAATCGTAGTCTAATCGTTAATCTGGAGTGCATTTCTGGAACTTTTCATAACCAAGCAATCACCGAAAGTTGTTATGAGATTCTCGTGTTCTGAAAAGTACCGAATATCCCCTGGAAACATTCCCCTACATGAATTTTGGGTTTCAAGTATGTTGGGCAATACGGTTGAGCACAGATAAAGAGAGACTTGAGCATTTGCAATATCTCCCATTTTTGTCAAGTTCTATCAACTTTATCTCAACTGAACTATAACACTTAGACTGATTAAAAAGCTTATTTACCAGGGGAATATCCGTTGCCGATGCATATATGACCCGTTGTACCCTCATAGAGCGCATTGTTCAAACCTTGCTGCCGCTTTTATGTAAATTGTTTGTAATTCAACACTATAGGGTATTGTTGAAATGTGACATTCTGTTTATACAGTGTGTTGAGGGTTAGGTTCGGGTCTCGGATTTATCCAACAACCCGAGAATATCGCTACAGTCAAAGGCTAATAAAAAACCAAGAAAATATTCAAGGAATGCCATCTTAATGAGTTGAAATATAAGTAAACGGTGTTTTCGTTTTCTAGATAGTTTCCACTAGCAGGTCTAAAAACTCAAAAATATAGCTAATTTTTTGCACACTGTAGAGGCACTGTGGTAATAACCACACCACACCACCACTATATCCGAAAAATATCAACACTTGCTGAACAAAGCGATAATAATTATTTTTGTCTGAAAACTCCGTCTGAGGTTCCTATCTCGGAAATTACACTTCCCAAAAGGCAACCAATTGTTTTCTCTACATCAAGTCTATCGATATGGGCAATATTGCCGTATTTACGATTCATGACCACCCTAATACTGTCAGTGGTTGACTCAGTGACTGCACTTTTTGTTATTTTGCTCATAAACAAAATATATCCAACCACTAGTGTATTGACTTTCTTGTCTCTTTTAGTTGGCACCGAGCCCAACTGGTATAAGCAGCACCTTTTTGCATCCATTTCATCTGCAGCAATAATCAGTACGCTTGACGCAACCCACCACCGTACATAGTCACACATATCATAAACCATGAAAGATTCCAATCACTCAATAAGTACATGACACGGCTACAAACTGTCTATTACACTAACTACACCATCGCATCTTCGCACTGTCTCACTAAACTCTTCCCTATTGCACCAACTATCTTACCACTAACTATAGCACTATCGCACTATTGCCCTATCGCACCTGGACCACCCTAATCTAGTACAAACAGAATAGCGTGAGTTCGCTCTGACACGCCCTGCTGCCAAGCGCGCATCCTATAATCAAACTATTTGGGGGCTAAACACAAGCCCATCGCTCTGCTTACATGTCTAATACCATAGTACCATGGTGCTACAAGCAAGAAAATCAACCAGTACCCGGAAAAAGGCCAGTGCCCCGGAAAAACCTTCTCCAGTTTCCAATATCGCCAAAATCGGCTCCTTAAAACGGTTCCCTGATAAAGATTATGCTAACTCCCTTTTACACCAAATAGCCAAGTTGGTGGCACCTATTATCCATGAAAACAACTTCAAAGTAGGAAATCTCTGTGAGATGTACCCCAAGAACCCCAACTTACTCGGATTAAACGTGAATAGAGGCCAAAAGATCTTGATACGGCTTCGTTATCATTCAAATGACCGTCTGTTTTATCCCTTAGGGGATATTATAGGGACGTTTCTTCACGAGTTGACCCATAATATCTACGGAGCCCATGATGAGAAGTTCTACAAGTTTTTGGATGGGCTTAAAACGCGGTTTGAAGAGATCCAGAGTGGTCTGTTATCTACTTCAGGCTATAGATGCGAAGAGGAAAGATTAGGACTGGGATACAATCCAAATGGTGGATATGTATCTGTTAGAGATAAGCGTATTAAAGAATTGAGTAAGCATAAATTTAAGGCCGAAGTAAGGAAATTAGGTGGAGAAAGCAGAGTAACTAAACCTAAGGATATAAGGAATCTTAGACAAGCCATGTTAGAAGCTGCAGAAAGAAGAATGAAGGATGCGAAGTGGTGTCATGAAGAAAGGGATGCTGAACCAGACCAAGATGAGCTTGATATTGTGGAAGTAAAAGATACAGCAGGTCCTGTAGATGATTGTTCAACTCATGTCCAACAAGGAGATTCTAAATATAAAGAATACAAAGAAGTGATAGATTTGACCAATGAAGAATCAGGAGAACCATTTCAGCCCGATAATGAGATCATTGTTATAGACGGGTGTGAGAAGGCCAAGAAAGTGTTGTTCCCCAAGTCTATTCTTAGGCAAGGAAAGATCATCAAGGCGGAAAGAAAAGTCCTGTTTTCAGGGCTCCTTCCATCTTTTGACAGCGATACTGAAGTCAAGTCTGTGAAAGATGATGTTTCTGAAGACGAGTTCATCAAGTATACTTCATCCTCACCTCCCAGGTCGTATTTTGGCAATGAAAATTTATACCCCAGAAGAAAGCTAGTTGCAGATTTGAGTTTCGATCAGATTATCAAAAGAGGAATTGAAATAATACCCGTTCTGATATCACCCAAGAAGTCCAAAAAGGCCAAGAAAGAAAAGAAACTGAAGATAACAAAACCAAAGGAAATAGTTGAAAAGCCCAAGAAACAACCTAAAGAGAAAAAGGACTCAGCAGAAAAGCCTAAAAAACTGACTAAAGAAGCCAAAGAACCAAAGAAACTGACTAAAGAGCCCAAAGAAACAAAAGAAAAGCCCAAAGCTGCCAAAAAGAAAGAATCCAAGAAAACCACCAAGAAAAGTACTAAAGCTGCAGAGCCTGTCAAATTCAAGAAGACAGTGAAATCTATCTCGTTTGAGGAACTATTCTAATCCAAAACCAAGTGGACCAATTTGAAATACTTGAAACTAAATCAACTAGTATTTCTACCCATACCCATTGATACCACAAAACAACCCCCTGTATCATCACATAATGACTTCAAGACTATAACAGTAGCTGAGTATCATCACTACTATGTAATATTTAATGTATACTATAATGAAGAACTACCTGGAGAAATTGTAGCAACAAAAAGAGCAAAAGGCCCCAAAAAATGAACAGCAAAATACACAACAACACTCTTGTTTCTCCTCTTCCTTCTCTTACCTCATTCCACGCGTTTCCTGCCCTTTCATCGCCTCTTCCTAAGCAACTATCTATATCATCACCATCTACATCACATGACCTCTATCGCATACCTCTATTGATACCTACTATTACACGTATCACCCTTCACCAATGTTCTGGCAACTACTACCTGTGCTAGCGCTTATAGTATCATTCTGTCGAGGTGATGACTCCAACCAATTGGTGGTCAAATTAGACGCCCAATGGGGAGGTCCTAGTTTTGAACTCAACTTATTGGAAAGTATAGCAGAGTATGATCCAGATCTTTACATACCTACAGTTCTTGAATTGCTTGGATTGAACGAAGATGGTGATACTGAACCACTTTATCCTGGAAGTAACGAATTGGAAAAATATAACCATCTTATGGAATCCAAAGCATTGGGTTTGGGACCTACTACCAAAGCGTTTATCAACTTCAACTTTGTTAACAAGATCAACTATCCTCGGATACAGGCCCAACAAGACTTCTTCACCAGAGAAATTGAGCCTGTTTATGGCGAACGTTTATTAAAAGAGTGTGCTGAAGACTCCTTTGGTAACAAGCTCAAGCCTAATCAACCATGGGTCTTGTTCAATGATAAGTTATATTGTTCATCTGATGATTTATATGCGTTGCAAACTGATGAAAAGTCACAAAAGGTTGAGCTTCAGCCATTCGATAGAGTCATTGGTGACAACCACAAGGCACCTATTTTATTCCTTTATGGTGATATCAATTCTCCTGGTTTTGAAGACATATTCAGTAATCTCCACCAAAGTGCCAATTCTGGAAAGATCAGATTCGTATGGAGATACACCCCAATTAAGTCAAAAAGAGCAGACTCATTGTCTGGCTATGGAGTGAATCTTTCCTTGAAGAGAGACGATTACGTTGTCATTGACGAAAGAGATATCAAGAGTACTGGCAAGTCCAAGAAGTCCAAGTCTTCCAAGTCCCTCCAAATCAATAAAGATTTATGGGACATTTTGGAAAATTCCGATATCCAGGCCATTTCAAAGGAGAAAGTTAAAGATATCAGCTCTAGATTGACCTCTTTGGTTTTATCGAATCCTTATAAGAATATCACCAATTACGAATTATTAAATTTGGCCCTTTCTGAACTTCCTAAGTTAGCATCCTACTTTGCAGATGCAAACAACTTAAGACGTATTAAAGACATTGAAACTCAATTCACAAAAAATAGACAGGCTGGTTTATCACCTGATTCTTATGGTCTTTACGTCAATGGTGCTCCATTACACAAGTTAGAACTTGATATGTTGAATTTGATTGAAAAGATTGAAGACGAACTCAGTATCGTTCATGATCTTAAGGCTCTTGGGTTCAAAGTCGAACAAGCCAAATTCTTAATTGCTAAATTTGCATTATTGTCTGCTGTCAAGCAAACCCAATATAGAAGTGGAAACACTATCATGGGACATAATGAAAACAGATTCAGAGTTTTCGAAAATGTATTCAATTCTGGTGGCTTCAAGAGAAAGAGAGGTGTTGTTTTTCTTAACAATATTGAAAAAGACAATACCTACGATCAATATACTCGTGATAGAGAAGAAGCATATTTGGGAGAAGTGGCTCAAAGATTGAAACCTAACCAAATCCCTCCATTAAAGGAAAATATTCATGATCTTATCTTTGCCATTAACTTCAGTAACAAGGGCCAATTGAAAGTTCTTTTTGCCTTGGCTAAAGTAATTTTGGATAGTGGTATCCCTCAACAAGTCGGTATTATTGCTTTGTCTGATAACGAGTTGGATCGTAAATTGGCTGAAAAGTTCTACTTCATCTCTGATACCACCACCTCACAAGAAGCTTTAGCTTTCTTGTATAAATACCTTGAGACTAGTGATGGAACTGATGCTCAAAACTTAATGGATGATATTGAAATTCCAGAAGAATACGATTTTGATCATGAAATTTACCAAAAGACTTTAGACAAGTTCTCCATTGAAGCTGCTTCTGTTATTTTTAATGGTGTTATTTATGAACTTACTGCTCCAAACTGGCAAATTGCCATGGGTAAACAACTTGCTCAAGATGTGGCTTTGTTGAAACGTCAAATCGCAAATGGATATAAGGGTAAATTGAAGGAGCTTCTTTATCAAGATGCTAAATCCACTAGAAACTTGAAGATCATTCCTTTGGATCCTACTGATGTTCTCTATAAACCAGTAGATGTTGATTTGCTTGAAGCTTCTGTAGCATATAAGCCACTTTCTAAAGACGAGGAGACTGTTTCAGGAACTCTCTGGTTGATTGGTGACTTCAACAAGCAAAAGATGATTGACCAGTTGAAGAACTTGTTCCTCCTTATGAAAAGATCTAAACAGACTTTACAAGTAAGAACTCTTCATACTGGTATTCCTTCCACATTACTCAACAGTATCCAACACAAGTTCGATTTAAACCGTCTTCTGAGTACTGAAATTGACAAGATTGTGGAAAAGCTTGGTAGAGAGTTCAAAGAAAATGAAATATCTCATAACTTGCAACTTATTAAATTGTTGGAAGCAAAGAAGTTGCCGGTCCGTCATGACTTCTTGTTGTTCAACTCTAGATACTTCAGACTTGATGATGTTTTGGAAGGCTCAGACTTGGATCTTTTAATTGAGTATGAATTCAACCAAAGATTTCTGATCTTCAAGGATCTTATCAATGCTTATCCTAAAGAATTCGGTCATAAGACTATTGGTCAGTTCAACAATCTTGATATTGATAATTTGGATTGGTTCGATTTGGTTAGCTCAGTAGTTACCAAATCATTCTACGATGATAAGTTCTATGTCTCAGATGTGGGAAGATTTGATTTCAGCTCTGTTGATATGAGACACTCCTTGAATGTGACTTCTGCTGAGACAGAGATTGATGTTTTATTGATTATTGATCCTCTTGATGAGTTCTCCCAAAAATTAGTATCAATTGTCAATTCAGTGAAGGATCTTCCATTTGTGTCTGTTAGAGTGTTAATTCAACCAACTGAAGACCCTGAACTTAAAATTAAGAGATTCTACAAAGGTGTCTTCCCAAGCTGTATACCAACTTTCGAAAATGGAAAATGGGTATCTCAATATCAAGCTGAATTTAATAACTTACCGAGTTCTGAAATTTTAACAGTGGAATTGGATTCTCCTGGTAAATGGATTACTGTTACTAAGGATAGTTCAGTTGATCTTGATAATATTAAGTTTGACAATTTTGAAGAAAAGAAAATTCAAGGAGTTTATGAATTAAAGAGTATTTTGGTAGAAGGTTATGCCAGAGATGTGATGACTGGAAAACCTGCTACTGGTGTCGCTCTTCAAATAGACAATGGCCATCAAGTGTTTGACAGTTCGGTAATGTCAAGTTTGGGTTACTTCCAATTGGCAAGTGGTCCTGGAGTGTGGCAATTCAGCGTTAAAAATACTGGAATTATCGATGATTATGAATTACTATCAGCTGATGAAAATAAGTTTATGTCAAACGTTAGTCCACTTGAATCTACTAAATTATCAGTATTCCACCTTAAGGGTAGAACTATTTATCCAAGACTTCAAAAGAGTGATAGTAAAACTGATAAGAGTGTTGTAACTAAAACTAAGCACGCTGATATCAATATTTTTACTATTGCCAGTGGTCACTTGTATGAAAGATTTTTAGCCATTATGACTGCTTCTGTGAGACAACATTCCGACAAGCTGATTAAATTTTGGATTATTGAGAATTATATTTCTGCTAGTTTCAAAAAGCTCTTGCCTCATTTGGCTGAAAAGTATTCTTTTGAATATGAACTTATTACCTATAAGTGGCCTTCATTCTTAAGAGCCCAAAGAGAGAAACAGAGAACTATTTGGGGATACAAAATTTTATTCTTGGATGTTTTATTCCCGCAAGATCTTGATAGAGTTATTTTCGTTGATGCTGATCAAATTGTTCGTACTGATATGTCTGAATTAGCAGAAATCGATTTAGAAGGTGCACCATATGGATTCACCCCAATGTGTGATTCCAGAGAAGAAATGGAAGGATTCAGATTCTGGAAGCAAGGCTACTGGTCAGATGTTTTACAAGATGACCTCAAGTATCATATCAGTGCATTGTATGTTGTTGATTTGGCCAAATTCCGTAGTATCAATGCGGGAGATCAACTTCGTAGTCACTATCAAAAATTATCATCGGATCCAAACTCATTATCTAATTTAGATCAAGACTTACCAAATAATCTCCAAAGAAAACTTAAGATTTTCAGTCTTCCACAAGAATGGTTATGGTGTGAAACATGGTGTTCAGATGATACTTTAAAGACTGCAAGAACTATTGATTTGTGTAATAATCCATTGACTAAAGAAAACAAACTTGATCGGGCCAGAAGATTGATTCCCGAATGGGAGACTTACGATAATGAAATTGCAGAATTAATAGAAAAGGAAAAGGTGGAGCAAGAAGAAAAACAAAGAGCTGAAGAAGAAGAAGAAGTTGAGATCGAAGTCATTGAGTTCGACTTGAGCGAGCCAGAAGCTGAAGAAGACGATGACGATGATTTCGACCATGATGAATTGTAAGAACAATAACAATAAAATTTGGTCCAGCGACTGAACAATTATATACAATCAGGGGAAATCTCCGGTTTTGTGGCCTTCGGCGATCGCCCAATGACTTACACAGAATTGCAGCCGATAAAAAAGTTTGGTGCTGGCAAAAAGATCGGACCAAACAAGATGCAACGATCTAAGTATGAGTCAAACATTATGTTCGGCATTTTCCGATAGTATATAATCAAAAATTTAAAAAAACTGGATTGGTGTGTTTTAGTGAATCACCAATTAACATAGTAAGATTTTCAATAAATATAGAAAACATGTCAACGATAAGGAAGTGGTAGTAACGGCGGACTTAGTAGTGAGGAACGACCGTGCAGTACCTGTACGGGATAAGAATTAGCGTTTGGGGCGAAAAGACTTATAAATAAAAGCAGCCAATAAGAAGCCATGGCTGTAATTTACGGGATATTTTCACCTCGTATAAATCAAATGAAGGCTTCAAGGTGCTTACATGGGTTTTCCCCTCCACCTTAATATACTTTAAGGTTAGAAACTACTGTGAACGGGTAACTAGGTTGGTTTTCGATCCACCCCGCTATTAACACCTGATTAGCTCCTCAGTGCAGGATTTGCCTATCACAGCGACTCCGCTCCGTCAGCGGTCACCAACCCGCACACTTCGTCGGGGCCGCTTACACCAAATCACGTGGTTTTCGACAACCACCCTACAATGTTGAGCCCATTCCACTTAATTGCATAAGATCAATAAGAACAGCACGATCGGTAAGTTTCACGTCAATGTTTCCAAAGGGTGCAATTGTATAGATCTTGAGGTCTTTTTATTTTTTGAAACGTTCCCTTTAGTTATAACTGTTCTCTCTTTTGTATGTCGCATGTAACCCACCCTGATTCTCTTCCTATCTCTCACTTTTGCTCCCCTTTTAGATATGACTCACTTCACATGCTAAGTGGATCGCACGTTGTAATTTAGTGCGTGCATACGGATAAGGTAACGGCTGATTAGACTCAAAACCTATATAGGAGGTAAATATCTACATAATTCACATTGTCGACTAAAATTTGATCCCAAAGACCCATCGAGGATATCTCTAATTGTCCTCATTTTTTTTTGTTGTAACAGTCTTTTTACATTGAATACAACATGAGAATATCTGATAAGTTGGCTCAGGCCCATTCTAGTAACAATCCTCCACCAGCAACCTTCTCGTTTGAGTTCTTTGTCCCTAAGACTTCTCAAGGTGTACAAAACTTATACGATCGTATGGATAGAATGTACGACCTTAATCCAATTTTCATTGATATTACTTGGAATGCTGGTGGTAGATCATCTACTTTAACCAATGATATGGTTTATACTGCTCAATCTACCTTAGGTTTAGAAACCTGTATGCATTTAACTTGTACCAATATGAAGGTTGAACTTATTGATGAAGCATTACAAAAAGCTTATGCTTCTGGTTGTGAAAATATTTTGGCTTTAAGAGGTGATCCTCCTTTAGATGGTAGTGAATCTACTGGTGATTTCAAATATGCCAAAGATTTAATTGCTTATATCAGAAAGAATTATGGTGACCATTTTAATATCGGAGTGGCTGCTTATCCAGAAGGTACTCCAGAAGATTCTGGTGAAGAAAACTTAAGATATTTAAAAGAAAAATGTGATGTTGGTGCCGATTTCATAATTACTCAAATGTTTTATGATACTGATAATTTCATTTCTTGGTGTGATCAAGTTAGAAAAATCGGAATTGATATTCCAATTATTCCAGGTATTATGCCAATTTCTACTTATGCTGCTTTCATCAGAAGAGCTAAATGGTCCGAAATTAAGATCCCTCCTCATTTCTTAGAAGCATTGGACCCAATAAAAGATGATGATTATTTGGTCAGACAAAAAGGTACTGAATTAGTCAGTGAAATGTGTCAAAAATTAATTGATTCTGGTCATATCAAACATTTACATTTCTACACCATGAACTTGGAAAGATCCACCATTATGGTCTTGGAAAACTTGAACTTAATTGAATCTGCCAAATCTCATGAAATCGTTGGTGGTGCTGAATTACCATGGAGAAAGTCTCTTCACCCTTCCAGATCAAAGGAAGCTATTAGACCAATTTTCTGGCAAAATAGAAAATTCTCTTATATCACTAGAACTGCTACTTGGGATGAATTTCCAAATGGTAGATGGGGTGATTCTAGATCTCCTGCTTTCGGTGATATTGATTTATGTGCTACTGAATTATTGAGACAATCTCCAAAGAAAGCTTATGATTTATGGGGTTCTCCAAAGTCCTTACAAGACTTATCTCAAATTATTATTCTGTATTTGAAGGGTGATTTGAAATCATTACCTTGGTCTGATGGTCCAATTGGTGAAGATTCTAATTCTATTATTGATAATTTGATCTCTTTGAACAAAAGAGGTTTCTTCACCATGAACTCTCAACCTTCCTTGAACGCAGTTAAATCTTCTGATAAGGTTTATGGATGGGGTCCAAAGAATGGTTATGTTTACCAAAAGCAATACCTTGAATTCTTATGTCATAAGGATACTCTTAATAAGTTATTGGACAAGATTGATACTTTCAATGCTTCTCAAAGTCTGACTACATCTTCTATTATCAGTTACTACGCTGTTGATAAGTGTGGTAACTTAACCTCCAATTGTGGTGATGATGATATTAATGCTGTTACTTGGGGTGTTTTCCCAGGTGAAGAAATCTTACAACCAACCATTGTTGAAAAGACTTCCTTCTTGGCATGGAAAGATGAAGTTTACCGTTTATTCACTGAATGGATCAAGATTTTCCAAGCCAATATTCTTGATGTTGAAAAGTCTGAAGCTGATTCTTTTGTTGAATTTATTTCTGGTTTCAGTGAAGATTTTGTCTTGTGTAATTTGGTCAGCAATAATTTCATTGACAAGAACCAAACCATCTTCAGCTTGATCGATGATTTAGGAGTTCCAGAGTTGTAAATGCAACAAAAGAATGCAAATCAAAATCAAACAAAAAAAAAAGAAAATACTAATTTTTCAACTGGTGTTATTATAGAGTAATTACTCCCCTTCTCTCACCCCATTTTTTCTATTATGCTCTTAAGATACCCATCTTAATATTTCCTTACGCAGGATCCACCATGAGTACTCAACATGCTCAGCCTAATATTCCCGATTCAACACTGAATATTAGTCTTAATCCTACATTGCGTAACCTTATTTAATGACAGTTATGTTTACGGTTATGACCCTTGTTAAAAGTTACGGAGATGTTTTTTTTTATAACATCTACTTTCCTTCAATTCATTTCAACAATAGTTATTGTTCCATTTTTTAAAACAAAAGTCCTAGTCCTGGTCTAATTTCCTGTGTATAGTGACATCCTCAACGGTATGGTTATAAAAAGTTATCAAACTAAACAATTTGTAGTGGGTCAATAGAGACTCAAAACCAAAAAATGAAGCGTACATAAGCGATTCTGCTAAAGATACAAAAGATTGAACAATCGTATTACGAACAATCACCAACAGTCCTTTCTTTGTAAGCGATCAGATCTTATACTTGGTGTACTAATAGTGAGTGCACTAATAGTAGTAGTTGTAATGGGTGCAAAAAAAAAAATTAAATTCTCTCTAATAACCATATAAAGTAGATAATCGGGTTGATTAATCGCTACAAGTAGAATTATAAGTAAAATGTAAATTATAGTTGATACATTACTATTTTTAGGTGCTAAGGTATCGGTAGATTAAAATCCGAAAATGGGTGCAAAACTAATAAATAGTATTGGACTCATGAAAAAAAATGCAGAATCTGGGTCTGATTGAAACTGGAAATCATGACGGTGATGAAAAGTTATCCACTAGGGATATATCACGGTACATATTAGATTATGACGAATTAAATGAGGTTTTGAATGCTAAGTTTACATGATAGAGACCATGACAATCAAGATGGAAGCAAGGAATCCGGTAGCATGTAACTTGTAGCTGGAAGCACCGGCACCAGTTGCAGGAGCAACGGTTGGGGCAGTAGTACCCTGTGGGGTAGAAGAAGTGATAATAGTAGAGATAGGAGCGATGCTGCTGGTGGAGTGAATAGTGACAGTGGAAGTGATGTCGACTTCAGATTCGGCTTCAACGGTAGTTGGAGCTGGAGCTGGGGCTGGGGCATCAGTTTCTCCACATTCTTCACATTCCTTAGTTGGAGCTGCTGGGGCTGGGGCAACGGTAGATTCTTCGCATTCTTCAGAAGAAGTTGGAGCAGCTGTAGCTGGAGTAACAGTAGATTCTTCACATTCTTCGGAGGTTGGGGCAGCTGGGGCTGGGGCAACGGTAGATTCTTCGCATTCTTCAGAAGAAGTTGGACCAGCTGGAGCTGGAGTAACAGTAGATTCTTCACATTCTTCAGTAAATGGAGTAACAGTGGTGGCTTCAGCAGCAGCAGAGGTTGGAGCAGCAGTAAGTGGACAGTAAGTGGTGTAGATGGTGTTCATTTCAGTATCGGTAACAACCTTGATACCAGTAGTTTTAGGAAGTTCAGTACACTTGTTGTCATCACAAGAAGTGACAGTAATGACAGTAGTACCAATGATGTCAGTGACAGTTTCAACAGGAGCTGGGGCAGCGGTGGTAGCAGCAACAGAAGAGTCAGCAGCAAGAGAAGTGCTTGGGTCAGCAGAACTAGAAGCTTCAGAAGCAGAGGTGGAAGCAGAGGTGGAAGCAGAGGTGGAGGCAGAAGCAGAAGCAGAAGAAGCAGCAGAAGAGCTGGCGTCAGCTGGATCAGAAGAAGAACCAGCTGGGTCGGCAGCAGAAGAGCTGGCGTCAGCTGGATCAGAAGAAGAACCAGCTGGGTCGGCAGCAGAAGAGCTGGCGTCAGCTGGATCAGAAGAAGAACCAGCTGGGTCGGCAGCAGAAGAGCTGGCGTCAGCTGGATCAGAAGAAGAACCAGCTGGGTCGGCAGCAGAAGAGCTGGCGGCAGCAGAAGAGCTAGCGGCAGCTTGAGCACTGGAGGAACCGGCTGGGTCAGCAGCAGAGGAGGTTGGGGCAACGCTGGAAGAAGCACCGGCAGCATCAGTAGAAGATGAGACGGCGGCAGCAACGTTGGTAGAGGTGGTAGCTGTAGAAGTAGCGGAAGATGAAGCAGTAGAAGAGACACCAGTAGGAGTTTGGGAAGAGCTTTGGTCTGTGGTTGAGCTGGCAGCAGGAGCACTAGAGCTTGCGGCAGCAGAAGAACTGGCAGCAGCAGAAGAGCTGGCAGCAGCAGAAGAGCTAGCAGCAGCAGTGGTTGGAGTGGCAGTGGTTGGAGCAGCTTGAGGGGGGTCAGGACCAATTTCAATACCAAGGCCTATACCGGCACCAATTTCTAAACCGAAGTGAGCAGCAGAGAGAGAGACTAATCCAGCAAGTGTAAGGGCTTGTTCGAACTTCATTTTAAGAAAGTGATTCTGATTGTGGTTGTGTTATTAAAGAGAGTAGATAGTTGGTGATTCTGAAACAAAAAGAAAGGGAATTCGATCGGATTATATATACCCCAGAGATCATATACAAAATTAAACAAAATTAAACTATAACTTCGAGATATTCACATACATCGTCTTTTCTATTGTGAAACAAGTTGCAAAATTAATTATATCACTAATAGACGAAGCAGCAAAATTACCCCAATTGAGGCATATTTTGTGCCCTCGCGTACTTTAATATTATGGGTATATTTAAGGTATTATTGTGCGAAAAAAAAAATTAGGACGATATTCATATTGTTAGTTGGAGCGTTTATGCATTGATCCACTGCCAAGGGCAACATCAATTGTGTCTTTGTAAAGACAAACCAAACCTCGTAATTTGTATAGATCATTAAATTGTAGGAATAACTAATTAAAAATCAAGGGGCTTAAAACAAAAAAAAAACAAAAAATGTTCTCTGCTTCAAAGGTAAGAAGACACTTACTCGATTTGTAATTTGCAATTAAGTACTGAATTACACACACTAGGAATTGAAAAAAAGTGTATGTGCTGAAAAATAATCTGGGGAAAACAGGCAAGATAAAGCATCAAGCATAGAAATTATGCGGTGCTATAAAATTGTAGTTCTATGAGCATGTGCCTGAAGGCCTAAAGGCATCGACGAACGCATCTCGCGGTCCCTCTAAGTAAGATTGAGAGGTAGATCAGGGTTTAACGGGCCAAATAGGGTATTAATCGGGGTCCCTAACACGTCTTTTTCATAAACGCGTCTACTACTATTGTTATTAATCACAAAGGCTAATTGCAATATAATATGTAACCGAGGAAACCACCTTTTGGGCCAAGGCTTTGGATCTTTTCAACAATAGGGTTCGGAAAAGTGCAACAAAGCATGCATCACCAATAAGTACCAAATAGTACCAAATCACGCTAATATGTTTACCAAAGGAGCGAACACCTAAATTAATCTTTATTTGGGTTTTTTTTTTGCAAACAAAGTCCTGTAGTTTTATTTGTCTTTCGTCGAACCGACTACGGTCTATTATTCAAAATCTAATGCAATATGTGATATCTTTACTTTTAAACTATTGTCTCAATCTTGGGCAAGGAAGCGCTATTCTAAGTTCATCGGATTAATCAATTCAATTGACAATTTACCAATTGAGGATGGGTAATTGCAGATTTTTCAAATAGTATCCATACTTAGTAGATAGCTTACCCAAAAAGTAAAGGAATTGAGCGTTTAAAAATTGTACCTCATGTGCCTCAAACATAAGCGTATGTTGAACGTACTGATGATGATGCACGATCGAAGATGATGGCCAAAGATAATTGGGAACGCTTTTTCTAAATTCGCAAAATGTCCTTGGCATTACCATCAATTTTCACTGAAGGGATCTCCTACAGTATGCAGAAATGTTGACAATAGTAATATCCTTACTTAATTAATTTTTAATTAATTAATTAATATCACTAAATAGGTGGCATCTGCCGCTTGGTCTTGCTTCTACATTACTAAAAATCACATTACCGTTATTATTATTTAAATATATTTATTGTCTAGCAATATTAATGCCTAAAAATAACAAATCTACTCCAATGAACCAACTCTCCAAACTTCGAGACCATAAATCTTGAATTTACCCTCCTTAATATTTGGATCTGATTCACTTAAAACTTCATTTCCAAAAGTATCACAAACACAACTAACTCCATTATACAATGATTGGTCTATCCATAAACCATTGTGTCCACCGGATGATCCTATTGCTATATAACTCTGGTTGGAGTAAATAATACTAGGATTAAGCCCAGTATACGAGAAGGCTTTAAATCTAATATCGTGTTTTTCTCTCGTATTTCTTTGTTGTTCATCTTTTTCATTATGAGTTAATTTGCTAGCATTATATTTTTCCACCTTCCAAAGGAAACATTCACCATTTCCGTAATATCTTTTAGTATCCATCGGCTTTAAATTTTCATTTAGGTAACTTCCAAATTTGTTACCCTTTTCATCTTTGATGATTAAAACATATCCTTGTGGTCTTGTGCCACTTTTTTCGTATGTAGAAGAACTACTTCCTACCACCATATTTTTAATAACATTATCTCCATAACCATGGGCTGCTTTCTCTTTCTTTTTCTGTTCTAGTTGATATGCTGGGTTGGAATTACGATAAAGGGTTTTAAGGGAAATACCATGTTGATCCATGGAATATACCACTTCCCATTCATCGTATAACTGAAGACGTGCTGGAAGAAGGTTTCTGATGTTCTCGGCCAATTCGGCATCTAATAATCTTTGTCTAGTAGATTGCTTGTAACCGGTAAGATTTAATGGACTTAAAGGAGGCATTGAGTTTTCACTATAACTTGACACACTTGATGCTGATTGATATTCTGGAGGTCCTGGTGATTGTGACTTTCTTCCCATCATTCTACCGAAAAACGATGTCTTTCTAACTGGTGGGTGTTCTGGTTTAGGGTCTGAACCTCCTTCTGTTAATGAGGTCAGACTTTCGTTTTTGCCCTCGTAAGTTGACATGATGATGATGATTCTTTATAACTTATCTATCTCTTAGCGCTTTTCAATATGTTCTGTTGGTATGATTAATAGCTATACGATTGAACTTTGGTGGGTATTTCAATTGATATGATTAGTCCCTTCTAACTCTTAAATTTACTTATCGCATCGAAAGTTTTTCTGGTGTGGAGAACTATATACTTGGCACTAAGTGGTGATACCAAATAAAAAAAATAATAAGACGAACATATTTATATCTACAATCTGGTACTGTTCTTTACCAATTAGCGCTCAATTGCAATAGTCTATATTTGTCAACACTTTACCATGGTGGGCTCTGGTCCATAACACTCACATACTGTTGATCCTGATAGCACGTTCGGTTGGTGCGGAGTTTAATAGTGAGCAATAAATATTTAGTGAGAAATTAGTAGGTTTTAGTGAGGAAACCCAGAACACTAAATCAAAAAAGTTCACACTTGTAAATCTGCAAATCTGCAAATCTACCTACTTTTATATGGTGAAACTCTAAAACTAAAATTATAATATTGTTGAGTTTTCGATCTACAGTGATGGTTCTACTTCATTTGTAAAATAGTGCAATTTTGGCATTTTTCTTAAATTATGAATATTTTGTTCATCTTTTGGTTATTTCCTGTTTTTAGACAGGAATGACACTAAACCTGACCTGATAGATCAGGCAAAAAGTGGAGTTATAATTATTGAAATTCCGGGACCCTGCATAAAGCCATCACACAATTATTGTAATAGGAGGAGTAAATCTAAATGGTGACTGGTAGTAGAGAATAGCGAAGTTAACTATTACGACTAATAAGCACTGAAGTGTTGTGGACTCTTGTGTATTATTTTTTTTTTTGGTCCTTTTCGATTTACTCTCCAGTTACTCAATGGGTGGGGGAGCCCAAGTTCTCAAACCTTACTAAAGATGACAATAACTCCACTCCTATCTTGACACTATCGACGAATTGTACACCAGGAAAGCTGGAGGCCAACTTATCATCTAGTCCAGCCATACCAGCACAACCAAGTAAGACACAATTGACCTCATCCTGTTTGTATAGCTCCAAGACCTCTTTCACTCTGTTCTCTATTTTTGCGTACTCCTCAGGAGAGTTAAGCGATAACACACTGATATCCAAAGCCTTGGTTTTCTGGAACTTGTTTGTAGGAAATGATCCACCCACAAAATCAGCTATTCCCTTATCCAACAATGGCTCCCATTCGTTGAAACTGGTCAAAATGAACAGCTTTTTGACTGAAGGGTTCAGCAAACTATATAGAAGTGTAGCTTGCATGATACCCAAGATAGGTTTCTTGGTATGCTTTCCCAAAGAATGGATCAATGGATGGTCTGAATAACATCCTATAAGGAACCCATCGTACTGGCTAATGACATCTTTGGATAGTAAATCTGGCAAGACCACCTTTTCAGACTGGATAGATGTATCATGACCACTTATCTCAGCTGGAGCTTCCGACGGAGCAGTATAGAAGTCAAACTTGACTCCAGGCGGAGCCACCAAGATTTTGGCAAGGTTCTCACTTACTGATTTTGATGAATTGGGATTGACAACAAGGATATTCATTGGTGGTGTCTAGTAACGTCTAATGTTTGTGAGTTTGAGATGATGGCAATCCCTGTAGATAAGCTATCATGCGCATCATAAGCACTGATAGGGAAAGAAAATATTCATCCTCTGACATAGTTTATACTATATATCACCTGATCGGCCAGGTTAATACCAGGACTTCGGGGATATTAAATGGTGATACTTGAGTGGTTAGTTCTGAGGGTTCTTTGGTAAAAGAATCTTGATTTTTACGAGACATTATAGGTCTAATGAGCACCCTAACTAGCAACCCATTACCCCACACTACAACATATGACCAAAACCTGAAAACTATCAAATACATTTATTTCTTTATCTTGTGTCAGCTATACTGACTTCTTTTTTTTCCTCTCTGATACTACTTCTTCTCATACCTTTATAAGTTGCTCTTTGGTAAATTGCACCCAATTGATCACCAATTTTGCAACACTTTCACCAAACGAGTCAAATCCAAGTAGTTGCGCCACCATCGAGTAAACCGGCTCTATTCGCAATATTTCACTGATACGTGGTTGTTTCCCCTCGTTTTGTTCCATCTTATTTCTCCACTTCTTTACTCACCACTAATTTGCAGCCTTCTGTCTCATCTCGTCAGCCGCGTAATACTCGCGTCTCAACCGCGACTTTGATCTTTTTGGTCTTTTGATCTTTTGACCATCTCAATGCTTAAAGCAGATAATCTCCCCATATCATCACCAAACCACAGCTAGTCTATATTGAGGGACCGCGATCCTTATACGCTTAAACCTTAGCCACATCGGTTGTACCATTTTTGATTTACTAATTAACGACTTACCAATTCAATTCTATCACCAACTATTAATCATCCCAATTCAATGTCCTTCGTGGCTGTCATAGATTCTACCAAAAATAAGCAGTTCTGGTCCAAAGCCATCATCTCACTTGCTTCTATATCAGATCATATAAAGTTCGTGATATCGCCGGACTCACTTTCTTTACTATCCATCAATAGCGCCAGAACTTCCCATGCTGATATAACTTTTAAGAGAAAGTTCTTTCATGAATTTTCAGTAGATTTTGATAATATGGAAGGAGTAGATGAAGGAACTTATTCCCTTTTGATAAACTCAAAGCATTTGGCCACCTTGTTCCGTAACTTGGATGCTAATGATTTGGACTACATATGCTTTAAAATCCATTGGGCTGAGGATACACATTCTACCATGAAGTATAAATTATTGATCGAGATTAAAACCAGAAAGTTGATTATTAAAAAATACCAGACCAATTATCAACCAGTAATGGGTAACAAAGTACAGATCCTGGAAATCTATAAGCAACAATTACAAGAAAATAATGATGAAAATAATAGCAACGGTGATGATAGAATAAATTATATAATGATAGAACAAGCAGTACCGAAACAATTTCTTGATATGATTCCAGCATCCACCGAAGATTTCAAAATTGAAATTAAAAATGAAAAGATTCTGTTCAGTGGATTTACTAAACAAATCTTGAAAGATAGAGAGTACCTCAAGCAACCAATGTCCTTAACTATCACCTTGAATTTGGATGAGCTTTTGAATAGTAATTTGACTACAGCCAAAGAACAAAGCCCTCTTAAAAAATGTATCACTTTCAGGTTGAAAGACTTGAAAAATTTCATGAATCTTATCAACACTTTGCATCTACAAGCTTCTAGTAATGATTCAGAAGGTTATGTTGATTTGAATGCCAGCGAAAATGAAGAATCATTTGAAATCTACTTCAAAAACCCGGGGGACCCTGTATTATTTGAAGTCAAAAATAGCTTGGTGGTTATACAGTATATTCAAATCACATCTGAAGACTTATCAATACAGGCAACTACCAATATAACATCCAAAGATTTGAAGAAAAATCCAGATCTCCAATTACGTACACATACAATCCAGAAGGTTGAGCCACCAGCTGATCCAGAGCCAAAACCTACTTTAAGACAGCCAATACCAAAAATAAAGAACACTGCTACGAAAATTGGAAAGCCATCAAAATTCAGTACTCCAGAACCACATTTTCCAAGTCAACCAATGCCATCATCAGCGGAACCAGAGAGTTTGGTTACCTATCAAAGAGAAGATATGTTTTCCAATACTCCAAATCCAAAACGTCAAAAAGTGGACAAATCAGGTAATGATCAAGAGACAGATTATTCTGATTCAGAAGAAGAAAGACATGATGAGAATGAAGAAATGGAATTTGGACCTACACAACTTCATAATAAGCCAAAATCTATTTTCGATGGTTTGGAATGAGTTGATTCTTTCTAACTATTAAATATAATATTTATTGTTGATCTGTATCTATAAGATATCATTATTTTTGAGCATGTTGAGCCAACTGGTTCATTTCGAAGGCTTTGCTCCTTGCATTTTTGCTTGTTACTCAAGGTTATAAGTGTTACCAAACCTGTCCTTGAGATTTCCATAGCTTACCCATTGACTGAATGGTAAATCGTCATTTGCATAATTAACTGTAGGGACTTTGAAAGGAAGTCTGAGAGGCAATACACCTTCTTCGTCGGTTGTATCTCTTCCGTAGACGGGTTTCATTACCTGGTTATTTTCTGGAAACACTAGAACACCTAGTTCGTAACTGGACACTTCGTAATTGGTAGGGTCAGTGATCTTTGTCCCTTTATTGATACCCCATGCTTGCTTCGACATATTATGACTACCAATTAAAGCCCATTTTAAGGAATCCCAGTTGTCACCATTGTCACACATTAGCACTTTAACATGGGGAGGAACCGTTTCTCTTCCAGTTATCAAATATTCACCAGAACTACTCCATTTCCGAAGATATGGTTTGATATTTTGTTCATATTGATTTTTATGGGTTGTAGATTTGGTATAATTAAAATGGAGTGCTTGACCAGAAGCAAATCCAACGTTACCATCAGCAACTTCTTTAACTGTAGGGTATACTATATGAGGAGTGTAATTGTATTTTTCTTGATGATCAAGACTTGGTTTTCTACCAGGCTCTAGTATCTGGAAGTTGGGGGAAAATGCTAATGGACATAAAATATGGGTAAATACAGAACTGGTTTCTCCCTTTCTGGTTTTGAAGGGATATGGAATTGATGATACTTGTGAAAGAATATTGTGATGTTTGGCCTTGTTATCTATCAATAAATTATTTCTCTTTAATATTTGTAGTAATTTCCCATACCCATATAACTCATCTTTTCGAATGCTATTTGATCCTGGTGCAGAAGCCACAAGTTCCACATTTACTGGCAGAAAATCGTAGTTCAGCAACTCCTGTGCAAGCCGTGATACTTCTCGTCTAGTGTACTTTTTGAGGTACTTCTGTAAATCCAGTTTAAATTTTTTGCCTTGTTCGGCTTCTTTGCAATCGCCAAGTTTTGCCAATTTTCCAGATCTCCACAACATCTGAGTAAGGCCCCCAAGATCGATTTTTGTTATGTTAAATGTCATAATAACCACCTCACAAGTGTTATCTTCAAAGAAATTGATCATCATCTTGGTATGGTGACTGGCGAACTGGTTGGGCAATGGAGCCACAATATCGTGTATATTGAATTTGGCCTTTATGTGGTCAATATCAGGGTAATCAGGGTCTAAAACACGAGAGCCCGTGATGAAAGTGATCTTTTTCTTATGGGTAGAAACTTCACGGTGAAAATACTGGAGGAAAAAGTCCAATTGGACAGTGAAGTTAAATTGGTACGTTTCCTTCAAGTCCTTGGAACCAATCAAGTCTTCAAGCTTTACAGTATCTTTATTGACATATTCTTCGAGATGTGGATCGTAGCTAGGATTGTGAAGGAGATTGACTTTTGATCTTGGAATTGTATTGGTCTTCTTTGGCAATGATTCGTCTTCCGGCTCCGAATCTATCAGGATGATCTCGGGATGAGACAGTTCTGGCTTCTGATCTGGTTCTTGGTTTGCGGCATCCTTTTGGTCTTTTGGGTCTGGATCTTTCTTGAACTTTTTGGCCCAATGTTCGGAGGCGGCCATGGAAGCAGCAGACCGTTTCGACATGGTGACTTTGGCCAGTTGATGGAAAAGATAACAGGACTTTGTTTGTAGATTTGTAATGGAGTTGGGTTTGATTTTGCGGAAAAACGATATTGTAGAAAGATGCAAAAAGCTGAAGAAAATAGAAATTATTGATGGTTGCGAAAGGTATTAAATACCACAAGAAGAGATAAAGCTACACCAAAAACAGTAATGAAAGAATATACAAGGCAAAGTGAAAAACGCTTGATTTACTGAATGGTGAAATAGTACATTTTTGTATTTTTCTAGAATTTTTTTTCCAGAGTAGTAAGGGCCAATTGACATGGCCTGGTTACTTTCTTCTACACAGACGAGAAGCTCACCACAAGTGGCCCCAGGAGTACGAAAGAAATAGTAGAAAATTCAAGAAGAGTATCAGAAACAATCAAAGTGGTAGCACTTTAATATCCGCTATAGGTTTAACATTTTCCTTATGTCAATGCTGATTCAGCCCACTATTCAGCCACTTCGTCTACTATATTTAGCTAGATGCTCGTGGAAACACGGGGCACATGACTTAAGCACTTACACTCAGCCCATAACCCCGAATCCTACCCCAAAGTATACCCAATTACACCCATACAAAGCATGGTTTCGTTCAATTATGGTGACAATGAGATTGTATCGTCCCCCACAGTCATAGTCAGCGGTAATACCCGAGCAGTCAATCGGGGAATCATCACTTTCACCAATAACAATAACAAGGTATTTCCACCCCAGACATTTGAGGTGAATCAGGGCCAATTCAAAGCAATTCTTCATGTTGCACCAGGCGAACCCAATGTATTCAAGGCAGTTGTATCTGATGGATTTGTCAACGCCTTCGGGTTTGCCGATGGTAACGGTAGTCAAAGGGATCAAGGAAGTTTGACCTTGATATTCAACCCATTACCCCAGAACAAGCCGGTTCATTTATGTTTGATCTTGGGTAGAGATTCCGATGGAACCTATGATATGCCTAAGTACAAATTGAACCGTGGTGAAAGGGCTGATTTACAGACGGCTATTTTGAAGTTGAAAGTAGGTGGAAGACTCATGCAAGCCTATACCCAAGAAGAGATGAGACTGGTTGGATTCAGCAATAGAAGTTTCCAATTTGTAGAAGAAGAACAGAATTTTCAAGGTATTTTTGGATACAATGTCAATTCACCAACTCCCCATAGTGAAATTAAAGTTCATGTATTGAGATCTCCAAAGACCGTGGCTGAATTAAGAGACCCAAATTTAGCTCAACAGAATAGCAAAGCTACCGATTCCGGTGGATTGTTTAATCATGCTTTGGATTTAATCAAAAATACTCCGGAATTATTTGATAAGAAGAGACTGTCTGACACAGCTATCCAATGCGCAGTTATTTACCTCGATGCCCACTGGGATAAACAAAAGGATTTGATTGTAACTCATGCTGCTTTGGGTGGAGGAAATGGTGATATCAAATTGGCAATTTTTGGATCCCACGGTCTCCATTCTTGGCCTAACAATTTCCCATTAGTGACTCCTAGTTGGCTCGATCAGACCCATTTGTCAAAGAATGAAGTTGCAAATGATGCCAACCAAAGTGGTACAGGTTGGGAATGTCTTAATATTACACTTGGAGCTTTTATGCATGAGATTGGCCATTCTTTTGGATGTCCTCATCAAGTCAATGGTGTAATGTTAAGAGATTATATCTGGTTCAACCGGTCATTTATGACAAGGGAATTGGAGTGTTTGAGGACCGGGTCCAAGGGTGCAGTTATCGAACCTAACGGAGTTTGGCGTGATGTTTGTCATTGGAATAAACTTGATTTGGTCCGTTTCTTGTACCATGGCTCTTTCAGTCTTCCAGTTGATCAATATTCGAAGGTTTATTCAACTATTTTCGATAAAAATATTCCCCACGAGAACGATACTGCTCCTACAACTTATAACACTCCAAAGGGTGACTCATATATCAAGTCAGGAGGAGGTATCTATTTAGTGGAATTTGTGGTTCAGGACTTGGCAAGACATCTGATGATCTATTATCCTGAAACTTATGGTGGTAAGGGTCCAATACATGAGCTCAAATTAGACTATAATACTGCCTATGATGCACTTCAAAAATACGGTGATAAATCAGATCCTAATTTCGATGTTAAAATTCTTTCACTTGCAGGAGAAGTTACCATAAAAAAATTCAGAGAAAGTTCTAGCAAGAAGGATAGTATTATAAAGGGAGATTTCGGTTTAGGTAGAGGCAATATTACTGCTTATAAGAGTAATTTATTGGGAAGAACAAATGGAGACGTTAATGTTATTGGGTTTGACATAAACACTATTTACAAAGTTAGAGTTTATCATGGTAGGGCTCTTGATGGTGTTACCTTTCATTTCAGAGGAGGCAGTCCAGCTGGGGCACCACCAGTTCCAGAAAGAAATTATTTAAAGAAATTAAAGAATAAATTAGATGCAATGCATATCAACGATGATCAGCCAAGAGAAGGTGGTGGAGGAGCAGACAAAGTGGTCCTGCTTGGAAAGCACACTGGAAATTACTCTGAATTCAATGTTCCTCAAGGACAAAGAATTGTTAAGTTCCATTTCAGAGATGGTGCATGGATGGATGCTATTCAGTTTGAAACCAATACCGGACAAAAGTCTCCAATGTTTGGTAATGCCACTGGTGGCCATGCTTCAACTTTAGAGGCACCAGGATCAGAATATACTATAGTTGGAATGTATGGTTACACAGGATCATGGATGGATGGAATGGGTATCATATATACAGACCAGTTTAGATGAGCAGTAATACCGAGTGTTAGTTACAGAAAGCAGGAATATATATTATACATGGTTGCTACATTTAAATTCTTCAAGGGTCTGGTTGGAAACCAGATTATTTTATCATCAGACATTAGATCTTATACAATTAGGGTTCTATAGATAAAAAAAGAGATTTTTAGTATTGTGATCAAATGATTTTACTGGTAAATCCCGTTGTAAATGATGTGTATGAGAATTGAATTGAATGGAAATGTTCAAAGACTTGGGAGAAGCTTGGTAAGTGTAAATTAATATTATAGGTTGTTGTGATGGGTCTAAAAACTGGGGTAAGAACGGATGGTTTTGGTTGGGTTTTTGTTCTGGCTAAAATCTGTCAAACGACTCTTATTCGTCATCAATTTGTCTTTCTATAACCTTGTCCCTTGCTCGATTGTACTCCACAGGATACTTTTTGGCCACACCTATTTTGGAGTGATTGGTAGTTCGTAAAAATGATAGGGCAGATGAGCCCTTGGACAGACCATTTTTGAGCTTATTGATCCTTGATTCGATCTCTTCAAGATCCTTCGCCATCTGTTGGACTTTGCTGAGTTTCAGGGGTTCAGAAGTGAGGTATTCTTGGAACAATTGCTGGATCTGGGTCAAATGCTGAGAAAGTTCCTGCTTTCTCTCAATGATCTTTTGATTTTCGTTGTTTAGCTTCCCACTAAGTTTGGCTTGTAGGACCAAGGACTTATCGAGGTCTATGGAGTCCAATGCATGTGCTATGGTATTGGAGAAGTATGTTGCGTGTTCGGAAAGGGATGAAGTGAAACCCAAATGGTCGGTGTTGGCGATGATATCGTCTTCATCACTGAGATCATAGTCGTCATCTGACTCAGACAATTCGCTGGATCCAAAACCAGAATTGGATTCTATCGGTGAGGTGACACTGATATCCGATTGACCATTTTGCTGAGGAGGCGGTGGAGTTTTGGGGCCAGAGTCGGGGTCCATGGTGGTGGCTAGTTGATTTTGTGCATTAATCAATAGTGATTAGGACGCGAAGGTTAGTGACAAAATAGGTAATAGAAGTAATTAAATAGTGAGTATAGGAAACATGGGGCTATTAAATAGGACGAATAGAACAAAAAGATTAAAGCAAAAAGAATAGAGCAAAAGAGAGAAAAAATAGAATAGAGTTCAATGAAAGGTAGAGATATGGTCTGAATACTAATTATGATGGGATCTATTAATTATGTTAGTTTATTTAGTCTATGGTATGGTGAGATTAATACTGTGTAGAGTAATTAGAGTAAGGCGTACTATTATTAAAAGCAAGACTTCATTTAACAGTTAAAACCAGGAATAACAAATAAAGTGATCTGATATTGGACTGATATTCACCGAGACTGATCCTTTAGAAACTCTGGGACAATATTCTCCCTATTTAATACAATTCTTCTTTATTACTCACTACATATTCGCTTACAATACTGAGCTATATTATAGATCAATCACCATAACCACAAGCTGTTTCAAATTTACAATTTTCTCCAACTTAAAACCAGAACTATTTATCTTTCCATCCCCTCAATTTAGGCCAATCTCACACTTTACTTCTTTTCCTCTTTTAGGATTTCTCTTTTACTCTTCTTCTCTTGCTTTTTGTCACCTCATTTCTTTACTATTGTCTTGCAGCTTTTGGTGGTTTCGCACACCCAGGTACACTCCGTGGATTTTGAGGTGATTGATTTTGAGACAAAATCCACGTCGGCTTTACCAACACCTCCCAACACCCAACCAATGTCGTTTCAATTACAGAATTCCGAGGTGTTAGCTAGACTAAAACCGTTCGGTATCTCATTTGAAAAGTCCTTGAGTGATCTCATCAAAGGAATTCGGTCTACTTCCAAAGATTCACCTGAAGCCCTCTCGTCATACTTGAATAACGTCATACTAGAATGTAAGAATGAATTACAAACAACTGATATTGAAACCAAGGCTTCAGCCATCTTGAAACTTACCTACTTGGAAATGTATGGTTTCGATATGTCTTGGAGTAATTTCCAAATCTTAGAAGTTATGTCTTCGAATAAATTCCAACAAAAGCGTATAGGTTATTTGGCGGCAATCCAATCGTTTAAAAATGAGCAGGACTTATTGATCTTAGCTACTAATCAATTCAAAAAGGATTTAAATTCTTCCAATCATATTGAAATTGGTCTTGCTTTAAGTGGAATTGCAACAATCGTTACTCCTAATTTATCAAAAGATATAAATGATGATGTTTTAATCAAATTGAACCATTCTAATCCATATATAAGAAAGAAAGCCATTTTAGCTATGTTTAAAATCTTCTTACAATACCCTGAAAGTTTAAAGATCAATTTCGATAAAGTCATCTCCATGTTAGATGATGAAGATCTTGCAGTAGTAAGTGCTACCATCAATGTTATCTGTGAAATCTCCAAGAAACAACCTAAAATATTTATTAATTACCTTCCAAAATTCTTTAATATCCTTCAAGATTCTAAAAATAATTGGTTAATCATCAGAATTTTAAAGCTTTTCCAAAGTTTATCCAAAGTTGAACCTAGAATGAAGAAAAAGATCATTCCTATTATTTTGGATTTAATGACAAAGACAAAAGCTTCTTCCTTGATTTATGAATGTATCAATTGTATCTCAAATGGAGCAATGTTGGACCCAAACAGTAGCAGAGACAAAGAAACTGCCAAAATTTGCATTTCCAAATTAATGGAATTCTTTAAAACAAACGATTCAAATTTGAAATTTGTTGGTTTAATTGCATTGATTAATTTAGTCAAGATCTTCCCTCTTTTCATCAAATCTTTCAAAGGTGTTAGTGCTGTCATAATGGACTGTTTAAATGATAATGATCTCATTATCAAGAGAAAAGCATTGGAAATCTGTCAATATTTGGTTGATGAAAATAATTTAATTGACGTGGTCAAAGTCTTATTACTTCAATTGATTCCATCTGATAACTTCAGTGTTAATGAAGAATTGAAAGAGGAAATTGTTTTCAAAATCTTGGAAATCAGCAACATGAATAATTATGATATGATTCCTAATTTCAAATGGTATATCGCTGTTTTAAGAGACATCATTAATTTGACTTTACTTGGAAATTCTTCCTCAACTATCAGTGGAGCCAAGGTTCCAGCCACAAGTGGACATTATGATTATTCAACTGGTGGATCTCAAAAAATTTCAATTTTGATTGGACAAGAATTCAAAAACCTTACCACAAAAGTTCCTTCCATTAGGTCTGTGGTTATTAATACCGTGATTTTCAAGTCCATTCAAGATATACGTGTTTTAGAAAATTTCTCTCCATTACTCAAAGATTTCTACTGGATTTTGGGAGAGTATATTGATGAAATTAGAGATGAAAAAGAGGAAGATGGTGAAGAAGAAGATGATGATGACGAAGAAGAAACTACAGCTGGCCCATTGAGTTTAGGTAAAAAGATTGAAATTCTTAACACTATTGTTAATGTGAGAATTGACCAAGCATTGGGATTAACCCATGGTAAATTCCCAATTTCTAAGAAGTTGATTAACTTAGATAATCTGGAGGTCTTGATTGTATTGACACAAGCTTTAGTCAAAATATTTAATAGTATAGTAGGTGATTTCCTTACCTTTTACTCAACTTCGGGCAATAAGCTTGACTCAGAACACTATGATCAATTAGCTTACTTCTTATTCAAAATCATTGAATTTATGAGTGCTTTAGAAAACCATTCAAATTATGAAGTTCAAGAAAGAGCTCTAAGTTGGCTTGAATTTTTGAAACTTTTGTTGGAAGCATTGACGAGTGGTGATTTAGAGAGTGTACTCAAATTAAGAAATGATGAAATTGATTACTACAAGAAGTTATCAGTAAAAGAAAAGATAAAGGAAGAACTTCTGGACGACAGTGACGAAGAAGGAGATGAGGATGATGAAGACGATGAAGCTGATGAAGAAGATGATGACTATGAGAATCTTGAATCATCATCAGAAGAAGAATCTGATGATGAAGCAGAACCAAAATCTTTCAATATTGACACAGATCTTGAGCTCAAAGCCAATCCTTTCTCCGATGATCTTAAAAACTCATTGTTGGAACAAAATGGCACCGAAAAATCATCATCAGACAAAGAACTTCCATTCTTACTTACTCATATTTTACCATCCTTTTTCAAATCATACCAATTGAACCCAATTGCAAAGAATGCTCAAAGAAAGATTGCAATTCCAGATAATTTAGACCTTTCAAGTCAAATCAACGAACCACCGGTCAACACAGTGAGTGATTCAGACTACGATGATGATGAGTATAACTTATTCATTTCTGATTATGAAGACAATGTCATTGAAAAATTAAATTCTTTCCCCACCAGCGACGATGGAGAAGAAGATCAAAAGAAGAAACAAGAAAGATTAGATAGAATGAAAGATGATCCATATTACATTACTTCTGATAGGAAGAAGGGTAAATCTAAATCCAAGAAGTCATTCTTACTTGCTGAGTCTAGCCCAGATGCTTCTAGTGAAAGGGGATCTGTTAAATCTTTAGGCGGTGAAGTAAAAGAAAAGAGAACCAAGCCAAAGAAAATGAGAAAAGAAAAAGTGGTCATTTTGTCAGAAGAGACTGTTGAAGGTGTAGACAATCTTGAAGAAGAAGTTATTGCTACCATTCCAAAGAAAAAGAAGAATAATGTTTTGAAAATTGATTCTTCTAACCTTGATAATTTTGATTTAAATGCTGCAACTCTTTCTGATGACAACAATAAAGATTTCGAATATGAAATAGATTTGGATGAGTTAAGAAAACAACTCGCTAAAAGTTCTGTCGAAGAGAAACCCAAGAAAAAGAAGAAAGACAATACCAATAAAGAAGGTAAGTCTAAGAAGGAAGGGAAGAAAAAGAAGACCCAAGAACCAAAACCTGTTGAAACCAACGGTGTTGAAAATTCTGACAATGTACCAACTGTTGAAGTTGCTGACCCAAGTACCACTTCATCAGCAGCTAACGCAGATGCTACTATTGTTACAGTAAAAAAGCCTAAGAAGTCAAAGAAGAAAAAGGCGGTAATCATTGAATAAATGACAAGTAAGTACGGTTTTTTGTTTGGATCAGTATTGAGATATTATTTTATATTTCATTAAATACTGAACGACTCAATTCGTTCTAGTCTACAGGTTTATTTAAATATTAAATTGAATAGAGGGAAAAAAAAAACACTCATTAAGTTTACAACTTAACAGCTTTACTTTCTCTATCTATTTTATTTGTATAATAGAGAGTATGGGGGTATAGATGTTAAGTTGGTTTGATACATAGTTTATAGATTAGCATGAAATAATAATAGATCTAATCCTTTGATACCAAAGGAGTTTGTTCTTCAATAACTTCCACATCAGTATCGGTATTTATATCAGTATCCTCTTCAGACACGAGAGCATTATCCTTATCGATCTTTCCTCTTGGGACCTTAGCGTAACCAACATCTTTACAAGCTTCGACCATTGCATCTCTGACCTTTGCAGTGAATTCAGTGACATCTTCATTGGTTACCAATTTATCAGTTGGCATTGGTGGTAAGACTTGGACTTCGATTTCACCAGTGTTGAAGATCTTCTTGGAGGAGTTGAAAACGTTGGAGTAGTTACTGATGACAACAGGTATGATAGGAATACCAGCTTGTTTGGCAAGATGGAAAGCACCTTTCTTGAAAGGTAACAAATCTAATTTCTCGATACCAGATCTAGTACCTTCAGGGAAAATATATAAGGCTCTGTTCTGTTCTTTCAAAGAGGCCAAGGCAGAGTCCAACACCTTTCTAGCCTTTTCACCTCTACTTCTATCTAAGAAGAAAGTACCAGATAATAACATGAACCAACCTAAGAATGGAACGTATTTTAATGATTTTTTACCAGTAACAGTGTAACCTGGTTCAAAGATTCTACCTAAAAGTAAGACATCCAAAGCAGATTGATGATTGGACACAACGATGGCAGGAGTTTGGAATAATCTTTCTTCATTTTTAATATTAATGGTAATACCCAAAACCTTTGATACTGAGTGGTAAAAAGCTCTAGCCACGGTATATTGAGCATATTCACTTTTACCTATAAGTCTTAATACTATAGAAGCAATAACACCATAGATAGCACAACCGGCCATCAAGGAACCAAAGATCGCCGACTTAACGAAGAACTTCAAGCTTGAAAGGACAGACATTGTTAAAACAGTTAATACAGATGATTATTTTAGTGAGATTAACGATTAACGAAAGATAACGTATAAGAATTTACGAATTTTATTTTGTTTGATGAGACAGAACGTTTTGGGAAATGTTGAAAGGGGAGTGAGAAGCGAGGGTAGCGAGGCAGTCGAAGAAGGGAAATGAGGAGTGAGTAAAGAGAGGGGTTGAACCAGGAAACAGGAAGAAGGGAGAGACAGGGGCTACACACGACTTTAACAATACTTCAAATATCAAACAAGTTATTTATTTTTGATACTGGTGATGTTATATTCATTAGCTAGATAGTTAACTATGCGGCTTGGACTGCCTTTTGAGCTGTGGAGGTGGCTGAAGCTGGGTTGACACCAGTAACCAATTTTCCGTCAGCTACTGAAAAATCACCGAACACTGATGGTGGGTGGACGTATTTTGCACCCAATTTACCAGCAATGTCTTCAATGGTGTCGAGGTTGTGTTTCTTCATTACTTCATCGGCATTGACGATTTTTTCACCCTCGGCAGTGAATCCAGTAATTGACTTTCCTTCCACCAATGGTCTTCCGGTCTTGGTATCTACCAAGTTCTCAAAGATAGCTGGAGCATGGCACAAAGCTGCAACAACACCGTTATTGGACCATATGATTTGGACAATAGATTGCAAATTCTTGGCCTTAGGGAAATCAAATAATGTACCATGGCCACCTGCTGCGAAAAAGATATCGTACTCTTTAGCGTCGATGTCTGAGGCCTTTTTGATTTGCTTCAAATTGATGTTGAATTCTGAGTTTTTGTTATTGAATATATTGGCAGTGTCTCCATCCAAAACGTCACCCTTGGTAGAAAGGTCATCTAAACCGTAAGTACCTGTTTCAGAAGCGAAATCCACATCGTATCCATGTGCTCTAAACACTTCGAATGGATGAATAGCCTCTGAAATGAACAATCCGGTTTTAGATCCATCTGGATAGAACTCATCGTGGAATGAGGTAACTGCAATTAAAGCTTTAGGCATGATTAATATGTATTTTTAATGGTACAATTGATTTTACAATTGGTTTTACAATTGATTTTACAATTGATTTTATAATTGATTACAAAATGTTAATTGAAGCCCCTTAAATACTCTCAGGTGATTACCACAGTTGCTTCATTTGGCTGAAAAATAAAAAAATTGCTTACTCAGAGAGAGTTGCTAGTAGACCTTAGTGCAACTAGGAGCAACCTCGGAGATCTTATGTGAACTCCGGGTAGTGCCCCCTACGTAACCAACAAAATGAATAGGATCGGGCTTGTGATTCGATTGGCTACTGGATCCAGTTGCTACCATTGCAAATTCGCAATCGGATTAAGTTAGCGGGTTAGTAGATCATGGTTAGATCCCAATGACAATAAATCAAAGCCAATTCGCCTATACATGCACTATAACCTCATGTAAATCCCTTAGCTTAACTTCACCTACAGCTTGCGCATTTAGAGAGGAAAGCCAACATAATTCGCGCATTATGGTTAAACTGCTCTCCACTCACGCACAAAGTTACCAAGTTTGTTGTGCTAGTAAGATGTTCACATTAGTCAGTTTTGAAATAGACCTACTAAAATAATAATCACTCGTAGCTTTTTATTATATATTTTAATATATATGACAGGAGGTAACTAATCACCCGACGACATAACGGCATAACTAGTCTATAAACATTCCAGAATCTAAATCATAGCGGGAATTACATATTTATATATTCTCCACTAATAGGTTTATTTAGCTGGTTCAACAGCCTTTGGTTCATCGGAGTAATGATGCTTGACCCATCTGAAACCTTGACCCAATTGGGCAATTTCATTGACAAAGTGACAGCCGAATAACAAGTAGTTCTTTGGAGTAACGGCCATGGAGTATCTCATGAAAACTAATGAGTATAAAATCAAGGATCCAGTCATTGGTCCACTGATCAAATCAGGGTCTTTCTTCAAATCTAAAACAGCAGCCACAGGGATACCGAAATTGGACACCGGACCCCAGAAATGGGTGGTGCACATGTATCTCAAGGACTGTTTGGAGAACAAAAAATCGGTGAACTTCTTAAACCCAGACATTGTATTGGTGATGTATTGATAGTCGAACAAGTTTTTTTTGAAGTTGGTTGGTGATCACGTGAACAATCCTCGATTTTTTGGCTGCCAAATTATCACCAACAAAAGTACGAATGTAGGAAGAAGGGGGAAGAATGATACTGCGTCTCTTCCATTACTACTGCTACTGATTTGATTGGTTGTGAGTCTTCTTTCTAAATTATTAGGGTCAAGTTTTCTACTTAGTTCAATGGGGTACAATTGGTGTACTTTGGTAACATCTGCACGGAATTCAGTACTGTTCTATACACGCCATTGATGGTGGCTACTAGTGGCATTTTTAGACACTGTTTTCCACAACACATACAGCGGTAAATATCATTACTACACTCCAATTTTGGTTGAATCATCTAATTTATATTGATTCGCTGTATCAAAAATTAATTAATCTATAAATCTCTCATATATAGTACAAGATCGTTAGCAAAAACCAGTAAGGTTTTGGAAGAGAGGTGTCCCAATTATCTGGAGTTTGAATTATTCATTTATGGGTTTTGTTGTTGTGGTTGTCCTTTTTGTTGGTTAGGTTTCCTACCGCGAGGTTGTTGGTGTTGTTGTTGGTGTTGTTGTTGCTGCTGTTGAGCTTGTTGTTGGTCACCAGGAGGTGGTGGCATTTGTTGCCCCAAAAACTGTTGGTTTGATGGTACAACAGATCCTCCTTGATATGGCATTGAGGTCATATTACCACCAAAATTGTTACCAGGTTGATTTGGATAAGGCGGCATTTCAAAGATATATGTGTTTGAAATTACTGGATTTTGTCCAAATGTTTGAGTATTTCCTCCTGGTTGCATCATCACTTGCAGTCCTAGAGATGATTGAGTAGTAGCTTCAGGACGTTGTTGATTGTTCTGGCCCCATGAGTTATCATATGAAGAATTCAAACCTCCCATAAACATATCTCCAACATTTGGTTGGGCAACATGTGTTGAACCTTGGTTAGATTGTTTAGAATTATCATGCTTACGAGACGTATCGTGTGGTTTTGGAGGACTACCACGACTTCTAGAGTCTCGATTTGGTTGAGTCCTATGCCCTTCCTCACTTGGCGAACTCAAGTAGTGAGGTAAGTTTTCTGGATTTGTTATCCAAAAGGGATCATTCAAATTAAATCCGTAAAGTTGAGTAAATTCAAGATTGTTCTCCAACTCCAATGAAGGATTGTCTTCACCTTGACTTTGACTTTGATTTTGGTTCTGGTTACCAGACATTGGAATAGGCATTGATTGAGTAAACTCATTGTCTTGATGAAATTCTGAAGAGAAATCATCATATTGATGATCATCATGCTTTCTTCTTTTACGGTCACTTGAATCGTCATTCGAATTTTGTCTTTCATAAATTTGTTTAATATGATTCAAGACTTTATTCATTAAGTAAGCAATGTTGGATGGCCATAATTTGGTAACAGAATTCAAAACTCCAGAGATCCTTCTATCGAAGTTGAGCAATGAGTTGAAGTTCAATTCCAACAATTTTAAGAATTCATTGTTGATAATAGTACTAGATTTATCCTTGTTAGCCACGAATTCATGCAATTTATAGTGCAAAAATGTGAACACAACAATGATACCTTGATAGATTGATGAGTTCAAGAATGGAAAATAAATTCTAAAGAGTTTACCAAATTTGATTGTAGCATTAGGATGCTTGTAAGTATGTTTTTCATCACCTTTCTCATCACGATTGGACTCATAATCGCCCTTTTGGTTTTCAGTTTTAGATGAGTCAATATCGAAATCTTCTTCTTCAAGAACTGGTTGGTTCAGCAAAACCACAGAAGATTTTTCTTTACCTTCTTTGTCACCTTCTCCACCTAAACCAGAGCGAGAATGGAAATATTTATCCATGAAATTGTTCAAGAAATTCTCAATGAAATAGTTTAACAACTCTAAGAATTTAAGAATGGAATTGATCAAATTCTTTATTATTAAATCATATTGATTAATCTTTTCAAATTTGTTGACGAAAGGTTCGAATAATTTGGCTTTGTTGATGTGTAAAACAATTAAGTCCATAAGAATGTTTGTTTTATCAATTCTCAAAACATCACCAGCACCAATTTCATCTTTAACCTCTTCAGCATCACTCAAGTATTCGTCACTGACAAACCATTCTAATAATTCGATTTCTTTTTCGAATCTTTTATTAAGTTCTAAAAGATCTTCGATGGTAAAATCTATCATAAAATTTTCAATCAACATAGAATTTGAAAGTCTTAAACATTCACTTAATCCAATCTTCAAAGATGCATGAGTTTTATTTTTATTCAAATTTATTAAGGATTGGTTACTAGTCAAAGGTGAACTCTTCAATACTATTGAGTTAACTTGGATTGATATTGGGTTGGGCCTGCCTAAGATAGAACATATTTGTCCAGTTAAACTTTTCAATGCAAAAAAGACCTTTAATCTAAAAATATCAACTTCTTCATCATCTTCATCATCATCTTCATCATTAGGTTTCTCTTCCTGCTTAGCTAATCCATCAATGAATTGGTTCTTAGAAGTAGAGTTAATTGACCTAAATTGTCCCATCACGTGTAAGCCTATGGAATAGGCAATACCACAGCAATGGAACATCATTGACCAACTTTCTTCATATCTTTGTTCTATAAAATACCATTCAGTACATAAAATGTATGCCTGAATAGTAATAATTGATTCATTAATCAAATTGTGTCTCAACTTTTCAAAGCTATGGAAAAGGACATTCTTGGAAAGATAATTTTTGAACTTATTAAGCGCATGAATAGCAGAACTTGGAATTAAATTAAGTTCAATAAATTCTGATGGGGTCAATTTTTGAAGAGAAAGAAGAAGAATCATGTAAAATAATAATAAATCATCATCATTCTCCCATTCCATATCTTTAATGTTTTGATAGTTATTCAAAAAATCCAATAACTTGGCTCTAGAGATAAATGTATCATAATAATGATTATTATCGAAAAATAACTCCACCAATTTTACCAAAACATTAAAGTTCAGCTTTTGTAAATCAAGATAAGTCTCTGAATCAGAGCTGATATCAGGATCATCAAATTTATGAAGTGCATATAACAATGGGGGAAGCTGTTTTTTAGCGAGGCTCTGTTCAACCAAGCTATTTGATTTACTATTGTTACCGTAAGAATCATCTAACTGAGATCTTTCGAAATCAAGAGTGAACTTCGAGTCAAATGAAGAAGAAGAATTGGCAATTAATGAATCTGAATAAGTATGATTGTCTCTATTATTATCCTTCTTGTTTTGTGGTTCCAGGAGTGCATGCTGTTGGTGATTGCTCACATCGGTTCCTGACTTTTGTTTCTTGAGTGACTCGATCATAAAACTGGATGATTGCGGTCCATAATATTTTTCACCTTCTTCGGTAGTTTCACCCGAAATTTCAATTCCTTTTGAAGGCTCAGCCTTTTGAATGGATTGTCCAATTTGATTATTGATTTTATATAATTCGGCTTGAAGTTTATTATTCGCTTCGAGTAATTGAAGATTTGCAGTCTTAAATAAATCAAGTTCTTGACGAAGATTTGATGATACAAGATCAGTCGATCTTGCAGCATTTAAATAATCATTAGGATTTGGTTGATGACTGTATTGGGATGTTAAATCAACATTTGGATGATCTGATTTTATTTCTCTTGAAGGTGCAATATCATGAAATTTAGGACCTTCATTCATGGATTCTTCAATATCATCTTCATTAATTTGAATGTTTCTAAAAGTTGATGGAAATTGACAAGGTATTGATCTTTTAGTACATTGATTACATGGTTTTAACTTATTACACTTTATCTTTTTTCTCCGACATGAAACACATGATATAGGGAAGCTTTCATTAGTACTGGAAATAGATTTTTTCTTGCGTTTACTCTTATCGGACATAATATCATTCTCCAATTTGATATTGGACAGATGAGAATTCATGATAGTCGACAAGTGATATGATTGAATTTATAGATATAATGTGGAATCTTGAAAGGGCAATGTACACCAGGTTAATGGTGTAGTTGTTGAACAATTAAGTTTTTATATTTAACTTTGGTAATGTGGTTGGTGAATTGATGAAATATCCAAATACGTTTAAAAATTAATGACTGCGAATTTGGTTTCGAGTGATGGATAAAATGAAGGAATAAATGATTGTGTAGGTGTCAATTGATAAGGAATAGTGGTTTAGATCTGAATTCACGATGTGATGGTTGGGATTCAATCTATGTTTTATACTGTAGACCAGTTATGAAGTGTGCATAAAGCCCTGCGGTGGAATATTGTATATATATATATGTGGTATTCTGCCTGATCAGCAGAAAATAACGACAATACGTAAAATCACAGCCAACTGCAGATGATTGTCACACAGCAATAAAAACCCAGACACGCAGATTATAAGCAATGGCTCGAAAAATTTGGAACAATCACTTAATTTAGGATGTTTCAGCCGTTTAAGATTAATAAAAAAAGAAGATTCTCGAACGGGTGAATGTAATTGCTTGCTGACTGATGATGGTTATGTCAATCAAGGCAAATGAGGAAAGATGTTAAAGGGGTGATTGGTTTTTAGTCAATGGACTGATAGTGAAGAAAAAATAGGTTAATAAATAAACAGTGTATTATAGTCGAGGGGAAGAAACCGACGACTCAGGGACCCTTATATATCAGTCGAATACGTGGAAATTAGTGATGGACGGACTTCCTTGTTGTGAAAAATCAGTGCAGTTTGGTGGTGGGAACGAAATCCGTTCTGAGTCCGGACCAATGAATTTTATCAAAGACAGATGGGGAACGAAATCCGAGGCAATATATAACGGACTTGATAGACTTTCAATGGACTTCGATATGAATCAATAAAAGCAACTCTTTTGTCACTATAGTGACTTTAGAGAATGGTGTCTACGATTGCATGGTGTTTATAAATCAAAGAAAAAAAATTTATTAACAGAACGGAAGTCCGAGATTGAAATGTGGGTACCCCCACCAGTAGCACAAGAAGCTATTGGCGAAATCTTTAATAAGAGGCTGAGACCAAATTGATTGGATAATACTTTAGTTATTTTACTTATCCACTCGAAGGAAATGAATCACACTATTTTCAACTTGAAAGCATAAAATATATGTAAGACCAATCAACTTCGCAACCTTAATTGGGAAGAACCACTTACCCCATTAAGGGGTAGGGGATCGTGTGCAATTCTCATATGTTCCTGAATTACATACATCTAACTTGAGCCCGGTAACCCATCATTTTGCGCCCCGATTCTTTTTTTGCAAGCTTCGCCATCTTTCATTTTTGGTACGTTGTTGTTTGTTGTTTGTTGGAAAGGCCCTTTAGTTCTGAAGCAAAAAAAAAAAAAAAAAAAGACGTTGGCTAACTTAGAGATCCGCTTTTGACGGATTAATGGTTAGTAGAAATGAGGATTTTTAATTGTGGTCCGCATATGATGACTAGTTCTTTTTATAGACATATTTTCAATTGATGACCTTTTTAATCATCCCCCACTCTCTCTGGCACTGCAATCTCGGTGATTTCGGACGTTTCGGATAATATGTACAGGTTTCTCCTACCAGTCTTTCAAAATAGGTCTGCTTGTGGCTTTTTTTTTTGTAAAAGAATTAATAAAATTGTTTTGTACCTTAGTCAAAACAATTTAAATGACGTGGACACAATATAGAATATGTTTTGTTAATCTTTGCTCTTGATTTAGCGCGCAAAATTCATCTAGCGTCAACCCTGACCACTTGCATTTGCAGCTTTTTATAGATTTGTGTACAGTAATTACATCATAGGTCGCATGTGGATTGAAATCGATGAAACACTACCTTGACTATAGAACACTTTTTTCTTTAGTATACTTCTTTTTGGTCCATACATCGAAGTCGTGTTTACGTTCATTTCCCTTATCACTCTCTTATCACCTTTACACCCCCAGCCTCTACTTTTCTAACTCTACTCCTATTTACTCCACTTCACATCAAACTCTATAATATTATGTATAATTTTATATATACCTTTTCTTAATTGTATGTATTATGTATAATACTAGATCACACACAACAATTTTTCTTATGTTTTATGCTTATTTTACGCGTGTTATTACGTTGACTACTTTTACTCGATTGCTCCTCCTGCGTTCTTTCCTTCGTTTCTCAAAGGGTGTATCTGGGAGTCACTACCCAATTTGTCAATTTATGAGTGAAAGGTGGAGGATTGGAGTCGCAAACTTCCAAAAATGGTTACTAACAGCAAAAAATGTTTGAGGCATTAACTATTGAGACTCCACCATGAAACAACCTCTTTACTATAAAAGTACACAAGTTTATTCATATATGCACGATGATCATCATTTTTTTTTTTGGTTGGAAATATAATACTTACACTGGTGGCGCATTTATTATTAACCTTTATTCCGATTATTACATTAAAGGTTCGGCTTTATAGACTGGGTATAGTAAGGCCAAGCGTAGATAATTGGAACTGGGGCAGCAATAATAGTATGTATTAGTCAAACGTAGATGACGAGGCTTAAGGATCTTCGTTCCTCTTTTCGCCAATCACAACTCTTCTATAAGTTCACTTAAAAGTATATTGATTGATTCATACTATAATAGTACTGAGCTGACTGTATGGAATAGGAGACGTGGTGGGTGTGTAAAAGCAAGAAAAAAAAAGAACCCTGTATAGCCTGTAGCAAGGTGAATGCGCTGTTCCTAGGTTGTATACAGATGACCCCTTACCTAACACTGAAAACAAGAAGTGTCACAAGTGAAATTGGGTTAAGCCGCGGGGGTGCACTCTCTTTTAAAAATAATAGAGAAGGACCAAAAAAAATTACATAACGAATTGAACAAAAATATTTTTTAACATGTTGACGTCTGGTTACATTGCCTAGCATAACATTGTCACTATTGATGAAACTTGTGGATGGCGATCAAGGTCACGTGACAGAACCCCGATTTTGATTCAAGTTACCTCATCTCACACACACACAATCTGTTCCTCACATCTCTGTGATTAGCAACGTGATATCTTATTCTAGTATATCATGGACTTTGTTAATGCTCCCCCACTTCCCAGGAAGAAGGGAGGATCTAAGCAATCATACACGGAAGTCAATGAGGGGTTTTTAGGATTACCAACTCACCTTCCAAACGCATCTTCTGAATCTCATCAGTCACCACCAGCATCTACATCATCAGTGGCATCACAAGGATCAGCTGTAACAGAGCCACCAGCACAAGAAGGAGATGACTTCGATGACGAAGAGTCTGCAAGGAAAATCGGAGTCAATGATGAGCCCGTGTTCATCCAAGGAACGAACATCACATTACAAACAGAAGAAGATATCCAAAAATGGATAGAAGAAAGAAAGAAGAATTGGCCTACTAGAAAGAATGTGGAAGCGAGAACTCTAGCAAAAGAGGCCACGATTCCAGCGAAGCGAGAAAACGAAGATTCCGAGCCCAATAAAAAGAAACCTAAGAACGTGTGTAGATTCTTTCAACAGTATAAGCATTGTAAGTTCGGAAACAAATGCAAAAATATTCATGAGGGTTCTGCACAGCCAGTGAATGAACACGAGGCAACACATTATAGAAAGCAAATTAACGGAATTCCAGTGTCAATCCCGAAACTTTATTCCAAAAGAGCACCAGATAACTTGTTCAAGAGTTTGGTCCAAAAAGAACAGTACGAGCATGAGAATAGAGTGATTTTGGAATTTGTGGAATATTTAGACAAGCAGGGCTTGATAAATCATGACGTAATGAAAAAGAAAGAATAAGCGATCAACAGAAGGGAAGCGCTCGGGCCAACCCAGATCATTTCAATATGTCACTGGGTGGACATTAACAGATCTTACTTAAATTTGCTTATTTTTTGGCCTAGCCAAGAACAAATAGCAACAACACGTTAGATCCTCTATTTTTTTAGAAATTAGAAACACACATACACACACATATATCACATAGTTAACTTTGGCCCACAGGTATACACGTCACATTCTGTCATTTTCCATAATAAATATTGGTGACTTATTTTGCACTCACAATTAAGGAACAACTGCTGTCACCTCATCTGCATAATCTACATAAACCAAACGGTTTCTGCAAGATTACCCATAAAAGAAATTAATTAAGTATAGGAAATTGGAATAGATAACCCGGAGAAAAGTAATTGGTCCTATTACTAATTGAAGTAATTGGTCCAGGAATTTTGTCGGCGAAGCAATCTCCAACCTAGACATATATTTCATAGCACGAATATATACATAAGTGTAACCCTAAAGCCACACTTCAATTTAATTCTCACCTACTATATATTGTATATCTTATAATTTATAATTTATCATAGTCTATTTTTTGTTTCTTTCTCCAACTCATAATATTACATATCTTCATTGGACCAGATGTTAAACTCGATCCTTTTCTATTTTTGTTGCGATAGATTATAGTGTAATTATGGTGCTTCCTGGTGACACCTCATATGAACGGATTTTTAAAGCAAACTTTGATTCTCTTTTTTTTTTTTTGGTGCTCATTTCCTTCTAGTACAAATCTCCATCATACTTCTTGGTGGCATCCAACATAATAGTACACTGCTTGGCAATTTCACCCAATTTCCCTATAACCTTGGTATTTCCATCATAAAATCCATAGATAGAGTACTTGATTCCAACATCTTCACAGAAATCAATAACGTATGGTTGGACTCTTCTAAATTGATGCCTAGGCAATCTTGGGAACAAATGGTGAATGGCTTGGAATTGTAAACCTCCATGGAAAAAATCAAACCATTCTGGACAATCAACATCCATGGTGGTTCTAATTTGTCTGGATGGGAAAGATTCACTTACACCTAAATCAGAAGTAGACATGGCAAAGTGTGATAATGTGATTTGCACATGTACCAACATGGTGGTGACATGACTGACAAGCACATAATTAAATCTGTTCCAGCCACCTTCAACAGATCTGTAGACTACCAAGTAAAAGAACCAAAAGAAGAAGAAACTTAATCCTGCAAGTTCAAAGTATCTGAACCAAGCAGCCTTTCCGTGTCTTGGACCATCACCTCTTAATAAATGGGTCCAAGAAAGAACGTATAAGTTGAATCTTCCAAAGCACAAAATTGGATAGTACAAGAAGTTTTGGATTGGAATAGTCACTTTAGCAACAGCATCGAATAACAATGTTCTCTCGTAATATGTGGAGTACACATTATCGAATAATTTAGTACTAACAGCAAAAAATGGTAAATGTTGAATATCAGGATCGTGAACTGGATCGTTAGTGATTAAATGGTGCACATTATGATTTCTCTTCCACCATCCCAAACTCAAGCCTCCAAACCAGTCAGCAATGATCATTCCAAAAATATTGTCGAATTGATAGTTGTGAGTAATGGAAACATGTCCAGCATCATGGGCAATAAATGTCATTTGATGCCAAGCAGCACCCATGAACACAGCACTTAAGAAGTAGTAGCCCAACTTCAAGAATGAAAACGAGTAAAGAAACAATGATGAAATTTTGATGAGCTCTCTGACATAGTCCCAATAGTTACATTGGTAGAATCCTAATTCGGTGACTTTCTTGTGAAGTTCATGGTACTTTTCTCTTAAGCCTTCTTGGGTATCATAGTCCAAAGAAGGAACAGATTCAATATCTTCATGAGCCAATTTGTTGTCATAGTCCTTCATTAAACCTTTAGGATCACGGATCACGGACCCCTTTTCCTTAACTGGTAACACGGTGTGGATATTAGTCTCGTTCAATAATTGGTTTTGAGGAACAGTTGGATATACCTCCACTTTAGGGTATCCGATACCTTTATATTCGGTTTCAGACTCGTTGATAGAGTCATCAGAAGACTTGGCCACCTCTTCACTGGTAGTAATGATATCATCAAAGCCATCATCATCACCACTTTTGGCCTTATGGGAGATCTCTTCTTCTCTCTTGGTATATAAAGCTCCTTGAATAGGAGGAAGAAGATTATCCCAATGGTAATCGATAACACCCACAAGCCACCGGGTAAACTCTGCCTGGGTCTCCAAACTATGATAAGCGTCCATTTCGTCGGTGGCATCTCTTCCCACCATATGGTACACCGCCTTCTCACCACCAGGATGCTTTGATAGCCAAGAAGTGAGATTCAAAACATTATTCTTATATATGACAATAGCCTTTCCGTCGGCTATCAAGTTGATAACCTGATTCCTGGAAAGGACCTTGGGGGTCTTGGTTGAGGTACCCATAGCGAAAGACAGTTCAACGTGTCAAACCTATTACAATTGATATATTATGAAGTGTAATGCGCACTAAACAGGAAATAGATCAGATCTGGAAGAAAGGGGCTGTGAGGGGACAAGTGTTGAAAATGAGGTGAAAAATAAGGTGATATGTGACTAGATAAGGTAATTATAGAGTGCGGAAACTAATAGTAATATTTTAGTATTGAAATTATATTTCATTATACTACTTTTAGTGGTATATTAATTGTGGCTAATATAGTGTAAAGTACCAACCGTGTACTTAAAAGTGATCTATTTACGTGTCGACCAGAACTAAAGATAGCCCCATGACCACCACTACGTTTTACTATATATATATTCGATCTTACATGTTTTATTAGGTGTGATTATTCGTAAACAACATGAATATTTGGGAAGTGGCCTGATGTACTGAGTCAGCACTTACTAATAAGACCCTTAAATTTTGCAACAATCAACAACCGTTGGTAATCTAACGTGACTGACAATTGATTGTATTTCCTATGTGGAGCATCAGAATCGATTCTGACTAAATTGTTGTATCGTTCACTTCATAGCTAGCTGGTTTCATCAACTTGGAGCAGGAGTCTTACTGTCAGTATTCTTGTTCTTTCATTAATTAGGACCCACCAAAATTAGTGTGTAGTTTTGATTAATATTCCATATAAAAGGTTATGTAAAAATCATTATTATTTATTAATAAACAACGAAGATGGGAAGATCCAGAAATCTGATTTAAACAGTAGTGGAATAATAGGGATGAACTTCAAGGGTGAACTTTTGGTGCTCACTTTCTCTCGTATTTGCGCTTGTAGCTTCATTTTGTGGGGAGTGCGATTTTGCAACCAGACGAGACTAGATACTTCAGTCAATTTTTCACAACTAGATCACTCCTCTTTGCTAGAGCTGGAAGCAATGGTTGAAGTAATGCCGATTGTGTAATTATTCAGCATTATCTATATATTGTAGATACGTTGTGAGTGTTTGGGATTTGAGTGCTTGGGATCAAATCCTTTCCATGTTAAGTGCGTTTTCGAATTGTGGTTACCAAATACGAATATACAATTAATATATAATTAGCTTTATATTCAACTTGTATAACATATAAAAAGGCCTTTGGTGGCTTTATATAGAACACACCAAGAACCTGAGTGTATGGAATTATCTCACACAGGGATTTGATCAGTTGATAACTTTGTCAGATTACCCGACTATGCACATCCAACCGGAATGTGGTGTTTAGTCACGATATTTATCAGGAGGATAGCTTATAATTGATAGTAGTCCAAGAACACATAAGGACTTTTAACAGTTCGTTATAGAATTATGTCTAGTTATAGCGGGCGAGAAATCTGGGTAATAGTTTTCATCTCGTAAGATTCTCTCGCTGTTTGTATTGTCATGCGGTTCGGTTCCATTCTCCTTAGGTTACCAAAAACCTCCCATCTAAACTTACTATTCAGGTTCACAATAGATCTGAAAGACATTTACCACATTGACGGAAGCATGTGGATGTCTATAAAAATTCATAGCTCCTATTTTTTATAAAATGCATTTAAATTAATGAATATTAATATAATAATATTATTATTATTATTATATCGTATGTTACATAGTTAAAACGAGAACTTAGTATCTACATTTTAATAGATGAAAGGTTTGGATTAGTTTATATACGGCTGGTCATCTTTATTTTATATTTTTCTGACTTTTATTATATTAATTTTATTACGAAAGGATCGACTTCAACAGGTCTTTGTACAGCGAGATAGGAAGTCTCGACCATCTATTCATGAGTGAAACTAATGTTCAAGATTTCGTAGGCGACTGGTAAAATGATAGGAACAAAGAAGTTGTCGTTCAAGTCAGAGGTACCTTCCAAAAGACCAGAGATCAATACGGCAACCAATAAGTTTTCCCATTTCTTATCGACTGAAACATAGATCAGTGGATATTGAGAAGCCAAGTAGTAATCAATAGCAGCCAAACCTCCGAAGGTAACGAAAATAAAGGTTACGGTACCTTGGATAGACTTGTCACTTCCAGTCCATTTCCATGAACCGTATCTCTTACCAACAATAGAAGCAAAGGAGTCACCAACACCCAATGCAATGATACCCATGTATCTGATTAAAGTGACTTGACCAGAAACATAGTCGTAGACAATTGGAATAGAAATACCAACCAATAAGTAAATGTATGACAAGTTCAATGGACCCTTCAAGTCTTTAAAGTCTTGGAATTTGATGAGTCTATTGAAGAGGAATTCACCAATGAAGGTAATTTGGTTGAATCTAATAAGTTCCACCATGATGAACAAAATAATTCCACCCAATAAACTGATCAAAGTGAATTCGATCTTGTCCACAAGAATAGTTGGAGACATAAGTAAGAGTCCAACAATAAGGAAGTGCCATATCTTTCTTCTGGCATTAAGAGTTAATCTATCAACATTGTAGAAAACGAGTGGAATAACAACAGCCAAAACACCGATCCAGATTTGCAATAACTTGAGGTTTTCAGCATCATCAAAGATGTATTGGTATAACCAAACAATGGAGTTTTCAGTGTTCAAAGCAGCAGTCAATTGGTAATTGGTCAATAAGTAGAAAATACCACCGAAGAGACCCATAGAGACAATTCCTGGCAATACATTGAAAAATGGGTAGATCAAGAAGGTGGAACAAAGTAAACTGATAGTCAATTTTTGGAGAATAACGAGAGGAACAAATTGGCCCACCATTTCGTTATTGAACAACAAGTTAGTCAAAATTAAAGAAATGATTTGAATTTCAGATTTTCTGAAAGTCTTGTTGTAGTCTGAGTCATGTTTCAATTGGTCTTGCTTTCCAGCAACAGAACTTTCAATATTACCATCATTGACGTAGTTGAGAGCGAAGGAGATAAAACCATGGACAATACTGATTTGGACAAAACTAAAGGTGGTGAATTCCTTGTTTTCGTTGTACATTTCGTAGAACACAGTACTAGAGAACAATCTGAATAATGGGTTTAATCTGTCGACAATGTAGTAGTTCAAACTGAGGTTGACCAAGAAAAATGAAGGGTCATAGTGGACAACACCAACAAACAATGGAAGTAAAATACTGTAGAAGTAACCAAAATCTGGTAACTTTTTACGGTCTTCTGGAGAGGCTCTGATGTAACTGAATCCAACACCAATAACAACACCCACAGCGTTGAATCCAATCACTGGAAGCAAATCTTGCAAGTTGGCAAAGTTCTTGTAACTAAGGTAAGTAAGTTGTATGATGTAACCAAACACAAGGAGTTGAACGAAGTATAAAGTGTTCAAGTTGTCATTCAAGAAATCTTGGACCAGGTAAAGAACCTTAACAGGCAAAATGGCGTTTTTATATTCTTCATCATCGGCAGCTCTGGCTTCAGCATCTGAATCTGGGGAAGGTATTGGTTCAGCAACAGGTTCTGGTTGCTTTTCAGCTTCTTCAATCGAGACCTTGTCTCTAAAGACACGAGCAGTAGATCTACTTGTATCCTCGGCTGGTGCTGTTCTAGCAGATTTTCTAGCCATGATGGAGTATGGTGGATATTTGGAGAGAATTTTCAAGGTCTTATCATCACCTATACGGCGTTCTACTATCTTGCACTTATTCCATCACATGATCAATCACGTGAGCCACATCGAAGATTTTGTCTACCCAAAGTTCTGGTTACTTCCAAAAAAACGCGTCTCGTCTCTTTTGTAACAGATCTCATATTTTATACCTTACAACTCTTTACTACAACCATGTACATCAAGAGGATCATTATACAGGGGTTCAAGACGTACAAGAACACGACCGTCATTGACCTCATATCGCCTCAGCACAATGTTGTTGTGGGAAGAAACGGATCGGGTAAGTCCAACTTTTTTGCTGCCATTCGGTTCGTCTTATCTGACGCATATACTCATATGACTAGAGAAGAAAGACAAGGATTGATCCATGAAGGTTCTGGTACTGTTATGTCAGCATATGTTGAGATTGTGTTTGATAACACCGATGGTAGATTTCCTATAAGCAAAGATGAGATATCTATTAGAAGAACCATTGGGTTAAAGAAAGATGATTATTCATTAGATGGTAGATCAGCTACGCGTTCTGATATTATGAACTTGTTAGAAAGTGCTGGATTTTCCAGATCAAATCCATATTATATTGTTCCACAAGGTCGAATCACCAGTTTAACCAATTCCAAAGATACTGAAAGACTTACTTTATTAAAAGAAGTTAGTGGAGCTACTGTATTTGAAAATAAATTAAAAGAATCTATGAAAGAAATGAGTAATTCCAATTATAAAAAGCAAAGAATTGACGAGACTTTGGCGTCAATTGATGAAAGATTGAGTGACTTACAAATCGAATCTGCCGATCTCAAAGAATTCCAATCTTTAGAAAAGAATAAGAAAGTGTTAGAATATAACTTATTCGATAGAGAATTCAATAATGTCCAAGAACTAAGAGAAGATATCGAGGTTAAATACGCCCAATTAATGGAAGAATCACAGGATGACTTGAAAGAATTGGATAACAGAGAAAAATTATGTCAAGATCTTCTGGATACCATCTCCAATTTAAAGATCTCTCTTAAGGTCTCTAAATTAGAAAAAGAGCAAACTGATTTGGACTATAACCAATTATTACAACTTATAGCTGACAAGGAGATCATCTTGAATGAATTGAAATCTAATTTGGAATCCTCCAAAGAAAAATATAACGATGCTCAAAAGATGATTGACCAATACGATTCCTTAATCAAGCAACACGAATCATACATTGCCAAGTATAAGCCAGATTTTATCGAATTACAAAACCAAGAATCAAAGCTTAAAGAAAAGCTTGCTGATTTGGTAACTAAACAAAGATCATTATATTCTAAACAAAACAGATTCCTGAAATTCAACAGTAAAAAAGACAGAGATACTTGGCTTAATAAAGAAATATCTGATCTCAAGAAAAAAATTCAATCAAAAGAATATGAAGTCAATCAAATAACACTGGATCTCAGAGGCCATGAAACCACTATTACTAATATTGATGAAGAAATCACTAAATTGGATGAAGACATCAATAACGAATCTCATCGTAAATCAATTGCTCAATTAAGAACATCAATTGCTGAAATGAAATCCAAAATTAATGAATTAAATGATCAAAGAAAGAGTTTATGGCGTGACGAAATAAGGTTAAAGGGTACCTATGATTCTGTTAATAATGATTTGAATAATGCCACCAATTTGGTTAATCAAACCATGGATAGAGCTCAAGCACAAGGTTTAAATGCGGTTAAAGCAATTACTGTAAAATTAAACTTGACTGAAAACGTATATGGACCTTTGGCAGATTTATTCAGTATCAATGACAAGTATAAAACAGCTGCTGAAGTCATTGCTGGTAACTCTTTATTCCATATTGTCGTGGATACTGATAGTACAGCTTCATTAATTATGGATGAATTAGTGAGAACTAAAGGTGGTAGAGCTACTTTTATTCCACTCAACAGATTACAAGTGATGCCAGTAGAGTATCCTGATAGTAATGAACATCAGGTTATTCCTTTAATCAGAAAATTGAAATTTGATGATGCTAAAGTTGGTAAGGCTATCAAACAGGTATTTGGTAAGACTATTGTGTGTCATGACTTACAAAGTGGTTCAGAATTAGCCAAAGCTTATAAATTATCTGCCATTACTTTAGATGGTGATAGAGCTGATACTAGAGGTGTTATGACCGGTGGTTTCAGAGACTACAAGAAATCTAGAATAGATGCCTTGAAGAGTCAAACCAAGAAGAAGAAGGATTTACAAAAACTTGAAAATGAATTAAGAAAATGTACTGATGACATTTCCAGTGTGAATCAACAAATCACCACTTTGAATAGTGAATTACAATTAAGTGTTCGTGATTTAGATAAACTAGAACTTTCTCAAGAACCTAACAAGATCAAATTGTCACAATTGACTAATAAGAGGTTTAATTTACAACAAGAATCTACAACTTTGAAGCTCAATTTAGAATCCTTGAAGGTTTCACAAAATAGTTTGTCTTTAAATTTGAAACAACATGAAGTAGAATTAAATTCTCAATTTGCGCAATCATTGACTGAAGATGAACTTGCCAAATTAGAGGAACTTAATTTAGAGATTGGCAAATATGAGAATGAATTGGATAATCTTATGAATGAGATGTCGGATATTGAAGGGAAATTATCATCCTATGAATCTGAATTAAACAGCAATTACAAACCTCACTTGCAAAAATTGCTTTCTGAAAAGAATTTCTACCAACCATCTCAGTACCTTGATATTGAAGATTTGGAGAAAGAATTGGAATCTCTCAATATTCAATTGGACACTGCTCAATCGAGAAACCAGAGCGCAAATGATGAATATAATAAGATTGAAGAAGAAATTAATAAGAGTGAATCTACATTGCAAAGAGCCAATGATCAACAAATTCATATTTTGAAGAAATTGGAGAAATTCTCTAAGTCCTCTGAAAAGACATTGAACAAGAAGGCAATTCTTACCAATAGAAGTGACGAACTTCAAAAGAAAATTAGAGACTTGGGTGCATTGCCTGAAGAAGCTTTCCTACAATCCAACTATACTCAATATGACTCTGATCAATTATTAGAACAATTGAACAAGGTTAATGAAAAGCTTACTAAATATTCTCACATCAATAAGAAAGCTATGGAACAATTTAGTACTTTTACCAAACAAAGAAATGAATTGGTTGCAAGAAGAGAAGAATTGGAACAATCTCATGAATCTATTGAAAGTTTGATTAAGAATTTGAAGTTGCAAAAAAATGAAGCGATCAGAAAAAGTTTCAAACAAGTTGCGAAAAGTTTCCATGAAATTTTCGAAAGTTTGGTACCTTTGGGAGTTGGTAATTTAATTATGCAAAAGAATAATGATAAAAATACTCAAGCACCAGTTGAAGAAAATGATTCAGAAGAAGAAGAGGAAGGTGAAGATGATATTGACAATTATGTTGGAGTTGGAATTTCTGTTTCCTTTAATTCCAAACATGATGAACAACAAAGAATTGAACAATTATCAGGAGGACAAAAATCATTATGCGCCATTGCACTTATCTTAGCTATTCAAAAAAGTGATCCTGCACCATTCTACTTATTTGATGAAATTGATGCTAATTTGGATACTCAGTATAGAACAGCCGTTGTAGCAATGATCAATTCATTGTCACACAAAGCGCAGTTTATCTGTACAACATTTAGACCCGAGATGTTGAGAGTGGCTGATAAATTTTATGGGGTTATGTTCAATAATAAGGTCAGTACAGTTACAGAAATTAATAGGGAAGAGGCAATGAGTTTCGTTGAAGGTCAGCAACAGAGGTAAATATAGTAGTTAATATTAAAAGGATAATAGTATAATAGTATAATTTGGTAAGAGAAGTAGTAATAGGAGTAAATATGCGTGATAAAATAATAATCAACAGAATAATAACTTGAGTGATTCGATGATGAGCCATCATAAGCCTCCATCTAATAATAGATAGTATTTGACACGAGCACATCGCGCACATAGGCTGTATCAAAGAATCTTTCGGCTCTCCGTCAAGTCAACAGACTATAAGTTGTTCAGAGAAGGTCGGTTAGACACCAAGCCGGTAGTGACTGGAGGATGGTCACGTTTTACGTCTAAGGTATAATACAAACTGGAAACAAGAATAGAACCTTACCGGTTGCTGGTACCTGATTGGGAGCACTGCCCCGAACCATTTCATATCGTCGACTACTCATAGTCAGTTAGCTGTTTGTTATTGTTTTTGTGAAACGGTTTCGTCCACGTGAACTTCCCCAGTACTTGCACAAACCGAACACATAGTAACATCAAAGGGCAAATGGTGAGGGGATTTTAATAGATTATATCATTGGAAAACCGCAAAAAAAAATCTGCTGATCACTTTGTTTCATATCTTTCTCTCCTCTTCTATTACGTAGTTCCAACACCCCCTTCAAAGTCCAATCTAATTGGCTGTAGCGGTCATGCTTTCGGTTTGGTTCAGTGCTTCGGTATGGTTCAGTGCCTCGGTGAGCACACACTGTAGATGGCTGCCTTTATTATTAGTGCGGCAGATTATTTCAAGTAATCTCGATTTCATTTTTCGGGCTGTAATTAGCCTAAAAGTTAAGGTGTCATATAAATAAACCGATTTCTCGCAATTATCGATTTTTGTAACTTTAATTGAGAATGGTATGTACACAAGGAGATGGAATTGAAACAGATGGTTGCTGAAGCTAGGAGCCCCAAGATGGTGAATTAATAGTGGGTGGCTGTAACGAATCAATGAACCAGGGTCCATGAATCATCTAATCCAGTGTCCTCGAAACATTGTTTACCTCGTTTAATTTAAAATCCCTTGACCACGATGATGATAATAAAGTAGTGGTAGATTTCCAAGCAATAATAACATACGATAAGAACCAAGGATACCAATGGCTAGCAATGGACACAGCTAGACCAGTCAACATCATGACCATGGGGCCATGACCGCTTCCATCGTTGGCCCGCGAGTCTGAGTCTGAGTCCTCGTTTCATATTTGTCTCATCCTCATAAACAACTTTTACTAACATCGTCAGTCTTACTATCAACAAGGTCCTCCTCCTCCACAACAAGGTGGTTACTATCAACAAGGTCCACCACAAGGTGGTTACTACCAACAACAACCACAACCAATGTACGTCCAACAACAACCTCAAAAGAGCGGTGGTGGATGTTGTTCTACCTTCTGCGGTTGTTGTGCTGCCCTTATCTGTTGTTGTTGTGCCGAAGACTGTCTTGAAATGTTGTGTGCTTAGACACACCAAGAAGACAGCATGATATTCCAGTGACTGGTCACTTTCGCGAGGAATGTGTTAATATTAATAGAGAAAGATGTTTAACTAGTTAGAGTCTTGAATAGATGTTAACCTAATGTTCAGAGAAACCCCACGAAACGAGTCAATGTTTATGTAAGTATCAATTGAGGTGTAAGAGAATACGGAAACACTGTAGAATTTGCCTTATGACTTTCCTAATGAGAGGGTGTATTATATCAAGCTTTACCGCACCAATTTCCTACCAATAGGTTGCAAATGAAATATACAACCAAATACACTAAGCACAGAAAACATAATACATTCATCAAAATTAGTATATACACTTGACAGATCAGTGGGCAGTGAAACCACCAGAAGCGTAAATGGTTTGACCAGTGATCCAAGTACCTTCAGAGACCAAGAAACGAACAATTGGAACAATGTCTTCGATCTTAGTCAATCTACCATCAAGACCAACTGTCTTATAGAATTTGATATCATCATCAGTTTCTTGTCCATATAAGAAAGGAGTATCCATTGGACCTGGGGCAACAGAATTGACAGAGATTCTCTTTTCAATCAATTCCTTGGAAGCAGCCTTGGTATAGTATTCGACACCAGCCTTAGTACCTTGGTAACTACCATAGAATGGAGTGTAAGCGGCTAATAAGGAGGTAACTAAGGAGACAATTCTACCACCCTTGTTCAAGTTCAAACCAGCTTCCTTGATGAAAAAGAAAGCAATCTTGTTATTGATCTTATCCATTTCATCAAACTCAGCTTCACTGACATTACCAATTGGTTTCTTCAAGACCTTACCAACATTGTTGATTGCAATATCAATACCAGATGGGTATGCCTTTTTAGCAGCAGCAAATAATTGAGTTAAATCATCAGCTTTAGCAAGTTCACCTTGGTAAAGTTCAACTTTAATGTTTGGGAATTCAGATTGAAGCTTACTTTGGAACTTTTCAGCATCACCCTTACCAGTGTGATAGTGAAGGAATAAATTGACACCAAATTTAGCTAATTCTTGAGCAGTAGCAGCACCTAAGTTTTTGGTACCACCCGTGATAAGAGCAGTTTGGCCTTTAACTTCGTGTTGTTTAGCTAAGAAAGACATTTTTGATTATATTTAATGATATTGATTAATTGATAATTAATAATTGATACTGGAATTATCGATTTAAGGGTAATTGGGACCCTTTATATAATTTTTCAAATGCCACAATTGAATTTGAAATCGGAACATGGGGTCGGATCCTAGAAATAAGGCTTATTAAAGCCTCATCTATATGACCCCTCAGGCGCGAAGAGGCAACAAAGAAAGCAACTACAACCCCATCGGAACAATCCAATAAAGAATTGAGTGACAGAAGAGGAACTTTAAGTCCCGAAAGCGGGAAAATTAGTCCGCTAATTAGCTCAATGGTAACTATACTTGATCTAGTTTCTACGAATGCTAACTTCCTATACTCATGGATTTCGTTACTGTGGTTGTTCTTATGATAGCTTACCGTTAGATGTACTAATGACGTGGGGTTGATAGGAAACCGTAAATTCCTACTTAGGCGAACCTAGAAATTGGAGTGCATCCTACTTTAGCTGCGGAACCTTTGCATATTTTGTGTGAGACATCGGAACTTAAGCATCGGAGCTATTGTATGGTATCGGATGTTATAACAAGTTGAGTTGTTATCGGATCAAAAAAAATAGGAGGTCAGTTTAGCAAAGTTAGCCCAACTAGTTAACTTATTCCATTGTCTTCGTGGGTTTGTTTTCTTAATTGCTTGTCCTAGCTTTCTATTTTGCTGGAATGATTTACACTAATTTGCAGCTTCTTTTTCCAATGACAATTGAGGAAGCTGATTTGATTTGGTGGCTGCAGTTCAATTAATGAAAGAAGCAATGAGTTCATTCTCTGAATTTTCCAATAAGATTCTAATTCGCTATTTTACATTTCATTTTAATTAATTTTTTCTTTCATTATTATTTGACTTGTCATATTTGAATCTATATATCACCGAGGGCCTTATATCCCAGCAGTTTACCGAACTAAACTAATAACATAACCAATTGAATGGTTAAAGAATAATGGAATGATTTTGTTATGGATATAAGAGATTTTCCCTGGTCCATCACATAGTAATTATTCCTATTTTATATATAATCAAGGTCCTGGACACTCTAAAAGCACTATTTTATATGTGGGGCTAATAATAATATCATTAAAGGAACTGAATTATATTAATTGAATTGAATGTAGTTTTATTGGGCAAAAAATTTGGATACGGGAAATTGTATGTGGAAAGGGTATGATTGAAAAATGAAAAATACAGTTTTCAAATGGCAAGATTGTCGGTTTCATATCAGAATCGATTACCTTCAAATTGACATCAAAAAAACTTCTTTGTGGTTCCTATAAGTATTTGGAAGGATAGTATTATGATATTCCAGTTTCCATGTTTCGTCAACCCCCATAACCATACTTTTTACTCGTTTAAATTGGATTCATGACGCTGTCACACCACCTGCTGCAGCACCACAGCATGCTACCAATAGTAATGTACCAAAGATACTCTTGTCTCCATATGGAGTTGGTCCCAGGCAGCATCCGAAACAATGTCCACAATCACTACAACAGTCTCCGCACTGATTATCATCAGCCTTTAGGGGTTGGGAAATATCCGATTCTTGAAGTGATCCAGAAGATGAACTCTTTCTTAATTGTGGTGGTGGAGTTGCTTGGTAGGCTGGTGGAGCCTCTTCAATAGGTTGTGACATCTTGGATTTAATGAAGATGAAAAATAATAAAAAATACGTCTACTTTTATCATAACTTGCCAAGGCAGTGTTCTTTTGTGTGATGATGACTTAAGATGAGTACACGAGTAATCGCGCAGCCGTTCTGTATTCTAATGGGCTTTTAAAAGGGTTTTACCGGACTTGAAGGGATTTTACGCGGCTAAGACATTCTACAGGGAGGATAACGTCGCCACACCATATATACAGGGCTTATTAATAAGAATAATATAAATAGGTTACCTCCACTGACACAACCGAAGTGAATAACAGATCTACGGTCACTCCTATCACTTCTGTATCTCTGTGTGTGTGACTGTGTGACTTTCCATAATGCCTGATTTACTAATCAAAGTGGTTGAAATTTTATACCCCACAAAGAGTCTAGACTTATAGCAAATTATTGGTCTTAGTTTTTTCTTTTTTGATTGTGATGTTACGTAACTTGATCTGCTCATTTGATCATATACAGTATTTTTACATTTTGATTATCATGTATTTACTATTAACCTTCTAACCTAATTAGAATCATCAAACACTTGGTAAACCATGTTTAGTGGTTTAGTTCTTACCAGCCTTCTTCTTGTTAGAAGTAGAGTTCTTTGGTAATTCCTTAACGTAAGGAATGAATTCTGGTTCACCAGGAATGTACTTTCTCAAAACTTCTGGAACAACCAAACCATCTTCCTTTTGGTAGTTTTCTAAGATACAACATAAAGCTCTTTGAGTAGCGGATAAAGTAGAGTTCAAACAGTGAACGTATTTCTTTTCAGATTGGTTTTGTTGTTTGATACCACATCTGATTTCCAAGTTACGGGATTGGTAATCGGTACAGTTAGAACAAGAAACTAATTCCTTGTATTCCTTTTGGAATGGGAACCAAGCTTCTAAATCGTACTTCTTAGCAGCAGCGTTGTTGAGTTCACCGGAAACAATACCAACAACTCTGTATGGTAAACCTAAGGACTTGTAGAATTCTTCGGATAAAGAAATCATTCTATCGAATTCTTCCCAAGACTTTTCTGGTTCAGTTAAAACGAATTGTTCAATCTTTTCGAAAGCGTGAACTCTGAAAATACCCCAAGCATCCTTACCGTGGGAACCAGCTTCTCTACGGAAACAAGAAGAGTAACCAGCGTATCTAACTGGTAATTGTTCGGCTGGAGATTCGAACCATTCACCAGAGTGGTAAGCAGAAATTGGTTGTTCGGAAGTAGCAATCAAGTACTTTTCATCTTCACCATCAATAACCTTATATAATTCTTCATCGAATTGAGATAATTGAGCAGTCTTGGCCATGACATCCTTGTTCATCATAACTGGGGCTTGTAATGGAGTGTAATCGTTCTTAGCTAAGAAAGATAAACCATAGTTAATTAATGCTTGGTTCAAGAAAACACCGTAGTTTCTTAAGAAGTAACCACGGTGACCGACAATTCTGACACCTCTTTCTGGGTCGTAACCATCTAATCTCAATAAAATTTCGTGATGAGATAAAGTGGCTGGAGCACCGGTGGCAGCAGCAACTGGAGCAACTTCGTAGTTTTCTGGAGCCCAGGTTCTAACCAATTCATTGTTATCTTCATCTTGAGAATCCACCACGGATTCGTGAACGAGGTTACCAACTTGGTTAACCTTCAATCTTAAATCAGCATCGGCCTTTTGTTCTTGTTTAACTAAAGACTTCTTTTCTTCAGTCAAACGGTCCTTTTGAGCAACAAGTTCACTGGCATCTTCCTTGGCCTTGAACTTTTGTCCAATTTGCTTTTGAGTAGAGTTAATTTCCTTGTTCTTAGCATCTAAGTCGAATCTAATCTTGGTCCAGTTCTTGTAATCACTGATAATTTCATCGACAATTTCAACTGAGTCTCCTCTCTTACGTTGAGAAGCCTTGATCTTTTCTGGTTCACCTCCCTTTTCAACAAGAAATGCGTTAATATCCAACATCTTAGTTAATATAGTTATATTAGTAGTTCTAATGGTGTTAACAAAAGTTTTCAATGAATGAAAAAATAGCAGGTCTGTATGCAGGCGAGGCTTCTTCTTTTCTAAGATCCCTAAAGTGGAGAATGAGTGCGTTAGTGAGACTTTTGATACTTTATGCTCGCGTTTTACCACTATTATTTGGGTGACTTGTGAGAAGGGTGCATGAGTCACAATACAGTCGTTTCTTAACAAGCAATTACATGACGTGACAAAGCGTAACTAATCTTATAATTTTTTAGCCTCTTGAATTTAACCTAGTTAAACTAGTATATTAGTCATTCTAAACGTGCTTTTCTCGTAAATCTGCTAAAATATGGTCAATCTGAGTCATTTGTAAGGCCACAAAAAAAATTAATAAATTAATCCACATAGATACTAATATGTCAACTAAACAAACCGCATCACTGTCCTCTTACGTTGGTTTCCCAAATAAATTCTATAGCCAACTGAAACCACTTAGAAAATACCTTGCACCAAATTGCTTCCAATTTAATTAACCAAACTAGCTTCAAAATGGAATCCAAAATTTCTAGTCAATTTCTAGTCCCACAAGTTAATTATTCTAGCCTGATACTAAGTCCCTATTACCATAATTCTTCTACTTACTTGTATTTTTGCCTCTTATTCTCTTATTATCATGATTTCATCACGTGATGAGTCTCGTAATATTTTGCATCTTCTGAGTAGGTTCCAGATATCTCACACAAGTTCTACTTATGATCCATTGAACAGAACCTCAGTCCATTTCAAAGGATCTCTTCCATTTTCGTCGTCGGGTGCATTTTACATTCTAACAGAATCTTTTTGTCGCATCAATTCATTTCCTCCTTCTACTTCAAACCAATCAAACATATATCCATCAGCTCATCTAAGACCATTCAGTACCAATGCAATCCCTTCTTTTGGACCGTTCTGTGGGAACTATACGACCCTTGGACTTTGCAAACACAGTTTCTGAAACATTTCACACATTCCTCAAACAAAGAGCTATAACTGGGGTTTTTCCCTCGAATCCACACCGCAATGCTAGTGTGAATAGTATGTCTATAGAAGGAGAAAATCGATTTCTTCTTAGTGGAAGTGCTGACTCTTCTATCAAATTATGGGACTTACAGTCACAAGAAGGGCCAGATAAAATTGAACAAAAGCATCACAACGACTATGATAATTATGATTACGACAACCCAGTATCTACATTCACTAACGTTGCTACTATACCGCGTAAATCAGCACATCAGTTTGGAATATCCAGTATTCAATGGTGGCCATTTGATAGTGGGATGTTTGTTAGTGGCTCGTTTGACCATACAGTTAAAGTCTGGGATACCAATGAATTGGTGCCTGTACATACTTTTGAGATGAATAATCGGGTGTACTCTATTGATGTCAATGGTAGTGAGACTTCAACCCATTCTGTTTCTGCATTGGTTGCTGTTGGAAGTGACCAGCCTTTCATCCGTCTATTAGACTTGCGGTCTACTTCTAGTGCTCATACTCTTAATGGTCATAAAGGTAAGACTCTCTGTGTGAAATGGCATCCTCAAAATGCCAACCTTCTTGCTTCTGGAGGATATGATGGAGAGGTCAAAATATGGGATATACGAAGAAGCAAAAGTTGCTTGGCCAGACTAGATATGTTAAAGACAAATAATCAATCTCTCAACAGTGATAATCTTACCAAGGCATCCGTGAAAGCACACCTGGGTCCTGTAAACGGATTAGTGTGGAACGAGCTTGGAACCACTCTTTTCACCGCTGGAAACGACGATAAGGTCCGTGTGTGGGATATGATCTCCTCTCTAGCACCACCTATCAACAAATTGGTGAATTTTGGACCATTAACTCGGAACAAGTACCCACAAACCACCCCTATGGTGTTAAATCCAGTGGTAGAAAGTGAACTTCAGTACCTTTTGTTTCCCTCTGACACAGGGGATGTGTTTATGTTCCGTACCATCGACGGGAAGATGGTTTCACGTCTAACCCGTAAAGGTACAAAGAATGGAGGCAGAACTACATCCATGGTCAACGGTGGACCCTATAGTGGGACCTACTACTGTGGTACCATCGATGGTGAGATCATTGTATGGTCCCCACACTGGAAAAAGCCCAACCCAAGAGACTTTATACCTGAAGATCTGACCGAGAAGTTCAGTAACAGACAACAGTTGGCCAGTGAAGCTAGAGCTATCATCGAGTCAAACAACACAGGTTCCAATTGGTAGAGAGACCCAGTACTTGTTTTTACAGCCTTAGACACCCTCACCCTCAAGAGTCTCACTTATCTGAAACATCTACCAATTGGTTAACTCATTTCCTCTCGCAAATTTCTACTAGGCTCTGGTAGTCTAGTACTAAAGTATTAACTCCATATCTAATGATAATGAACCATAACACTTACTCCTTCTTGTAGATATATAGACGTGTGTGGTAACCACACTTAGCACCCACAACCTAAGTTGTTTCCAAAGAAGGTAAAACTAACCGAGCCAGCAATTAGACATAACACTAACCAACTGATATTTACAATTACATTCCCAACTGTTCATTCCACCATTCTTTTCCACCTCTTGACTACCTTCTTCCCCTTGTCTTCCCCTTATACCTCCTGTTTTGCAGCCCATCTCGCACGTGAGTGATGAAAAAATCAAAACCGAACCACCAATCAATAAACCAACCAGCCGAGCACCTGGGAACGAGTCTTGCTTTCAATTAATCAGCTATCATGGTCAAGTTCAAGATCCAGGCTCTTCTTATCCCCGAAATCCATATGGATGAATCGGTGGATATGAGTCGAGCTTCAGTGGGATCAACAAAGAGGTTCCTTCATTTAGCCAACCCTAAGTCCGATCTTAATACAGTAATGCAAGAAATAACCGCTAGATTCAAGAAGTTATATCCCAATGAAGATGATTTACTGATCATCAAGATTCAAGATAATCGTTTATGTGATTTGGATCCTGATTATACTCTTGAAGATGTTTTGGAAAGTGAAGATATATTAAGAGTTATTGTAAATAATACTTTTGGAAGAGTATGGGGAAATGGTGGTACTCCATTGGCCAACAAATCTAATGATTTGGCCCAATCTACTCCTTTATTACCAGTTGCACCTGCTCTTATGAATGATACTTCATTAACTAGTAGTAGAAAACGGACTCAAGCATATTTCGATCAAGTAAATCGTCATCTTCCAAGTAAATCAGCCAAGATTTCTCCAAGTTATAGTCCTGATGTTCCAAGTCTTGATATTAAAAAATCTCGCAGAAAGTCTTCTCCTGCTTATGATGCTGATGATAGTAATATTTCATTACCTCCTCCAGAAACAGAAGCTAATCTTACTGTACCAGTCAAACCTTTCAATCCTAATCATACTGAACCAGTGGAAGGTCGTCCTCGTATTACTTCTGGTATGTTAACCATGCCAATTCATACTCAAATGGAAAATGATGACATTTTACAACAATCTACTACTAAGGCGTATCCAGGGTCCCCTGATACTTCTATAACTTCATTATCGTCTGATGAAGAGAATGAAGATTCCTACATCGCTGATAATCAAACTCAAAGACCTGCCTCAAATAATTCAGTAGTTCAAAATTCAAGCCCTATCAAAGAACCAGCAAAGACTACCAAGCCTGATCATGAAGACACTCTTACCAAAAAGGAAATCCTTGATATTTTCCAAAATGAAATCATTAAGCCATTCCCAGAATCAGATAACCACAAAAGTCCTGTTAAAAGCGATATCCCTAATAAGTTAATTAGAAGTCTTGAAATTGATATGGTTCAAGGAAACACTGCATTGGAAACCTTTTCATCACAAGGAAATAGAAAAACTACAAGATCTTTATCAATTGCATCCAAGGGTTCAGTGAAGAAAGATGAAACAGAAGAAGATTCATCATCTGATCCAATATCTGATTCTGAATCATCTTCTGAAGAAGAATCTGATAACGAAAATGAAGATGAAGATGAACAAAGAAATCATATTCCACCGTCTCAAATTCCTCGTAATGTTCTTGTGAAAGACTCTGTGGTTATACCACCTGCTGAAGTCAAAGAGGTTGCTAAAACCCCTTCCCAAGAAGTTGAAAAGGTAGCCATTAGTTCTGCTCTTGAAAAGTCACAACCAACTCAAATTATAGCTGCACCAGTACCAGTGAAACAACCAGTTCCTATCAAACCTCCAAAGTCTCCACGTAAAACTAAAAAAGACCAAAAGGAAGAAACAGTCAACATAGACCCAGAATTGGTATCTCGTTCGGCATCACCGTTAGTTGTTGCTAAGCCAACATCTAAAGATGAAATCACTCCTTCTAACCTGAGATTGGTCAATCTCCTTCATAAGTTGAGAACTTACGAATCCGAATTGAAATCTTATAAGGAGGGCGACTCCTTTTCCCCAGCTGCTTTACAAGATGTGCCATATCCAACCGCCAAAAGTGGTATTCTTGACCACAGTATCAAATTGACCAATTCTGAACTGAAGGTACTTACTGATGGAAAAATCGTACCAGAAAAACCTAGTGCCTTTGAGTCTCTTACTGATGCTGAAAAATCTGTTTTAGCTCAAGCTAAACTTGCCGCTGAAAACCTTATGAATTCTGGTAAGGAAAGTGTTGATTTGAAACAGTTTGGTACTATCTCTGGTAAGAATGTTCAAGAAACTCTTAAAATGTTTGAGAATTTAAGAAACCTCCAAAAGACTGCTAAACGTTTGAATGATACTGTCAAGAGTTTCCCAGCTTCTCGGTCCCCAGTCTCAATGCCCTCTTCCCAATCACCAACTAGCACATCCCAAGCGGATTCAGTTAGTAGAAACTCTACCCAGTCTACAAGTACAAGTAGCAAGAATGAGGTTGTTAACGGTTCAAAGCCATCTGTCGCTCCAAAAGCTGCTCCTTTACCAAAAGAAACCAAGCAAAAAGAAGCATCTAAAGATAAGGAAACCACACCAACCCCTCAAGCTCCTCCACCTACCAGAGCGACCCCTCCACCTCCACCCCCAACTAGAGCATCACCACCTTCAACTAAAGCTGCTCCAGTGAAAGCACCAACTCCAACTGCTAAATCACAACCACCTAAATCTGTTGCAAATGATGGAAAGGGAATTCCTGATTCTAAATCACCACTGCAATCTGAAGCTGTATCTAAGCCAGCTGTTCCAGCAAAGTCTAAACCTCAAGCTCCCACCAAAGAAGCTACTCCAAAACCAGATACTCGTGTTGTGGAGACTGGAAAAACTGATACACCGGTACCACCAAAGGTTGCTCAAAAGGTTCAAGCACAAACACCAAATGGTACTACTGAAAAGGCTCAAAGTACTTCAGTTACAAAGACTGCTACCGAAAAGAAGGAGCTACCAGCCACTAAACCAGCTACTGCTGCCAGTAAAAACGAAAAGGTACAAGCATCCACTCAGTCTGTTGATTCTACCTCTGAAACCTCTAAGTCCGCTCCTCTTAAGGCAACTCCTGTCAAACCTGTCAAGGCTACTCCGGTGAAAGCCACCCCTAAGGTAACTCCTAAGGCTGCTTCTACTAAAGATGTTTCAGTTAATGCCACTCCAGTGAAAGATGTTCCAGTCAAAACTACTCCTGCTAAAGTTGCTCCAAAGGCTACTCCAGTTAAGGCTACCACATCTAAGGCAACTCCTTTGAAGAGTGTTCCTGAAAAGAATACTGTCACTACTACTGTTGCTGCAGCTGCAGTTCCAAAACCAGCCTCAACTCCTAAGGCAAGTGTGAATGGTAATTCTAAAGCTACATCCACCAGTAAACCATCTGATCCAAAGAATGGCTTCAAGAGAAAGTTCAGTGATTCATCATCAGAGGAAGAATCAGATTCTGATTCCTCCGACTCTTCTGATTCTGAAGCTGAAGTAAGTGAGAGCAAGAAACCTAGATTAGTGTCTTCTGCTCCTTCTACTGTAAAGAAGACTCAACCAACTCCTGTCAGTAAAGATTCACCATTGGTTTCCAAGACTCCATTGACTGCAACTAAGCCATTGGCCAAAAAACCAACCCCAGCTAAAAAGGCATCTCCAACTACAAAGGCTGCAACCCCATCAAAGGGTGCTGTTCAGGTTAAAGCACCAACTCCAGCAATTGCTGTCTCCAAGACATCTGCTGCTGCACCTGCTAAAACTTTTGCAAAGATTAAAAAGCCAATTTTGACTTCTTTGGAAGATTTAGCAATGAGAGGAGTCCCAGATGTGAAAGAAAATAGTGGAAAGCAAGCTCCACCAAGTAGTCAATCTCCAAAGAAAAATATTTTAAGAGATGACTCCAGCTCTGATGAATCTAGTGATAGTGATTCCAGTGATAGTGACTCAAGTGATTCTAGTGATGATAGTAGCGATGAAGAATCTGCTAAATTCATCAGTATGAAAAAGGTCAATAAACCAGCCAAAAAGAAGGGAAATTTATTTGGCAGTCTTAAACGTTAGCCTTGTACTATAGATGTAATATAATGAACCAACTAATTATCTAACATGTAGAACTATCAGTAGTTATAACAACTAAGTTACGGATGCATTTTATTATGATTTTTGACCTTTTCTTTTTTTTTCATTTCTTTTTATTTTGCAACCATTACCAATAGTTGTATTTTATCATTTATTAGAATTTTTAGATCTAAACAAAGTAATAATATGATAGCTAATGTTAAAACTTCCTGGAAGAATTAAATATATGATCCAAGTCATAAATTGATATCAGGTGAAATTGTATTAGAGACCAGCTTAAGTTGTCACCTTCTTGAAAACTAAGGACCTACCCATAATATTGAAAGTCCAATTAGCATAACTGATTTCTGGAGGTAAGGTCTGAGTAATCAGCTTCAAGATGCTTTCATAAATACGGGCAACGAATTCTTCGGCCACTTCTGGCTGTTCTAGGAAAAGGGCACCAACATATGATTCGAAGAAATCACCCAAGAATTCTTCTTCATAGATTCTAGTCTCTTCAGCGTCCCTGTATTCATGATACTGGCCAGTGAGTACGAAAGGAAGGTATTCCTTAGAAATGATATCAGTTAAGACTGGATCATCTAAACCCAAGTGAAGCTTGTAGGCGATAGACAACTTGGATAACAAAGTATTGGTAGCCAAAATGGTTCTTAATAGCTGATAAATATGAGAATGCATTCTGCTGCAATCGCCAGCTAGGTATAGCTCATATAACAACTTTGAAGATTCTCTTGCTAAAAAGAAATCTCCTAAACCATCTAAGAATGAAAGCTCATATCTGTAGATGCTGTAATTTTTTGGATTCACATCATAATTTAAATCCATAAGCTTCTTTGCAACATCGTGATTAGGATTCAATAACATTCTGTATGATTCCTTATGCATTAATGCCTTAACAAGTAGTTCCTTGTTCTTGATTCTTGGTAATGAAGGAAGATGTATCTTGTTATCCTGTGTTTCGTAGAGTGTTATGTACTTTGGATCATTGTTGTATAACCTATCTTCATTAACACCCACTGTTGCAAAATAATCCTTCAAGATACCATAAGTCTTTTCATCATCTTCATCCAAGAAAACTCTTGGGCGTAATTCTAAGTAGTTAAGATTCTTGTTATTGACATAAATGTCTATTATCTTGTCGGTAAACTCTTCAACATCAAAATCAGAGCAGAACAGCTGCAAATAACCTGTCACGATATAAAGCCACTTGGAAGTACCAATATTGTAATTACATGAGGTCATTTCAGAATTTGAATCCTTGACATTAAGATAAAGATTTGAATTTGATGTCAGAAATATTAAATCCTTTAACTGCTGAGAAGACAGACTTTCATTGGTCAGTAATTCTCTCTTAATAAAAGTAGTAATATCATGTACCACTGCCTTAATTGTTCCACCACCACCACGAAATAATAAATGGTTGAACTTTCTGTAAGATGCTAACCTCACTAGATCTGCACCGAGATTATACAAGTGACACTTGATCCAGGGGGTGCTTAATAAGTTATGAAGATCCAGAGGGATCAATAATGTAGAATCAGATGACATAGCCTTAGTATGAATCTGAATTTTTGAATAAATATTTGAATTGAGGCTAATTCTTTTAGGATTGGCTCGTATCATAGTCGTACTGGAAGATTAAATATCCCAAGGATTAAATGACTCAAGAACTGTTATTGGGGGTTTTTTGTGTATAGGTTATCTTTTTTTTTTTTTGCAGACAAATAAAAGTGAGTCACCAAATATTATAAGCTATAACTTATCAAACTAGATTATAAGTTAAAAAATACGTCTGAGTCACGAAAGAAGATCACGTATGGAATATTGCCAGTAAACTGACAAAAATATGGAAGTGCTTTTTTTTTTGGTTGGTATACCCGATATCTCCAAAGAAGCAGCAAATTGTTAAGGATCAATAGATCGATTAGCAATGAGACCAAATGGTATGTTGGAAAAAACAGTAAAGCAATTGCTCCCAACGTAAGCTAGATTAAACAATACCTTGGTGATAGTTCGGCTATTTCAGGTACGACGCTGTAGTATGACTCTTTTTGAGTGAGTCAGACTTCGAAGGCTAACTCTTTCTTTATCTCTAGTAAAGTACCCCACAAAACGGTCAATCACAGTAGAGAGCTGTATGGGTTGAATGAGTGAGAAAGAAAATACGATTGGCGTTTGACGTGAGCAAGCAGGCTTAAGTATGACGGATTATTGGTGCTATAGAACACTTGATAGTAATGCAATTGGTATTTAGAGGATCGTACCCTGGTTATATTTGTTGTTATAGTTGTTTAGAGGGGTCACGTCATGGCTTATCCTTAGGGGGTTGTTATCGCACAAAATCAAGCGCGATTGCAAAACGTGGGAAATTTTAGTGATGACCAAACAAACGTCAAAGTTTGATAAGAGATTTTGAGTAGAGGGAAATGATAGAGAAGGGTTCGTAATATCCTATGGTATTGGAGAATATAGAGGGGTAAGTAGGAGAAGTACTAGGTATATTTTTAGGGTAATTTTGGGCTCCATAGGGAGATGGTCTGGTGCACTGTATTTCGAGGCACACATGTGCTTTCAAAAATTGCGAAAGCTAAGAAACTTGTAAAACAAACAAGTTGATTCCGGGGTTTTCGGGCTACTCTGTAATATGACATCACCTGAATGATAGGATGATTCGGATAACCCGTGGCTTGTTTAACAGCGGTAGTATTGCTTGTGAAGTTGATATACATGGGTATAGTAGTTGATAGACCTGCTAAGTTATGATAATAAAGACTTCAAGAGTATAATTGGCCCAATTTCTATATAAGCGACCAATTGAGTCAAGTAAACCATTTTATAGTTCTCTTTTCTAGTTAAACTATACAATTAAGATTTTAGAGTAACAGTTTTGAGGTAAATAATTAATTTTAATTTATAATAATTATATCCATAAATGTATTTAAATGAGATTAATTCTTAATTTTGATAAATTTTGGTATTTTTGGGAAATTTCCTGGATTTCAAGAAATAACAGTTCCAGCTATTAAATATTATTGATATACTATTGAGTGAATCTGAAGAGGATTAGACATGTATATCTATTAGGGAATCTATTTAAGTTATTAATTCATATCTTGGGAGATGTTGCGAAATTGAGAAGCAATACCTACTGAGGAAACACAACCAGAAAAAGTCAGAAATTATTTGTCTTACCACATGGTAAACCCAATAATAGTCACAGATTACGGGTATTAAAGTCTGAAATAGGCAACTACAATTGTTTATACTAGGTCAGGTACTGTTGCTAATTGGTCTAAGATGACATAAGCAGGTATCAGGGCTCAAACATATGAGAGAAGTTAGCAAGTCTCGGTTTTCCAAGAGACTTTTTCGTCAACAAAAGCGCCTGCGTAGCGTAATGGTTAACGCGTTTGACTTCTAATCAAAAGATTGCGGGTT